>CAXKVW010000094.1:0-326776 GCA_964058825.1 Carex arenaria | reverse complement strand
AGTATCTTAGAGATGGTTTATATACTGATACTTATCTGCCATGTCTGGTACTTGTAATGGTACTTACGGGTACGTACCTATCATTACTGGACCTAATCAGCTGTGAAAACAAGAGTATATAAATTCTGGCATATGAAATTTATGTAGGGATGTACGTTGCATGCGGTGGCAACGAGCTATGGTGCAGTGGCAGCATCACAGAGAAACTCTCCTGCAGAAGACTCGGGGTTCTCTTTCTTACACTGCCGGCTTACCGGATCGGGTATGCTTTATTTGGGTCGGGCATGGGGAAGGTATGCTAGAGTCGTCTATGCCTTTTGTCGGATCGATGGGATTGTTTTACCCGATGGATGGAGCGACTGGGGTGATTCTTCTAGAAGAAGGTATGTGTATCTACGTTGCATTCTTTCTTTCCCCAGTAACAACACTTATTTGCACAAGTAAATGTGTGTATTATTGACAAGTTATATATAAGTAAATTGCATAGATCAATACTTGAGTTCGGCAATGTTTCTATGTTCTGATTACTGCCAAGTTTGATAAAAGAGATATATATAGATATGGAGTGCCATTAAGTTACATACAAGACAATAAACCAGTCTGAAACCTTTGTAACATCACCGAAACCTGTCGTGTATTGCCAATGGACACTCTCAAATAACATAATTACTTTTAAAAACAAGTTGGTTGATTTGTCATGAAAGGATTCATATTTTGAACCCATTAAACTGAAGAAATTTACATGTCAATTTTTTTTTGTGACAGAACCGCATACTTCGGCGAGTACAAATGTCACGGAGCAGGTGCCAATTTGAGGAACAGAGCGAATTGGGCAAGATCACTATCTTACCAAGAGGCGAGACCTTTCCTTGGTCGGAATTACATTGATGGAAATCAATGGCTCAGATTGTAGTTTATTCTCCTTGTAAATAAACCACACAACTTGTGGCATAGCACCTAACTCCATTAAATTGATTCATATCTTGATGTAACTATATTTTTTAATATATATATATATATAAATATTTTGATTTACTTGTATGATATTTCCGTATGATCAATTTAAGAATAAGTCATTCAACCAACAAACCAATAAAGGTTGATAAATTTTTACTGTGCAAAATACTTGCTCCTAATAAGAAGAAGAAGAAAAAAAGTAAGAAAGAAAGAACACAGAAGATTAAATGCAGATTTGTCTATTGAAAAAAAAAAGAATGTACATTATTAGCTGCAATATTATATTTTCAAATTAAATCATCAACATGACATTTCTTGTAGTCTCCGGTGCACATTTTTATAAACCTGTTCAAGGTCTGACCACCGGAGGAGGTGAACTCATGTCCGGTGGTGTTAATTAGTTAATGTATGACATGTTTTCTATAACAAAAGTACAAGTATCCAAAATAAAATAAAGGAACTTTACTCGTGAATAATTAATACTTGCAAGTTGTGGTCTAAACAAATACTTGTGCAGTCTTCAAAGCCCTATGAAGGAGAAAAAAAAAAGAAAAAAAAAAGAAAAAGTAAAAACCTATATATCTAATAATACATTGCTAGAGATATGAGATACCTGTTTTGTAAAAGAAGCAATGATAAGTAAGAACTATAACTAGGAAGTAAATGCCATATCATTGACTTTGAGCAAAAGTGTGCCTAATTTGGGAAAAAGAACGGGACCTAATTAAAAATGGCACTCATGGCTACACTAAGTAAGAAGCGCACACGCACTGCATAGGTGTGCAAATAGGATTCAAACTCATTTGTGGTGGCAAATGATGGAGATGCATGTAGGTCGAATTAATGAACTGCTAAAAATGCACAAGTTTTGAGTGAATTGGATTTTTCCAATGCAAGGAAAAGATGTATAAAAAGAGAGCGATAGATTGGTGGTTGATGGTAGATTGGTTGAACCATACTTTTCAACCGGTACCTGTAAAGGTACATTCCAATGGCCAAACAAATTGTGGATTCTACGAGATAATTAACATAAAAGAGGAAACTCTGAAAGGCCATTTGAGTCTTGACAAATAACAAGTAAAGAGAAGCTGGTGCTTTATTTGGGTAATTCTTTAAAGTAGTATAGGTTGCATGTTGAAATCCCTACGAAGCAAAGTTTAGACAATTAAAGTAAAAATATCAAGTAGGCACTACACGCTTCCAATAGAGAGCAATTAATTAACAAAATGGGCAGAGAAAAGCAATAAAAAAAAAAATGTATTGGGGTAAATTGTGCTTGTCATGTAGAAACCAAAAGTTTCAGTAGTCAGTACCAGTAGGAACCAAAACCAAATACCACGCAAAGCACTTTATTAAGGAAACAAAAAAAAAGCTTGAAGATCACAAACCTATTTGGGGTTCTGATTCAAGCTTTCGTAATTTTCATGCTACTGAATAAATAAGTTACCCCAATGGTCAACTCAATACTATTATAATAAATCACCAGTAGCACAAAAGACCCGTATTGTGACCTGAAAAAGAGGCAATTATGAAAGTTTCCAAGAAAATAAATAAAAATTAATTAAAAGCGATAGCAACTAAACTAATCCAAAATAAACTTCAGTTAACAAAGCTCCCAACATTAGCTACATTTTTAACACACTAGGTACTATAAGATTAAGCGACTCCAAGCAGACTACATCACACTAACTAGGCTAAAACTTCGAAAATAATCCTATAGTTTACACCACAATTATATTAATACCACTTTCTGTTAGCACTGAACCCGGTATATCCCCCACCCCACCTATGTACATTCTCAAACCTTAATTCCAATCATCAGTCAAGCATCGCTTCATCCCGAGACCGTTTCTTTTCATTGGTTTGTGTCTGACACCCTGTCATAACCAATGGTGGCTCACAAATTCCAGGCCCCACTTGCTTGTCATTACCATCCTTCACCTCACCAGACATGGCTGAGCTGCCTGACTCAGCTCGCTTGGTCGAGCCCAGAGCTTTAGGGTTCGGAGGGATTTGGGCTAAGACTTCAGGCTTGGGATCAATGTTAACCCATAGATTATGGATCCAATCTCGCGAAACCCTAGCATTTTTTCTCTGGCACACTGAAAATATGTTTTCGGCTGTGACAGAAATAAAAAATTGTCAGCACAAGTCTACTAGTAGTTTACCCCGCCAATTGAATTAGTTCCAGCTACACACAAAACAAAGTAGCTGTAAATTTTTTTATGAAAATCACCATCATCGGAGCACTGACTACCTAGTCAAACATACCTTCCAGAATTTTGACCTATAAATAGATCACACTAATTGTTGACAAACAACAGTAAACTGCCAAATTCCTAAGGTATTGGTGATTCGCCAGGGAGAGACAATTGTTTAAGTCAGGCTGGGCCGGGGCCGGGTTCATATCGGATCATCACTGTTTTATTAATTTTCTTTATATGGGTTGGACCTGTTGTCAAGGGACCCCAGCCTTTTTTTTAGCAAAGGTAGTTCGGGGTTAAGTTGTTCAGCGAAGGTGCAGGTTCTCAAGTTCAAATCCTAGCCTCCACACCTCTGCTTTCTGTTAATATTATGACCCAGCACATACAACACAAAGCCCATATTTAATCCTAAAAGGAATTAAGAGAATCAGAAGTTGGCTGTCAAGTCATGATCTCTAACCTGCCTTAACTGTTCCGAGAAGGTGGGATCGGAACATGACCCACTGATAAATCAGGTTGGCTCATAACAGGTCAGACCCATGATTGCCAACCCTGGTATTTACAGTTATTACACAAGGCACAAAGGAAAGAACAAAACTAGAACTCGAAAAAATATACAAAAAAATTGAAACCATGGATAGCAACGGATTGTACAGTAAAAGTACCAGCAGGTTATCAAACTCTAATGGTGCAATCAAATACATATATCAACAATAAACAAGTCCTGGACTGAATTTCATTACCAGGGTGATACACATTGAGTCTGTCTTCATCAGCTTTTCCAGGGCTTACCACAACGCCTTCCCACCAAGCATCATTGCGCCACACGTCAATAGCACTCCCGGTAACTAAAGTTACACCCTCAACTGAATCCTCAAATGGAGGAGATGGTCGGATTGTCAGGCGTCCCTGGCTCCGCATGTCCAGCTTGTCTGGGTCCGCAAATCGGTATGCCATTACCCATTCCTTGAACACACCAAAAAGTAATTAAAAAAAAACTAATAAATACCAGATTAACCTCAGAAGTACTTGCTAGCTGTTGGTTCAGAATCAGAATTTTGCAGGTTATGGCTCTGACTGGAATGCTGCTGAGCAGTTTACTAGAAACCTTTTACATTTTTCCTTCCTTTTTTTATATATTTTCTTTCATTTTGTTAAGGCTCAAATTCCTTGTCAATGAGTAGCTGCAATCAAGTGAAATGACAACAAGAGCCAAATTCAGGGGATATTGGTTAGTACAACCAGGGCTAAACACAGCCCGCACAATATCCTGAGATCAAACACTGAAATGCCTAATTGCTGGCAAACATATGGTTATTTTACATGGTACCAACTTACCAGTGCATTACCCCCATCCCCCACAAAACTACACATCTACACGCACTCTGAATGCATACCTCGAGTTGCTCGCCATCATCAGGGCTCATCACATCATCATACTGAACCTTAATCTGCTTATGACACAACTCCAGTACAGTGCACCTAAACCAGCACCCCCTAATCCCACTGTCCTGACAAAGCACCTCAATTTTTTGACCCTCAGTATATGGCGGTTTAATCTGATTCCTGGGCCCCGCCTTGTCTCCGCTCAAACCCGACCTCATCTTCCTATGGCCTGCCTTATTGTCCCCAGTCCCGCTCCCACTGCCACTGCCACTGCCATCGCCACATCCTGGCACAGTCTGCCTACGGTGGAGATTGCGGGGCCCAGGCCCAGGCTCTGACATGGAGTTTAGACGGAGGAGAGCCGGTTGGTTGTAGTAGCCACGCAGGGTGCGGAGATCAAAGTACTTAAATTTGTTCTTGCTGTACTGACGAAAGCAAAGGCGAATGCTAGAGAGAGAGGATGGGTAGGGATGGGGAGAATTTAAACACCTCTGGTAGTCCTCTGGTGTCAGAACTGTTGCCACGTCATCCACACACTCGACACTGATCACCTGTGCAGTCAAGAATAAATTTTATTTTTAGTCAAATTATTTCCAGCTATCCAGATAAGCCTGCTACCAGTATGAATCTCTTGGTACTGAAGGAAAATGCACTAGCATTTTTCCTAAAATATTATATTATCATTTCAATTAAACAAAAATGAAGCCAAAACTGAAAATCAAAAGAAAAGGATGTGAGAGAGCATAATAACCAAAACTAAAGCTATACATAAAGAGAGAAAATAAAGAAAAACAAGTTGCAATCGGTGGATCAAGGTTGATACGAGATTAACAAACAAAAAGTTCACTAAGGAAAGAAATAAGATTACAACTGACCAAGAGGAAGGCCAACTCACATAAACTACTAATATCTTTCTATTTTCTCATCTATGCACCAACTTCTGAGAGGTGGAAGAATTTAGGGTTTTAAAGGGAGAAGTTACTATTTTCCTCTCCTACACTACATGCAATCTACGAATCAACAGAAAATTAATCTGAAGTCGATGTGCTCCTTCCTCCAGCCTACCTTTGATCTAATAAACACAACTAACAGAGTCTAAAAGTAGAAAGGTAGTAGCACGAGCAACAACTGAACGTGACTTCAAGAGAAGGGAAAGTAGCGAAGTGATGAAATACGAAAGTAATTATCAAAATACAGAAAATAGGCCCAGAATAAAGCTTATTTCACAACTTTTTTTTAAGCTCAGCCTGGTTGTTGTCTAAAAGAAACTAGGCCCAACTCAAAAGTTAGGATTACTATGCCGCTAAGTTACATTAACAACCTGTTATTTTTTTTTTCATTTTGCAAGATCTATATACTGGCTGTAAGTAGGGGTGTTCATTGGTTCAGTTTGGTTCGCTTAAAACTGAAATAAAATAGGCAAACCAAACTTTTATTCGGATTTCAAAAATACAACCGAACCAATCGAAACGAACAAACCGAGCTAAATTTCAGTTTGTTCGGTTGAACCAAAATAAGAAGATTAATCATAAAAATAAACATTTTTGTGTTGATTTTTAAATTTTTTTTAAGATGGATTTAAAATTTTTGTTTGGTTCGGTCTAACCAGTTTTAAACCAAACCAAGCAATATACATTATGTTGTAATTATTGATTTTTTTTAATGTTTGGCTTGGACTGGAGACGAGTACAAAAATGTCAGTTGGTTCAGTCTAACTAGTTTTTAGATTTCTAAACCAAACCAAACCAAACCAAACCAAACTATTAAACCGGTTTTAAAAAATGAACCAAACCAATCCATTTAACCGAAAAAACCGAACTCTCTCAATTCGATTTAAAACCGATTAAACCGGACCCGATGAACACCCCTATCTGTAAGCTCAGTCTATCTTGCCTATATCTCAGTTCAACAACAAAAGATCAAGATCCAAAATTACCTGGGAGTAAGGGGTGATGAAGACCTCACTAGGATGTGGGGCCGGAGGAGGAATGGGGCATGCAAATTCTCGGTTCTGGTGGAACCAACGAACTTTAACCTTCTTTTGCCCCTTTTTGTCCTCATACATGTCTTCCAAATAGGCGAGATAGCGAGTTTCTTCTTCTGACATGATCAGCGCAAAAGAATGAGCCTGCAGGCAACATGGGAGATTAATTTGGTGATAAATTATAGGAAAAGGAACAAAGAACATCATATAAAGCAACAACATTTTAATAATAAAATTGTTTAAATTTGGAAATTAAAGGTTGGATTTAATTTACCAAAATTTTCAGGGAAAAATTCCAACTTTTTGCAAACCCTAGGCTAACAAATCCTCAAAAAAATTAAGCTCTTTCCCTTTTTGTCTTCCTTATATTTTAAAAATTACCTTCAACGGCCAAAGACGAGTTCTAGCCATGCTGCCGGCCTTAAAATCCTTCCAACCCAAAAGAGAAATATTTTCAGTTGTTTCCCTTCTTACCTTTCACTCTTTGTGTGGCGGAAGGTGAGGGGTTGCGAGTGGGGGATGAGGATAAGTGTAGGAGAATAATTGCTTATCCCACATTAATAAAGACTAGATACAGTGACAATATTCATGACACGTATTGGGCATGCATGTACAGTGGTATTATGTAGTAGATTGAATGCCATTTAATCAAATGCATGATTTTATTGTCAAGGAAAATGCTTACGGATATAGTTGAGCCGTTTCGACAGAATGCTTGATAGTGATATAGTTGCTTCCCGCATATCCAAAATGCCCCAGACCATACTATGTCAGACCCTCCATCTTTATCCTATTAAGAAATAAAAAAGATGAAACCTTTAAAGTAATTTTCTATGAAATTGAGTACACAATTGCTTAGTGGTGAGAATAAATTTATGAGTGCTGATAATTTTATCCAGCCAAAACTTTTCTATGCATTATAGAATAGGGATAGATCGAAAAGGAACAATATATATTGCCAAATTGCAGGCCTTAATCTAGCATAATTAATTTCTTAAACATTCCAGCAATTGAACAAAAGAAGAATTTGTCGGAGTTATTTACCCTTAATTTGCTTGGTTGGCCATTTTGGCCTTCAATAAAACCCTTCAGCTCAGTCCCTGAAATAAAAATGTAAATAATATTAAATTGCAGCTTTAATGAGTAACCTATTTACCGTTTTAACCCTCCCGTTACTTCCCGCGCTATTTAAATTGCTTCTATAAAGAAACTATCTTTGTATGTTTAAGCAACTCTGTAGCCTCAAGCCTAGTAAATATTTTACCGAAAATATAACTTATAAATGCCTGGATTAGGGTGAAAACTATGTATAGTTATGATAATTCCTCAAATCCTAATTTTGGAAATATGACTGGAATTAGCCAACACAATGCCTATGTTTCCTGTCTTTTCCTTTAGGAGTGCACTTAACAAGTCAGGACTACAAGAATATTTTGGACCAACTGTAAGAAACTGGTACCTACTGGTACTCCTGAACCATACCAGCCTACGCTGTTTAGAATACTCCGGAAGGTGCACCTCACTGAACTTGGTTTCCTACCAGTATTTCAATTTTAAAACCATGGAGCTCTATTTTAATTTCATAAGAAAAAATGTTTTAACATTGACCAGATTACAAGAAATTACTTTTTGGCAAGCTTTTTGTGGGGATGAGAGAAGAAAGCCAATCCACAGCTTCTCGCCTCGACCTCCATTTAAGCGCTGAGGCCGCAGACTTGTCTGAAAACCCAAAACGAGACATGCAAAAGTCCTCTGAAGCAACATAGAGCATGTGGCGTAGGCTCCTCTCTGTACCAATCACTGCTAGGTGAGATTCCCCATTGGTATCTTCTAGAAAGAAATGAACTAATCTATTGCCTCTCTCCTGGGAGACAAACTCCTCCCTCCATTTAACGAAATCTGGGGGGTTCTCCACCATTTTTGCCGGAAATAAAAGTTAAACGGTCACAGTAGGTGAGATATTTGATTATTTCAGGGTTTTGGGTGCTTAAATCGGAAAGGGTTTAAGTTCAGCAGGAAACCCTCCATGAACTTTTCGTGTGCCTTTGTAAGAAGGCCAGAAACCCAGGTGACACCGAGCTTTTGTACAGAAACAATAGAGGAAAGGGAGGTGGCTCGAAAGGGACGGAGAGAAACAGAGATGTTGAGGGGAAATAGACGTCTTGTACACAGAGAACAAAAGGAGGGGAGGAGAGGAAGGCAGAGGTTTTAGTGAAGTCAAAAAGGAGAAAAGGGAAAAGGAGGAGAGAAAACTGGGCAAGCTCTGTGGAGCTCGCTCTCACTCTTTCTTTCAGAGTTTGATGAAGGTAGGAGAAGGAGAGGAGGAGGAGGAGGAGGAGGAGGAGGAGGAGGGGGTGAAGTGGTGAGCCTTGAGAGAGGAGGGCTTGCGCCGCTGGGAGCAGTGATGCAAGAGAGAGATGAAAGGAAGGGAACTGAAGTCTGAAGGTCAAGAGCCGACAGGGGTACAAAGGTCTTTTTCTCTATGCCTCCTTGCACCCTCGGATCTGTTTTCTTTTTGTGCTCGGACTTCGGAATTCAGAACTGATGCATTGATATGATTCAAGAGTGAGGCTATGATCGTTACCAAAATCACGACATACGAGTCTGATCTGTGTAGAGTGGAAAACGTGCCGTGACATGATTAATTTTTTTTTTATTTTGATTTTATATCGTGTTGTAGTGTGCGTATTGTGATTAAATAAATAGTTACACATGTCATGTTGTGATATGGTTAAAATATTGAGGGGTGATCACGTGCGGCACACGAGTCACGCTATTACTCGTCTGTTGTGACCGTAATTGGTCACATTTTTTACGTTTAACTATTTTTTTATAATTTAGATTAGTTTATTCAAGATTCACCATTTGATCAAGATCTAATGGTCACGTGACCACTTGTCGTGCCATGCCGTGACCGGATCTTTTGCGTGACGTGTTGTGCAGTGCCAAATTTTCAAAAAATAGTTACGACACGTGAGTCACGACATGAAATAGTTACACGTGTCGTACTATTCCGTGACGGAACCGGTTCGGCCGTGTTATTTTTCCCACTCTATCTGTGTGACTATGCTTCATTTTCAAATTGAACCGATAAATATGACTTTCATATGATAATATGTTTTAAAATTAATTTTTTAATTTTTTTGAGAATATTTTTATTATTTTGTACATACGTAATTATCTAATCTAAAAATTATGCACATTAATTTTCTATCTAATTAAAAAATAGTAAACAAATTATGTAAAATGTACGTAATAAGGTTTGCTTTCAATTTATTACTGCTACTGTTGAATCTTTTGAGTACCAGAATTATTTATCTTACCTTTTGTTGGTGTACCTCTAGAACTGATGATTCTGATTTACATTTAACTATTTAAGTTCTATTCTTCTTTCTGGTATTAAGGACTTACCAGAACAAGTGCAGATGGATGAGGAACCACCTCTGGCTCTATCCACAGCAGGGAAAATTCTGATATCAATGTAAGATATGGAAATGGTGGAGAAGGAGCCCAACATGGATTCCTTTTTGGTCCTTACCAGAAGGATTTTGGACATGGCAACTTCTTCAATTCAATGTCTGGAAGCACCTTGGCTGAGATGGATACTAATGTGGACTGGAATCTCCTTGATAATTGATTTTAGTTTTATGTTTAGGTTTATGTTAAGGGCTTTTACATGTATTTTGTTTTCAGCTTTACCGTGCAATTGTTGGTTTTATAACTAACAGATATATTGGCTAAGGTACTTGGTGTCTTGGTCCTTCTGATTGCTAATCGAAATCAGTGCATTTAATTCTACTACTTTTAAATAAGAGAAAATTAGTTATTTGTCACTCCAAAATCTTCAAATCTGAAAAATGCCATCACGAAACTATAAATCTGAAAAATGCCACTATAAACTTAGTTAATTCTTAAATTTGCCACAAATACAGAATTTTTATACCCTTTTAATTAAAAATTAATTGAAAAATACAGTTTTGAGATACATACAATGAGTGATTTGAAGGGTATATATATAGGGAAATACAGAAATATGTAATTCAAAACTGTATTTTTCAGTTAATTTTAATAAAAAAAGTATAAAAAATGTGTATTTGTGGCAAATTTAAGAATTAACTCAGTTTAGAGTGGTATTTTTCAGATTTATAGTTTTGTGATGATATTTTTCAGATTTGAAGGTTTTGGAGTGGCAAATAACCAATTTTCTCTTTAAAAAAAATTATGCAAAATGTAAAATTTGATATCTAAGTATGTTTTTATATAAAGATCATATTTAACAGTTTGAATTGACTGTTTAAACTTTAAATAAGAATATAAATTCATAGCATGAATAGATCTATAATATGCATATCGACATAGCCTTGCTCAATAATTCATGTATAACATAACGGCAAATCATAATTAATAACATAATTGTCACACAAGCGAGGAGCTATATCTCCTGCGCATTAATTATAGAAACCGCTACAATGTATGTAGAAAGAAAGTTTTTTTGCTATTTTACATGTTAATATACAAAGAGCTCCTTCAAATTTTAATAAATACCAACTAAAAAAACTATAATGATGACAGGGGCACATTTATAAATTCAGTCAAAAATAGACAAAAAATAATAATAACAAGAAGATGATAGGCATAAAATATATACACATTTACACATGTTCAATTTAGATTTCATCCTGAAAACACTCTAATTATTTTGTATTTTGATATATAAATGTCATATATTACACATTGAATCAAATTACTGCGTTTGCTTGCTTTAAATTGCAGAAAATGATGCAAAAAGACCAAAATGCAGCCTCTCCAGGTCGTATTGAGCCACTGCGGCCTCTTTAGGTCGCACTACGGCCTCTCTACGTCGCAGAAGAGTACAAATTTCAGCTTTAGACGAAAAAAGAAACAAAAGTAGAGCTATAGTTGAAAAAAAAGAAAAGGCAAACATGAATTTTGCAGAAAAAAAAAAATCGAAAGGAAGTTCAGGTCTCCATCTTCTTCAAAATTTTCGACAACGTATCTGGCATTGAAAAAGTCTAAGTATCAATTTAATCAATATATGTCAAAATTATTATTATTATTATTATTATTATTCATTCTTAGTGTCTTTATAATGTCTTTATTTTTTTAAGTTATGGTAAAGTAAAATTCAAAAAACAAAACAAAATATTTATTTAATCTGCATTACATTTTCTTTGTACACATAAAAAATTAAGATATATTAACTTTATTTTGTTTGATACCAAGATTTTATATATTTTGCTTACATAATTTGCTTGACATCAAGAGCTTATAATTTTTGAACGTTGATATTTGAAGTTACTGATATATATAATTTTTTTTTAAATATCATAATTATTTGTATATATACAGAGAAGATAACATAGATTACTTTTTAACAATAGGATTTATCATTCGAGTTTTAAGATTTTCTATTAAACAACTAAACTATGTAGGTGCGAGAAATTGAGATATTTAAATTCTTCTTAATTAACGGTTGATTCTGGCCCACACAATGTATTTATTATTGAGTAGAACTAGAGTGTTTTCTAGTTCTGTAAATTTCTTTGTAAAGTTAATTTTAAAAGCTATCGAATTAGTTTTAAATAATAAATTCGAATCATTAAAATCGTTCAACCTTACGACTTACGAGTGATATGTCTACAAGTGAAAATTTTAAATTTTAGAATTAATTTAGTATTAAGTTAAGTGGTCAAAATTAAAAGGTTTATAAATTAATTTTGATGATTTTTTTTACCACTTGATTCTATACAAAATTAATTTTCAAATTTCAAATTTTTGCATGTAGACCAATCACTCGTAAGGTAAAATTGATTTCAACACTTTGGATTCATCGTTTAAAATCAATTCAATAGATTTTAAAATTAAACTCAGAAAGAGACTTGATGAAATTAAGAACACCCTGGTTCTATTCTTTATTATTGATTAATTTTTACATTTTAACATTAATATATCTTTCTTTTCAAAAGCCTCGTAAGCATTCTTTTCTCTTTTTCATGATGGCACGATGAAAGACTAATTAATGGCAAACTTCAGCAAAAAAGAGGCTCAAAACCAGGCTAATTAGCTTTCCAAACAACGCCATAATTTGTAAAAAAACCTAATCATAATTAATAACAAAATTGTTACACGAGCGAAGAGTTCTATCTCCTGCACGATATAAAAAGCCGCTACAATATAAGTACAAAGACAAAATAAATTAAAAATGTAGATTGTGTGGGTTGAAAAATAAAGTACATAATATGTGTCAGTTGAAATTTGAACTCAAATTTGTACAATCAAAAAATACAATTTTAATCGCTAAGGGTGTGTTTGGAGTTTGGACAGGTGAAGAATAATCACTAATCTAAGTTGATACTATTCCGAGCTACTATTTGTCGTTTGAATATATTTGAATTAGCAAATATGTACCATTTTTTACTTGTCTTTTGTGAGTTCTCTCACTATTCTACTAATCCAACAAAATGTTTACTATTATTCTCAATTTTGAAATTAGCTCTATTTTTGCTCTATTCCTTGATTCATCTAAATGTCTCCTAACTTATAAACACACATTTAGCATGAGGAAGACTAAACTATAGATAAATAAATCAATCAATCAATTAAATTTCAATACACAATTAAAATTTTCAAATTACAGGTGTGACAAAATAATGAAACTGACTAAACATTATTATCTACTTGACTATAAATGCGTCTCTGTGTAGGTAAAAAATAAAAAAAAATTCTCTTATTATTTTACTTGCTCACCTCACACACACACACACACAGAACTCTCAAATTTTTAATGAATGCAGACCTGGAAACGATAACGGTGTATGCACTTGCCAAATAATCCACTAAAAATGATCCGCGTGATATTCACTTTTTCATATTGTAAAGAACCAACTCAACAAGGTATACTAAATTAAATCCTTATCCTTTTAACCTACTTTTCAATGCTGTCGTTCGATATAATTATAGTATCCTTCCAAAAAGTACGCTAGGTGTATATGCTTCTATGGAAATAACATAATAAAAGAAAGAAAAAAAAAAATCAAGGGCGAGTTTGATGTATACCCTTCAAAAAATTCAAAAAATCTTATTTCTCCCTTCTAAATTTATATTATGATATTTACTCTTCTAAATTTCAAAAAACTCAGAAATGTATCCAATTTGTTGCCTTTTTTTTTTATAAAAACTAATTTTAAATTCATAAAATTCTCATTCTGCCCTTTATTAAAAAAATAAAAAAATATGTATTATGCGTAAGAAAATTGTTCAGTTTTCTAATTGATTGGTTTTCAAAAGCAGATGGGTCATTTCTCTAATTGTGATGCATACACAATAGCATATAGGATACACTTGTGTGTGTGTCACAAGTAAGAAAATGAACCATCTGCCATTATTACTGATTAATTAGAAGAGTGAATATTGCTTAAACATACTATATATTTTTAATTTTTGTTAATACACGGTAAAATAGGCAATTTATAAATTTAAAATGAAATTTAATAGAAAAGACAATTAATATGTCGTTAACCTTACAAAAAAAGACAATTCATTGAGTAAATTTGTCCGTTTTTAAAATTTAGAAGGATAAATATAATATTATGAATTTTCGCGAAAAAAATACATAATTTTGAAATTTTGTAAGGAAATACATGAAATCCTCTGACAGCCTAATGAACCAAAACCTGGTGCAAGCATTTAATGTCATCCTTTGGTCTACTCAAGTTTTCCAGGGAGCGCCAATCCTATCCATTCCGGGCTTCGCTGAGAACTCCCCAAAATTTATCCTAATATCATCTTTCTTCTTTCATCCATAGGCACTGGTTCCATACAATCACCAACCAAAAGAGCAAACCATGAAGCTCTTCACCAACATCAACCCTCCTCTTCACCTGCTCAAATCCTCTCACAGCACTCGAGCTCAGTTTACCTCTCCTAAACCCCAATCAAGAACCAAAAATCTCAAAACTCAACAATCCACCTTGCTAAAATCCTCCAAGAATGCGCCAATTGAAGAACCGATCAATTTAACCAAACCCAAAATCCCAGAAACAGAGCAAACTCTAGAAAGCCTTCCTGATGTCATCCCAAGATGGTTTCTGATTGGCGGCGCCTCTCTCGGCATAGCGTTCCTTGTATTAGGATTGGACGGGCACAGAGAGGCCATGGCGTTGGGACCAGAGGGACCTCTTGTAGAAGAATTTTGGGATAACATGCGAAGGTACGCGCTTTATGCGTTGACAGTGAGCACCGGGATGGCGTATACCATTATACTACCAATTGTCGAGCTGCTCAAGAACCCAATTACAGCAATTCTGATTATAATTGTGATTGCTGGGGGCGGGTTTGTTGTATCTCAGGTTTTGAATGCCATGGTTGGAAACTCAGATTTCAATTACTATTATGGGTAAGCTGTAAGTATCAGAACGCGCACACACATTTGAAGATTTCCCTTCTGTATTTTTGTAATTTACCCTCCCTTGCATTCAGCTGCGTTCTTGTGTTTTTTATGTCAGAATGTATTGTTATAATTTAGATGAGCAAGTTATACTAAAGATACCAACACTTAGTGAAGATATATTGGCTTTGGCATTATCATTATTATAAGCAAATACAAAGGTACAACTTTCCCTTACGTGGCTACAATTTTGCCCAATTAGAAGTGCTTAAATGTGTAAAATACACTGCAAACTCAGGATACTGATAGCTAATTAATTAGCATTATTGAAACTAGAAAAGAAGATTAATTTTATCGATTAACTTTTAACTTACAAACCAAAAGAAAAAAATTCCTATGAGATAGAAAACACTTTAAATGAGTCTAATTAGTATAACATCAATGTCATTTCAGCCTATATAACACTAACTCCAAAATCTACCGAATCAACTTCTAACAGTGAATCCAAACCGTTCAAATCGATCTACTTCATTAGTTGTGCATTACATGCAAATTTTATAATTTTTCAAATTTATTTAGTATCAAGTCAAACGGTCAAATGTGTGAGTTTTTAAGTTAATTTTAATGCACTCATTTTTCAACATTTTTGACCGCTTGATTTGATACTAAAATAATTCGAAAATATAAAAAAAATTACATGTAAATGCATCACTCATAAAGTAAATCGGTTTGAACAGTTTGGATTAGCCGTTTGAACTATATCCCATCAATTTTAGAGTTGATGTCATATGACACCGATGCTATACTAGTCGGACTCACTTTAAATATCCCATTTTCACTCTTAAGTATCCCAAATCATCACAACTGCAATTACACCGACCCCCAAAACCACAGCCAACCACCGATTTACTGGTATATCAAGCTTTAAAGCCCTTTGAGGCTTGTACCCCTTGGCCAGCAAATGGTTAATCGAGACATAGATAAAAATCCCGCATGCAAAGCCCATCGAGATGGCGTAGATCCAGTCTGCTACGTGGCCCTGTGTGGTGGCATTGATTATGATCCCGATTGCTACTCCAATTGGGGTCGAGATGGCAAAAGCAAAGGAATAGATGGCACAGGAGAGGAGAGGCCTGTTAGGGATCATGCGTAGCAGCGCTATTCCCATAGCAATGGCTGCAAATATCTTGTGCAGGCATATTGTCCATAGTGCCTTCCATGCATCTCCTTGTGTTTCTGAATACAATATTTCACAGTAAAAATTAGTATGCAGTTGATCATGCCATGGAATATTCTGTGGCAATGAAGAATTGATAAAAGCTATGACCGTTTTTCTTTATGAGAGGAAAACTTAAAATATAGAATACTGAAATAAGAGTAGCATATAGCGAGAAATCTCTAGATTTTTTTTTTCTAAAGGTCAGTTGCAATAGCTCGCTGACATTTCTATTAAGGTTAAAAAACTGTACATATGTTCTTATTACAACACACACTTCTTTTCCTGCCAAATTGAGAAATCTCTAGTTCTTAAGAAAGTCTCTCTTTTTTGGTGCCCTTTTGTAAGCATGAGTTCTTGTTTTTTACATTTAATTGAGAAAATCAATCCTCTATCAAAAATTGAAAGGAAACTAATTGCACAAAAGTGGTAAATTAATGAATCCAAAAACCACTGTTAAGCACTTCATATAGCAACTGTTAAACAATTTTTACTTCTGCAAAGGCCATTTTTACCGTGAAAAGATGAATAAAACCACTATGATTGGTAAGAAAAGAGAACATGCGTAGTTTTAAATTACAAGAAATTGGACAATTCCATTTTGGTCTTAAAAGCTAACAGTTTGAGGCCATTAAACAGCTGCTCCAAAAGTAGAATAGTATATACCATCTCGGTCTTTTTTAACCAGCAATAATTTAGTGCTCCAAAAGTATGCGGTATATGAGGTAACCTTGACATATGTTGTACATGGTCAACTTTTGATTTAGGACTGTTATTTATCAGATTGGAACAATTTATTAATTGATTTTTGCAAAAGGAATGCAAGTGGAAAGTATACCTGGTCTAACTTGCCAGAAGAAGCAACAAGGATGGCAACTTGAGAAGAGAACAATAATGTGAAAATTACTACCCAGATATTTTAGTGGAAAAAGCTACAAGTGCTACTGTCTTATCTTGACTTGTACCAAATAGGTAGCTTTCAATTCCAAATGAACCGCAAAATTAAGTTGCAAACTGACATGCACATTTTAAAAGGTGCTTTCACAGTAATACAAATCAAAAGGTGCGGTCAACAGAAAATTTGACAACTAGCTAAAGATATACTCTCGTATGATTGATTACTGTTTGACAAATTTGACTCACCAGCAACTCCAATTGCAATCCCTTCAAAAACAGAGTGGAAGCACAGAGCCACAATTAAGAGAATGCTATCCCCCAGCGAACTTGCATTATTGAGTAAAGATGGCACTGCATGTTCATGGACAACCTATATAGAGAAATTAAATTTGAGGAGAACTTTAAATTTCCATTCAAGCATCATATTTTATTATAGATAGTACAAAAAAAGTCATTACAGAATAAGTTGTGGGAGAATAAGAGAGAGCGATGGCTGTAAAATACCCAAAATTTCAAAATTGTGCATTTAGTTTTCAAATTCTGCTATAGAGTGCTGAAGCAAGGTATTAAACTATTACAAAAATTGGCTCTAAAAACAGTTGTTCAGTCTGGTTGTACTTGTACCTGCATCTAAGAACTTGGCATTTGATTATTTGTTCTAACATACTACTAAGTTGACAATTTATTAACTCACCAACCAGATGTTTGTGGTAAAATTCTAAACTAAAGACGGCTCATTGGAAAAATTAAAGTTTTGCTTAATTGGTGTCTCTGACGAACATTCCCCTCTTTTTCTAATTTTCTTTCGTTTGGTAAAGTTTACTTCAGCAAAAAGATACTCAACAAAGCTGTAGTGGTAGTTGCACCAGCCTCCTAGTGTGAACAATAATATATTTTGCACTTGGGGCATCAGTCAACTAAAATTTTCTATCCAAACCCAAACTCTTTAGGCTCTAAATAAGAAACACAGCATAGCATGTTCTTTAAATTTAATAACTTTTTGGAACATTTTGAATGCAGCTAAGAGAAGTAGACTTTCTATTGTTTTCTAACATAAAAGCAAGTTCTTCATCTACTAATTTTGTTTATTGTGAAGAAGCTGTAAACTCACCTCAGATTGTTTTGGAATGCCTCCACGCAAATCTTCAAGCTTAGTTTCTTCTAAAGCTCCTGCAATAACAGAATTATATCGAAATCATTACTTGTAGAGAACAAAAGGATGTGAGGAAGGAAATATAACCGATGATTTAATAGGGGAACTAAACAGAGCTAAATTTATAAGGCAAATTAATCATTAGGAATCAACAAATCAGAGCCAATCTGTCAAAGTATCACAGAAAGTATAGACCATGTGGTCTTTGGCCAAGAACTCACAACCAGGCAAAAGAAAAAAAAATATTTGTGGCCTGACCTCCATTTCCATTGCCTCCGGATCTCTCTACATCACGCACGCTCCTTCCACGTAACACCACCATCAAAATCAAGCAATCCGCAAGCATAGTTATCAGGTAACCAACGCATGCCAGCATAAACGCAAAGGGATACTCTTTCTCCGTCAAATCCTCAAATGTCTCGTTTGAATCGCTCAAGAAATGCATCATTGCTGTGCCAAGGAAAACCCCTCCCGCGAATTGCGTTCCAAAAACGAGAAACGCTTCATTCCACTTGAAAAAATAAGGGGATATGCCGCCGATGAAGGTGGCAAAGAAGGCTATAATCAGGCAGTATACCTTGACAAGGATAAGAGATTTTGATCGGAGGTCCGGCGAGGAATCGCCGGAGCCGGCATCGTCGTCGGAATGACCGGAGTGAGCTAAAGCGGAGGAGAGGAGAAGCTGAGACAAGAGGAGACAGAGAAAGAAACGAGGCATGGTTGCGCCGAGGTGTGATTGGGTGCATCGGGAGAGATGAATAGAGAATTTAAAGAGCTGTGAAGGAGAAAGGTTTGAATTTGGTTTTGGACGCATTTGAATGTGGAAAGTTGTACATATGTACTACACAAAAACTTGGTTGGATGGCCTGCGGGCGGGAGGCGCGAGAAAAATTTCTAGGTAGAACAAGTCCATTACACCATATTGCACGAGTTCCCTATTTCAATCAAAAATTCCTTTCTCGTCGAGCACAACTAGTGCAGCTCAAATATATACGAGGTTTCCGAAAACATGGGACGCAGAAAAAAATAAATATGTAACGAATCAGTTCATCTAAGGTCTGTAAAAAACCAACCCGCTTCACGAAAATATTATTAGAAATAAATATAAATGCAAGTACGATGCTACTGAGAGAGTGTCGAAGCATTGTACGAAAAATATTGCTAAATAGACCAAGTCGTTCTGAGGGAAATAAATCTTCTGCAATTATTTGGAATCGCAAAGTTCTGCTTTTCAAAATCCACATATTTCAAAGACAGTTGCTTTTTATTCACGAATCTCGAAATAAATGAATGGTTAGATTATAATAAGCAGTACCTGAGATTCCAAAGAATTTCAGGCTTGCAGCAGATTTATTTCCAATTCAGACCACCTGCTCCAGATTGGGAATTCACATCCTCTAAGATATCTCAAACTTTGCGTGACTTTTTGGAATATCTCAATCGTTCAAATACGCTATGCACAAATCTGAAAGCTCAAATAATACTGCCCCCTACGTTCCCCCAATAAGCACCGGACACGTCGGTCACGCCAAAATTGAGATATCTCAGCGGATACGGAGTCCTGTTTGAATTATTAGGTGAAATGGAGCCCACAAGTCGGGAGATATCTTGTCCGGGACGTCGGAATGGACCCGGTGCAAATCATTAAATATGGCGTATAGTACAATGAGAAAAGTATGAGGCAAGTAGATCGTACAAACGCGTTGGGAGTTGGGTTGCACATCGACCATCGCAGTCACAGGTCGCATTCGATGGCATTTGGGTCAAAAGTGGATAAGCTAAAGCTAAAATGGGGTCCAAATTAAGGATATGAGAGTTAGCCAGGTAGGGGTGGCCAAAATGCACGTATCTCGTGGTTTGCTCGTGGTTCGCTCGTGACTCGTATTTGACTTGTTTGCTAACAGTTTATTTGTTACTGTATCGAGCTGTTAACGAGCCAGCTTCCTACTAGTTTGGTCTAGAATTAACGAGTTTCTAGCTTACGTGCCAGCTCGCGAGCTAGCTCGGTAGGTATCAATTTGTGAATTTGTACGAATTTATGTGTATTTTATACTGTCAAGCTTAATCCAACTCGGTTCAGCTCGGTCCAATTGGGTCCAAAAATATTTGTAAAATTTATTTTCTTCTTAAAACAAGGTACAGCCAAATCCAATGAGTTAGCTCGTCAACTCGCGAGCTAGCTTGGGCTGGCTCGTCACGAGTTTGAGCTGAGGTTTTAGTTCGGAAGTCCTAGGTCATTTACAGTCCTAATGAAAGGTATGATGTTAGAGCAACGAGACATATTCGTGATTTAAAATTTTATAATTTGATGTATCATTATTCGTATAGATATTATTTAAAATAATTATTTTCATACTATATATTCTATTCAAATATTAATATTTTATTACAATAGATATAAATCTTCATAAATTTAATTAAAAATATTGAATAAATAATGTGTTATTCAGCAACCTGGAATACATAATCAGAAAAATAAGAATTAATCTACATTGAGAAAAACAGTCGTGCAGATTAGGAAATTGCTTGCAAGTGAAAAAAAATTAAAATAAGGAATAAAAGAAATATTATATAGCGCTTAATTCGTCTGGAATGTACAATATGAGTAAATAACTCTATGAGTAATTATAATAAAATAAGAAGAGTTAAAGAAATATATTAAATGCAACTAAGAGTGTAGGGTTAAATAAATAATTGAAGAAGTTTTGAAAGACAAATATAAAATTAACTCTTTATATTATTACTATTATAATTAATATTATCATACTAGTACAATTAAACATCCCATTAATTAATTTAGTATTCAAACAGTTTAACTCTTGTGTGCAAGATATTCCAACTCCTATTCTAATAGCATGCTCACTTGCTGTTCTTTTAATATTATTGGAATAACAGTAGTTAGTGTCAGGGGTGGACCCATGTTAATTCAGGGGGGCAGCTGCTCCCCTGGACTTTCAGTTTTAGTGGAGTTTGGGATGTTTCGATCGACTCTGTCTCTCTCTGAAAATTTTTTTGCCCCCTTCTGAATGTTTGATTTGTAATTCGGATTAAATTTAAGGTTAAAATTAAAATAAATTTCATGAATTTTGATTGGTAATTATAATTATATGTTAAAATATTAGAAATTGCAAGTCAGAGTATTGAAAAGTATAAATTAAAGCATTGTTTTTTATCGAGTGCCAAATTAGTTAATGGGTTTAAATCCGATTAGTTATTTAAACCCGATTCGATATTTTTTTGCCCCCCCCTCCGGACGAAAATCCTGGGTCCGCCCTTGGTTAGTGTTATGCTTCAATTAGACAAATAAGACTAAAGGATCTTTATTACTGAAGTTCTTGGAGTTTCTAAATAACTGTTAACATAATTTTAGAAATTTTACACTATCTGAATTTCTAAATCTCTAAATCTCTGAAATTAAAATTAGAGTTTCTTAATTGTCACATAAGCATTTAATTAAAACAGTATTTAAAATTGAGTGAATACAAGTTGATTATTTTGCCATGTCAGAGTTTTAAAACAGTTTGATATATAGAAACTATTGAACTAAATTGCTAAATATGAAATCTATATACATCCCTAAAACTGATTTAGAAACAGCCAAGTCAGCTTTGAAACTCCAAAAGTTTCAGAGATGCATGCTCGAACGAACTCTTAAATTGACAAAATGAGCCCCAATTACGATTAAAAAAAAAAGCAGAAAATTATATTACCTCAGTTCAGTCCGTTGTTTTTATGGGCCGGATTTGATTCACATATGATCGTTGTCTGACTGATTTTGAATTGGACTCTAATTTCATAAAAAAAGTACTGTAACTTTATTCTGGTTACCATTTTAGAAAATTGGGCTCATGACAACTTTAAGCGACGAGAATTTTGTTTCTATTTTTATATTTGATTCCCATGACAAGAATTTTGTTTCAAATTTTACTTTTGAGTTTCCACGTGTAAATATTATGTACCGTAATTCTATTTTAGACTATTTTAAGTTTATTTTAGTAAATTTGACATCAAATTATTCAACTAATTTAATATTCTCAAAAATGAAAGGTTTTTTTTATATTATATTTTTAATCTGTAATTTTTTACACAGAGAATATTATTTTACTGGATTAAAAATTTATTTTTCTCCTGGATAAGTTTTGGTTGAGAAGTATTATGTACCCCATAGATATCTTTAGACTTTGCTTCAAAAGTTATATTAAAAGGTTGTTCCAACTGAAAGAAGAGTGAAGTTGTTGCACTATAATTTTAGGCATGATAAGTTATCATGTATATTTTTTATGAGGAAAGTTTAAATGCCTTTATTTTTTGTGTCTTTATTGTGCCTCTATTTTTAAAAATTTTAATAGCTCAAAATTTAAAACTTAAAAGTCAAAATAAAACTATTGAATGTGATCTATATTATTTTTTTCATGTGCTCATAAAAAACTATCACATTTCAATTTTTGTTTATATGTGAATTAATAAGTTGAAAAATCAACATCTCTAAATTATCCACATTAGTACTTTTTTACAAGCTCTTAGTGACGATCAAAATAAAGTTAGAATGCCATAATTTTTTACAGGTGCATAGATAAAATGATATAGATCATATCCAACAGTTTTATTTTGACTTTTAAGTTTTAGATTTTGAATTATTAAAGTTTTTTAAAATGGAGCCATGATGGAGGCACAAAAAATAGAGGCATTTGAACCCTCCTCATTTTTAATTTTATATGAATATTTTAAAATCAAAGTTCAAATGATGAATCAATCCTATTATTTTTGCTTGCGAACAATACATCCACAGACTAATTTATCAATCTTCGAGTTTATTTTGTACAAGATTACGAAGTAAAAAAATAATCTCTGAAATTAACTATCACAATTATGCTTATTTTTCGGACTCTTGATTTTTAGCAGAGCAAAGAAAACAAATTATAAGCTTCTACACATCGCTCGTGAAAAAGAAGAAAAATAAAAATAATTGCTTATATTTCTTGTCTATATTTTGAACAAAACAAATTGCTCAGATTGATACAAAATTGAAATAGTTACTTCTGGTTCGAAGTTTTTATTGTGTATGAAAACAAGCTCAAAAGTTTTTTATTTTTATTTTTATTTTTATTGTCAGCAGATAATTTTAGAATAAGAGTAATATTAATGATTCACATTTCTTATGATATATTTTAAAATTTGAATAAATAATAATAGAAATTGTGGTAATAATGAAACACTAAAAAGAATAAAATATAGATATCGACTTTCTCCTCTAAATTACATTACTTTCAAAGTATCATAACATTATTAGTTTATTATTACTCTTGTTCTTTTGTTAAAAAATAAACATTATTCTGTTTATTGCATTTGCAGGATTGTGACGTCAGGAAAAAATAATCATTACATTGTTTAGCATAAGCGCCAGTGCCAAGGAGGAAAGGAAATAAATCTGCTGTTCTTCGAAAGGGATATCAGGACCCTATTATTCTGATCACAGCCGTTAACCTCTGTCAAGATTCGCATATGAAAAAGATTTTTCTTAAGATTCGTGTGTTGAAAACTTTGAATGGTTAGGATAGAAATAACAGGGTCCTGTTATCCTTTGGAATAACAGCAGAATCATTTCCCTGCCTAGTGGGCCTGTTAACAGATCCGAAGTCAACCGTATTATTATCCTAAATCTACCGTGTCGTTTGTACGTTCGGATCCTCTAAAGTAACTCAAAATTTGGGTTTAGATCTATACCGTCAATCAGAATCTGGGCCAATCATCCGGTCCAGGTTAGAACTCACCGGGACCTTTATTATTCGTGCGGATTCTGTGACAGTCATGATCTAAAATCAAACTTTGGGTTACTTCAGGGCTTCTGAATTCGTTGTTTAGTGCGTTTCAGGCCCGACCCGGTTCAGATTCCTCCACTTTCATGTGGGACCCAAAAGATTGCGATGTTAACGAATTGAAATGCATTTACGCTGGAAAGATCTGGGCCGTCAGAATAAAGAAGATTCCTCAGCAGTATTTTGCTTTGGGAGAACACCATTTCTATTTTCCACGGTTAAGAATTTATCGTTTTATTTTGCTTGGCAAAATTTCCATCTTTCCGTTCCTCGTTAAAGATTCCCGTTTTCGTTCCTCACTCATCTCCCAATTCGAATTTCCCTTCCTCTTCTCGAATTTAATTCAATCAGTTAAGAAGATTAAATTCCCAAAGGGGAGTGGAAATCGATGGTCGTTTCGCTTGCGCTCCATGGATCACGCTGCGACTGAGCCCGCTCCACCCGTCTCTGAAATCGACGATTGGGGTATTGACTTCTTTTTCGTTATTTTCTTACATTTCGATTAGTCATTGAAGTAATTTTGTTGTTCCCCTTATTTAAAATTAATGTCTGAATAAGGTAATTTTGATTTTCATTGGGTTAGCTTCAAAAGTGTTATATACTACTACGTCTGTTAAGTTTTATCAGTAGAACTTTAGTAGATTAAAAGAGGCTAAATTAACAAGAATATATCATACTTTGGGAAGCTAGCTTTGTGGGTCCTGCTAGAATTTGTTTAGTTATTAGGGGTACTATCGTAATAACTTGATGATGATGTAAAACATAATGTCCTGCTTCATTGAGTTATATTTGTATAAATAGTGTTGGCTTTTAGGTGTGACTTATTGCATATTGGTAGTTAAAGTGGGATTACCAGAAGGGAAATAGAAGACGCCACTAGTTAGTACCAAATATGATTGTTCCACAAAAGAAGGCAAACTTTTATGTGACGTACTGATGGGTGATAATTTTCTGATACATTATTATTTTCTTCCAAGGAATTTCTTGAATTGAAGTTGGCTTAGTTATCATTTCATTAATTATCATTGGGGGTTAATTTTGCATTACAGATAATGATGATTTCGTGATTCCAAGCTTGATAGTCAGTGAATCTAAACAAGACAGCTGGGATGAACCAGGAGTAATTGATCAGGAACCACCTCCAAAGGTTTTTCATATTCTTCACAAGCTTTCTTTCTGGATTTATTTTTAATTTTATCGGTATAAGGTAAACTAATCAGGTACCATGTAGTTACCGTGAATCTGTACCAGTAGAAGTATATTTTTACGTTGTGAAATTTCTAATAAACATAAAAAAGCTGCATGTATTAAATAACCCCATTGAGATGGCCTTCTCCTTAGTACGGTTGTAACCATTTCAGCATGTGCCCCTTTTTTGGAATATGAGACAGTTGATTACAATATACAAAAATTCCATTTTTTTTTTCTTTTTAAAATTTCATTTTCTTTATATTTTAGAAATTTTTTCATTTGCTTTGAACAAAAAGAAGGAACGGAAATTCGATGTAATTAGTAATGGTCCGTTGCTACTTGGAATTTCCAATATAAAAAACAAGAGTAAAGGACTTCATGTCCCTAAAATGGAACTCTGGAGGCATAATTTTATAAAAGGAGAAAAAGGGAAAGAAATGGTACATTGATATGCTTTTAGCTATGTCAACAAGTAACTTTCTGTTGATCTTTTTTCAGTCTAAAATAAAAGAAGCTGAGACTTTATACTTGGGCCCACACGGTGCGCCTCCTCAAGCGAAGCTGAAAGTGCCTTCCACAACTAGCACCTGGAATCACACAAATAATAACACAATCAAGCACAAATCCAAGGAAACAGCTGACCGAAAGCACAAATCCAGTGACCATAGAGACTTTCATCACCACCACAGTAAGGATTTTGCAAAACGACATGCTTGAGTCTCTGTTATAGTGCTTGGAAGAGCGTTTGATAAAATCAAATTTAATAAGTAATTGGTCACAATTTATTATTTGGTTGGGTGTCTTGATATAAAAGTAGACAATATAAGTTTGTATGAATAATGGGAGCCTTCTGTTTCTGGCCATGTAATGATTTTATGTTTTGGTGTGGATCTGAGCCATTGTTATCGGCCTTTTCTATTGAGTGTTGCTTTGTGTGCGTCAGAGATTTATGTTTTTATTTTACTACCAGTGACACAAAATATCATAATGTTATGCTTGATTTGGTCAGATGGCATTTTCATTTGCAGAATCATAGTAATACTATTTTCAAAATTTCTTTTGAGTAAAGGTTTTAATTTCAATTATTAATAGATGCCTAAGTTATCAGGGATAAGATTAGGTCCTACTGGTAAAATGCCAGCTCTGGATTGTGACATTGTTCAGTACCAAGGGTTGCATCTTTTTTTTTTTTTTTGTCTATTATTTTTTGGGTGAGATGGCCAGGTCTCCTAGTTTAAGGGAAACTTACCTTTTAGAATTTAGATAACTGGAATTGATGCATTTCCAGTTAGGGGTGTTCATCGGTTCGTTTCGGTTGAAACCGAATCGAACTAGGCAAACCAAAGTTATAATTCGGTTTCAAAAATAGAACCGAACCGAACCAAGTTTTATTTATGTTTGTTCGGTTCAAATAGAAATATATTATTTTTTTATATAAAGAAATAAATCGGGGTATTAAGAAATAAACCGGGGCGGTCCGGACCAAATTCATAATATATAAAAGTTCGGTCGGTTCGGTTATTTTGGTTTTGAAAATTTTCAAACCGAACCGAAGTTATAATTCTCTAAAACAAACCGAACCGAACCATTAACCGAAAAAACCGAACTGTTTGAACGATCTAATTCGGTTCAGTCCAAAACCGATTAAACTGGACCCAATGAACACCCCTATTTCCAGTTACTTGGGTTTGGATTGAGGGATATAATTTATAGCAACTCGGATAATCAGATCATTGGTTCTGATTTGAACCAAGAAGATTTGGATTTTATGCTTCATGTAAACAATGCTTTTAAATTTTAATGTTATGTCACTTGATTGTGGGCCGTGTTGCATTAGTTCTGAAGGAACCTGCATGAAATACTACAAATCCAATAAATAAATAAACCAAACAAAACAAAAATAATAGTTTGCATGAAAAAAAAAAATGAAAAAATAGATTCATTTGGCACCTAACTACAATACAACGAGCAACTGAGCAAGTGTAGGTTTCATAAATTGAGTTCCAGATAGACTTGCCTGTTCAAGTTGCATTTAATTATAAACATAAACTAAAGGTAAAGCATGACATTATTCGACCTAAATTTCAACTGAACCTCAAGCAGACCATGTGAATTAGAGAATCCAGGAAACATAGTTTGACTGAGAACAGTTGTCCAACACTTTATTAAAAGAGACGCAAATAAACCAGTTTAATGTTTTGACTGTATATTACAAATAAAGATCTGAATTCCTTTTGTTTCGTCAAAAAAGAAAAAAAAGAAGAGGATTTCAAGTTTGACTTTACCTATCCCATACCTGGGTTGTTGCTATGCGCTCATGGGGTGGGTTCTCAACATTGACCCACTGGTAGGTGTCATTAATAAAAGAACTATATAAATATACATGTATAAATTGCTACAAATGAACATATGTTTGTTCATCTACTAGATACTTCATTGACGAATTGAAGGAAAAACTGAGACTTATTTAAAAAACCAAAAAACATTTTAATGAAAATGTTGGTGACAAGTGACAACTGTGATCCAACTTGATGTGATAAACATCAGTATGGATACAGCCATTACTATATTTTGGATGTCAATATGTCATTCCTATCATAGGAATATCATGATTACACCATCCTGCTAAATTCCAAGCTTATCCCCACCAGACACTCCTTCCCCTAATGATTAGTGAACGACAAAGTTCAACAAAAACAGATGTAACATATCAGTATAAAACTAATTTAATTAGGTACGGTACTGGTACAAAATCTATTAGATATCAACTATTTTACAAATTAAGTTTGTTGCGTGATAATACTATGTCATCCTTCATTCAAAAGAAAATGATTATACTAATTACTAGAGCACTGGTAGTTTGGTAGTGTCAGTATGTGTTCTAATTATATTATCTTATGATAATTTTCGTAGTCCGAAATCATTGATTTGTACGCATCGTTGGTATAATTCATACGAGGAGAATTTCGGCACTACAATGTTTGTTTTTGTTGTCATAATGTTTAAATAATTTTTGAAGTTTAATATTTTTAAAATCGAATTTCAACCATTGATCTTTTTTTTTTTTTAATGCAATTGCTATTCCTTAAAACTGTGAAATCCCCATAATATGATTGAAAGATGGTTTGTACGTTTCCAATAATAAAACTAACTATGGATTAGCTCCACTATCTCAAATTTTGGTGATCCAAATACAAATTAACAAATTGGTTTAGCTAAAAAATAGCTCTATTCAGAGAACAGAGGAGGTCTGATGTCCATCAGACATACTTTTAGGTTCAACAAGCTTTATAACCGTCTGATTCATACAAAGATCTGTGCGCACAAAAAATCAAAATAGATGCGCACGCAAATTAAAGCATTGCACACAAATCTTAAAATAGATTGAACGGTGATTGAACCCATCGAACCAAGGTAGGTCCGATGGGCATCAGACCTACTCTCATTTGATTCTACTAACCCATAGAAATGGTGGGTTAGCAAGAATAAAACTAGTGGGATTAGTGATATTAATAGAATATTTGATTCATTAAATTAATATTAAATAAAATATTTGATTAGTATTAAATAAATATAATATTAGATTAGATTAGTATTAAATAAAATATTACTTTAAATATTAAATGTAAAATATAGATTAGTATTAAACAAATATAATATCAAATTAGATTAATATTAAATATCATATTCTAGTTATTTAAATATTAAATATAATATTATATTATTTAAAATATTAAATTAGAAGTAGAACTAGGGTGCTCTTAAGAGTACCAAGTTCCTTTGTACTCTTAACTCTAAAATCTATTGGATTAACTTCGAACGATGAATCCAAACCGTTGAAATCCTTCTACCTTACGAGTGATGCGTCTACATGTGAAAATTTTAAAATTTCGAATTAATTTAGTATAAAGTCAAGTGGTCAAAAGGCTTCCAAAAAATGAATGCATTAAAATTAATTTAGAAACCTTCTAATTTTGACCACTTGACTTTATACTAAATTAATTCGAAATTTTAAAATTTTCACATGTAGACGCATCACTCGTAAGGTAAAAGGATTTCAATGGTTTGGATTCATCGTTCGAAGTTAATTCGATAGGTTTTAGAGTTAAGAGTAGAAAAGGGGCTTGATACTCCTAGGAGCATCCTAGTTCTACTCATTAAATTAGTATTAAATAAGTATAATATAATATTAGATTAGATTAGTATTAAATAAAATATTATATTAAAAAATAAATGTAATATAATATTACTTTAAATATTAGATTAGTATAAATAAAATATTAAATTAAATGTAATATAATATTACTTTATATATAGTAGATTAGTATTAAATATAATATAATATAACATTAGTTTAAATCGGTGTTTTAAATAGATAGCTATAGCTTTTTTGAACCATAAAAGCTACGTTATGAGATAAAAATGTGCTATTTCAGTTACGACTGCTATAGCTGTAATAGCTGGCCACTATTACTGCTACGTGCCATGCGCTATTTCTACCACTATGCTACATGGGCTTATGTACTTCTATTCCTATTTCTGATGCTACATGATCTGCTATAATAAGTATGCTAAACCGAAGTATGTGATTTCATTCCTATTTGTGTATGCTAAACCGAAGTGTAATTCTTCGTTTGGTATTCACCTGTAGAATTATCGATGTTCGTATTATCAAAAACTGATTTTAATTATTATAATATATAAAATATTCAAATAGTTATACTAACTTCATTTCACTTATAAAATTAATTGCTATTCGTCTATTATAATCTGTAATACTATGAAATATGAACTATTAAATAATGTTACTCAGTATATCTTTTTTTTCTTCTTATTTGCATGATTGAAAAAAATATAGACTTAAATTGGTTGTCATTTTAGTTGTTACCCTAATTTTTCAATATTGATCATGTTGCTAATTAGTAGAAATACAGACTATAAATTTTGAAAAGAAAGAAAAAAAAAACACTATGTATGATAGCTTCCGCTATAGCTGCGCTATTCGCAATAGTTTTTTTTTTGTCTTCGCTATGCCGTTATAATCTCTATTTAGAACATTAGTTTAAATATTAATTGAAATATTAAATGTAATATAATATTAGTATTAAAAAATATTAGTTTAAATGAAATATAAAATTTGGATCATCAAGATTTGAAAATAGTGGAGCTAATCCAAAATTAGCTATATACTTGAGTGATCCAAACGCACTCTAATTTAAAAATCGCTATTTTTGAACTATTTCTTGCACAATCCAAACATACCCTTAATTTTTGTTTCCATTTTCGGTAAATAATATCCTAAACCTTTTAGTTTTGTGTAACTAAAAATGTACATTCGAAAACAATTATTGGAAAGACTAGCTTTTTTAAGTTATTCACCTTGCTCTCTCAAACCTAACTGAAGTTCAAATTTCTTTAGGATATGTTTAGTTGCAAAATAAGAAAAATTTAGGAGTAGAACTAGGGTGCTCTTAAGTTCACCAAGCTCCTTTGTGAACTTAACTCTAAAACTTATCGGACTGACTTCAAACAACAAATTCAAATTGTTGAAATCCTTCTACCTTACGAGTGATGCGTCTACATGCAAAAAAATTAAAATTTGAAATAAAATTTGTATAGAGTCAAGTGGTCAAAAGTATTCCAAAAAATGAATGCATTCAAATTAATTTATAAACCTTCTAATTTTGACCACTTGACTTTATACTAAATTAATTCGAAACTTTAAAATTTTCACACGTAGACACATCACTCGTAAGGTAGAAGGATTTCAACGGTTTGGATTCGTTGTTTGAAGTTAATCCGATAGATTTTATAGTTGAGTTCACAAAGGAACTTGGTGAACTTAAGAGCACCCTAGTTCTACTCAAAATTTAAAATAGTCAAATCAAAAATAGCTATTGTTTGTCTTATTAAAATAACCAAATCTCAAAATTCTTAAAAATAACTTATTTTAATAAAACAAAAGATTTGGATTCACTATTCTAGCTATTTTAACTCAATCAAACACCGACTAAGTTATTCCGAATAGCTTAGTTTCAGAAATAGCTTATTCTCAATCCAACCAAACATTCCCTTACCCTTAGAGAAGAGATTTGAGTAAATTACTGAACAAGTTAGGTACAATTTAGTCATTTCTTGCGTGACCAAACACAAACTTTAGTGGTCTGGTGCTATTTGTTTTGTACAGATTTAGACAAAATAAGAAAGCTGTAAATATCGGAAATGCTAGGTCTAGGGTGCCATGACAACATGACAAACCGTTGGATGTAATTTGCCAAAAGACACTGAAATAAAATTAAAAGTTGGTAAGGTAGGACTTAGGAGTAAAAATCATCTAGTAGATGAGAGTAGTTTGGGTCCGATACCCATCGGACTCAAACTAAGTTTGATGGACTCCGTAACCGTCCGATCTACTTAAAGATTCACGAGTATCGTTTTAATATCCGTGCACAATTTGCTTTAATATCCGTGCGCATAGATCGTAAAGTGGATCAGACGGTTATGGAGCTCATCGAACCCAAACTGCTATACTAGTAGACCCCCTTCATTTTCCGGGATAAAAATGCTTCTAGAATATAGACATGTGGTTGTGCTCCTAAAAAACATTTAAAATCTACAAGAGAAATTTGAAAAAAAAGAAAATTTAAACAGTCGATTCAAACGGTTAAACATAATTTATGAATGAAAATATACTTAGAGATTAAATTATATATTTTTTACAATTAATTTGTTTACTATTATCTTAAAATAGATAAAAAAAATTACTTTCAAAATCTATAATTTTTGGATTAAGTGATTTTCTACCCATCTAAAACAATAGTAAAATAATTTAAAAAAATATAAAAGTTGGTCTCCAAATACATTTTCATATAGAGATCGTATTTTATAATTTGAGTTGACTGTTTGAACTTTACAAATAGAAACATGAATCCATACTACGGATCAATCAATAATACCATAGCCCCACTCTATTTAAATAGTAACCGAAATTTTGTCACTATTTACACTAGAGCACCATTTAAAAAATATGAAAGTTTGAAAATTGAGTTCAATTTATTGTTGGTTAGTAATTTGTAACAAGGAAACAAATAAAAGATTGTTTTTTTTTTTGAAAGCTTGGTAGTGGCTCAAATAAAAGATTGTTGGTCATAATTTCATGAGAAAGTACTTTGTGCAATTGGAATCACTGAAATTCTGCAAATCAGGATGAACATTATAATAAAAAACAATTTTAGCTAATTGAAAAAAAAATGAAAAACATGTTGGTATATATGCACGAGATCATTATCTCATTTTGGATGGTTATGCTTCTCTACATCATTGTTGTTTAGTTTAATTTGCTACGATCAACACAAGTGATTTGATTAATAGAAAATTGCATGCGCAAGATTTATTTATTATTTTTTTCTTTCTAAAATGGTACTTTTGTGGGGATGAAATTTGAAAACTATAGAACAATTTCGAAAACTATAAATTAAATTGATATCTTCAGTAACTTATTTGAGTTATTCTCAATCTCTTGAAATTGATGTAATTTGTTCTTTTTTCCCTAACTTGAATTGTAAATTTTGTTGTTTTTTCAGAACTTTGTACTGTTTTTTTTCTTTCTATTCAACAAAGAAAATATAAGAGCTGATACAGTTTTTCCTTTAAAAGAACATGAACATCATCTATGTATGACCATGCATGTGCGGTCATGTGTTCTAATTGAAGTGACCCTGTCAATACACATTGATTAAACATGTTCAAACAGAGCTTGTGCCCCCCATGCACATATGATAATAGTTTTGGGGACAAACTTGGGACCGATGCCCATCGGACTCAAACTGAGTTCGATGGATTACAAAACCGTCCGATTCGCTTTAAGATATGTACGCATTGCTTTAATATACATGCACATTTACTTTAATATTTGTGCACACGGATCTTTAAGAGGATCGGACGGTTTTGGAACTCATCGGACCCAAATTTGTGTCCGATGGGCATCGGACCCAAGTTTGTCACATAATTTAGATGATGAATTCGGTTTCACATGTTAGATAGACATCAGACGATAAATTAATTAAAACTGTTCAAATTGCTTTATTTCAAGAGTGACACGTTTATGTGCAAAAATTTTAAAATTTTGAATTCATTTAATATGAAACTAATCGATCACAAAAAATTTAAATTATTTTTTTATATATTTATTTTGCATATAAACACATCACTCGTGAAGTATATCAATTTGAACGACTAATTTATAGTTTTCATTTGAAGTCTATCTGTCATATCCGATAAGTTCTGGAGACCGATGTCATATTTCACTGATGACATAATAGCCAGACTCATTAGATGATCATAAATTAGACATAAATTTGCAGAAATTTTGAACTAGAAATATTTTTTAAGAAGGAAAGTAAACACGGATAAAAAAAATATAATTTTTTTTTTGAGTAAAGTTGGAGGTCAAGCCACCCAGGGCGGACCCAAGTGTTTCCAGGAGGGGGGGCAGCTGCCCCCCATGGATTTTGCATTTTAGTGGAAGTCGGGACGTTTTGATCGACTCTGCCCCTCCCTGGAAATTTTTTTGCCCCTCGCTGGATGTTTAATTTGTAGTTTGGGTTAAATTTGGTGTTAAAATTAAAGTAAATTTTTTCAATTATGATTAATAATTAGAATTATAGATTAAAATATAAAAAATTATAAGTCAGAGCATTGAAAAGTATAAATTAAAGCATTAATTTTTATTAAATACTTAATTAGTTAATGGATTTGAACCTGATTAGTTATTTAAATCCGATTCGATATTTTTTTGCCCACCCCCCCCCCCCCGACGAAAATTCTAGATCCACTCAACTATTTAATACTTTTGTTATTATAATAAATGATTTCTCCCATTTGGATTTCGAACTCATGACCTCTCAATTTTTTATTTTTTATTTCTCCTTGCTTCAACCTTTTTTTTTTTGTTTTTAAGTGATAACCGAAGTCCACAAAATTGTTATCATAATATTTATTACTTTGATTTTTAATCCTTTTTATTTACTTTTTCACAATTAATGTACTTGTCGCAGAGAATCATTGAATATTATGCATTACGTAACTACATTACAAGAAGAAGTAATCAACTAAAATGAGCCCCCCAAATTTCAGAACTTGTCGCCATGTTTGCTCAATTGCTCTGCCGTGATCTTTTGAAACCCCCACAAGACAGCTGGACTTCAGTGTAGTGTAGTAGGTAATAATTCCTCCTTTTGTTCTAATTGAATCTAGATTAGGAGGGTTAACGGGTATGGGATCGGATGGAAACATATCCATTAAGCTAACGAAAGAAAAAAAAAATATATATATTTGTTCATATTCATGCTCATATCTGATTAACTAATTAACAAAAGAAAACTTTACTCATACGGATCGGATGAATGAATAAAAGAGTACCATTGACACTCACAATATTAAATTCAGAGTTATATTAAAAAAAGAAAAAAATGGATGAAAATAAATTAAATTCAGAGTTATATTAAATATATTTGAATCATAATAATACTATATCATATCATATATACATTATTTCCATATGAATATATATACTATATATAATTTTATTTGTTATAATTAACGTATATGATAATGTGTACAAAATAAGTTGCATATGTATCCTTACCCGTTAAACTAACAAAAATAATTTTTTACACACCCATATCTAAGAAATTAACAAAAAAAAATCAAATCTTATCAAATACTATACAGTTAGATAAACAATTAAAAAGATGTCATTGACATCCTAATTTAGATGTTCTAAATACTTCAACTTGCTTTCCACTCTACCCTCAAACTTTGCACCTAATTAAATTAATTGTTTCACAGCTTTCTTTAGTTCTCTTTGGTCAAGAATATTATGCTGTTACGTACGAGCATGTTACATTAATTGATATATATATATATAAAGTCGGCCAACTTTGATTTCCTAATTGCATTTGCATGCGAAATATTCAAGTTGAATATATGTAGTTGGTAGATCACGTTGTTTGGTTTGGTTGGGTTTGCTCCACTGAAATTGAATTGCTAATAGGTACAACCTAAAGAATTTAGGTTCTTAATTTATACTCTAATTTGAATGTTATAAAATTTAAATAGCTAGTTTGTGTACATTTTTTGTTTTTTTTGAGGAATAGTGGATAACCACCAATTCCATATTGAAACCAAAAGAGGTAGAGATGAGGTACTTAAAATAAGTACCCATCAGTATGTCTTACAAATTAAGTCAGCTATCAAAATAAACTAAACTAACACAATATAAAATTATAAACTAAGGAAGACCCATGTAAAACCGAAAAAAGAAATCCAGTAAGAACAAAAGTAAACTTGTATTGTAACAAAAAGAACTATCCTAACATTAGCATCAAACAACACTAATCTAAATGATTCCAATCAATGAAATTATCATCCTGTTGGCCTTCTCCAGATGTTTGACTGCCACTTCCAGAATCCTGAGTTTCCTCGCTGGATCCTCAGCTAGTTTGTATACATAATTTACCTCATTTTTCTCTCAAAATTTAATATTATGAATTAAACAAATTAATCAGGTCCTATCAAGCAGTGGATTAGGGCTAAAATTAATCATTGCAACTTTTACTATATAACTTTTTATATTTTATCTTTGAAACTACAGATTGTTTGTATAATTGTATAATTTTTACTTAATGATTTGGTTAATAAATTAGTCATTAATATATCTAATGTTAGTGGCTTGTCATTATCTGATGCAACCGTAAAGGCTAGACAACCGGAAAAATGTTATTATTATTACAATGCAAGCATAGGTTTTCTATTAGAATATTATACAATTCTCCAAGTCATTATAAATCCTCCAACTATATTTTTTTTATTTTTTTTATTCCTATTCTGAATTATCAAATGCTTGACATTATTTTTTATTTGCAAAATAATGTGTCTGATTATATATAAAAAAAAAAAAAACTATATGTCTGCTTTACTTTCACATGCACTGTGATGGATTCTGATCTCAGTCACTTTCCATCCAATACTTTAAAGAAAATTTCTTGGAGTATTTTATCACCTTTCTGAATATTAAGCGTATAATCTTATCATACTGGTATAGTTAGGATATGCATTTCAAAATGCAGGATAGACCCACAAAAATTATATTTGTTGGTCAACTTCTATGAAATATATAATAATGAATACTCAAAGTGCGCATTATACAACAATCTAAGTGTGCATTTAGAAATAATTATGTGTGCATTATATAATAGCTAATGATATTTTTTAGGATAATTATTTGAACAATAAATACAGAAATTCAAAACAGAAAGTGTTTATTTTGTTAGTATCAAGTATGAAAAATGTTCATTTTGTAATAATTACAATGTGTGACAACATTTTTAAACAAAAATAGACACATATAAAATTTATAATAATTAAATATGTTTGTTGTAATGATTTAATGTTCATTTCAAAACGGTAATGAAATACATATTTAAACATACCTGTTAAAGTCACGTATAAAAATGATATATATTAATCACATTATGCAATACATATTTAAACATTTAAGTATGATAAGAAATATACAAATTTATCATAGTATGTTGCTATTTACTTAATATGAATAAAGAAACTATTTAATTTATTGCTAATGTAATATATATTAATTTATTGCTATCTTTTTTAACGAGAGTTTTTTATCCATAGAAATTAATAGAAAAGAAGAGAGAGAAATAAAACACACATGAGTTTTTTTTTATTGGTAGTAAGATCTGTCGTAGTGCCATTCAAAAGTTTCTTTTTTTTTTTTTTGGATCGGTGGAGCTTTTCTTTTGTAGCTAAAATAAAATTAAATTTTGAATCAGTAAAGCTATTACTGATCTTACTACCAATACAAAAATTCCATATACTCTTTCTATTATCTTCCATGGATTAAATATTTTTTTTTTTAAGAATGTGGATAATTTGAATTGGCGGATTTCTATTTTTCTGATGATATGATCTTATACAAGGTATAAACACTTCATACATGAGTGAGTCTATGGTACTATGCATATCACGAGTTGATTCATAATATGGATCAATATTTTCGTTTTCAAAATTTTAATGGTCGATCCAAACCGTTCAACATGATTCCCATGTGAATATCTACTTGCAGACTGAATTTTATATTTTTCAGAATTTTTTTACTATTTTTTAAGATAGGTAGAAAATCACTCGATCTGAAAATTCTGAACCATAAAAAAAAATGATTTTATACCTATTTTAAAAAATAGTAAAAAATTTCTAAAGAATATAAAATTTGATCTGCAAGCATATATTCGTATGAAAATCATTTTGAACTGTTCGGATCAGCCGTTAGGATTTTGAAAACAAAAATATTAATCCGGTATTACAGACTAAATCATAAGAATAGAACTAGGGTGCTTCTAAGTTCACTCAATCTCTTGTGAACTTGACTCTAAAAATATATCGAATCAACTTTAAACGATGAATCCAAACTGTTGAAATCCTTCTACCTAATGATTGATGCGTCTACATGTGAAAATTTTAAAGTTTCGAATTAATTTAATATAGAGTCAAGTGGTCAAAGGAGTCCAAAATATGAATGCATTAAAATTAATTTATAAACCTTAAACTTTTGATCACTTGACTCTATATTAAATTAATCTGAAACTTTAAAATTTTCACATGTAGATGCATCACTCATTAGGTAGAAATATTTCAACGATTTGGATTCATCATTTAAAGTCAATTCGATATATTTTAGAATCAAATTCACAAGAAGTTTGGTGAACTTAGGAGCACCCTAGTTCTACTCAAATCATAATATGCATAGTACCATAGACTCACTCTTTCATTCAAACAACTCATATTTTAGGTATAAACACTTTTGCCAGAAACAAAGGGCATGACTGGTCGTAATTAATGTTTATCATCTTTATTGCTTTGTGTTCGTACGGAAGAATCTGCGCAAAAAAATATTTGAGGTGCAAATAAATAAGAGGTTTAAAATAGGCACGTGATTATCAAATATAAGGTGAATCATTAATAAAGTTTGGACTTAATTAGTTTGTAAAAAAACTCTATAAATGCATGTTATAAACACTAACAAATTAATTTCGTATAAAATTTTAGCAACTTCACACATTTATGTCCGTTAACGATGTGGACTGATAACTGATTAGTGCAGTTATGACCTTCTTTGTTTTACACTGCAGTAAAAAATTATTTTGAGATGAGAGAGTATGTTAACCCGTTGTTGTGGGAGTATTTTTTATCTATAGAAATTATAAAATTCAGATGTACGGAAACAAAAATAGTACATTGTTTTTGACAAATATAATAAGATCGGAGGCATTGACTCCGATCGAAGTTTATGGATCAGAGTCAATGATCCAGATCCATAAATAACATGATTTTCTGCGACATCCATAGACGTTGATCGAAAATTCTGGAATATGGATGCCACAGAAAATCAAGTTATTTATGGATCTGGATCATAAACTCCGATCCATAAACCTGGATCGGATTCAATGCCTCCAATCTTACTATATTTGTCAAAAACGAGATACTCTTTTTATTTTGGTACATCAGAATTTTATAATTTTTATAGATAAAAAAATTTCTTGTTGTGGGGGTGTAACTTTTAAGTTTTAACAAAGAACTTTTTCTAGTACTTTAAGGACCATAAAAAGAAAAAGAGACTGTGGCGTCACCAATAGAACACTGTGCTAAATTTGGCATGTAAAACTAATAATTTGTCAAGAAAACTAGAAAAGTACATTTATATTTTAATCTGGAATCTTCCAAAGAGAAGAAATTGGGAAGACATCGAGTATTTATGTGACGGTGTCGTGTAGATGCACCTTACCAAATAATGTAAAGCCTTAAACGGGTAAAGATATTGACAGAGTAGTTTTTACTTCATGCAGTGCACGGGTCAGATGCATCCTTGTTTTGGCTCCATTTTCCGTGCGCTGCATGAAGTGAGAACTTCTCTGTCAATATATTTACCCCCTAAAATTGGTATATAAATTTTGAAAACTTAATAGGAGTAGAACTTGGGTGCTCTTAGGAGTACCAAACTATTTTGTACTCTTAACTCTAAAATATATTAGATTAATTTCGAACGACGAATCTAAACCGTTGAAATCCTTCTACCTTACGAGTGATACGTCTATATGTGAAAATTTTAAAATTTCAAATTAATTTAGTATAAAGTCAAGTAGTCAAAATTAGAAGGTTTCTAAATTAATTTTAATACATTCATTTTTTTGAAGATTTTTGACCACTTGAATTTGTACTAAATTAATTCAAAACTTTAAAATTTTCACATGTAGACGCATCACTCGTAAGATAGAAACATTTTAACAGTTTGGATTCGTCGTTCGAAGTTAATCCGATAGGTTTTAGAGTTAAGAGTACAAATAGACTTGGTACTCCTAGGAGCACCCTAGTTCTACTCACTTAATAGCATGTAAATTGTAAAATTGTTGAAGGTCTATCTGTAATTATTCCATAAATACGAATATGAAGTTATGAACTGTGTACGTATTGCGGCACATGGATGTTCTGTCATGGAACCAGCTAATGACTAAGGAGCCGCATTAAGGAAATGGCAGGAAAAAATTAAATGCTGCCAAGGGACGTGGCCCCATGTGATTGGGTTGTTAATGCCTGTTCGCTGTTTTTTAAATAGGTAACTCCCCACTCTCTTCCCCTCTTTATACATACATCTCTTCTCTCTGTTTCTCTCTCTAACAACCGCTTCTAGTGAAAGGGAAAGAGAGTTCAAATCAAACAACACCTCCATGGCCGACAAGGTTAGTTCCTTTATCAAGTATTAGTGTTAATTACTCCTTTTATTTTTCTCAAATTTTGTATACATTCTCTAATAATCCGGTGTTCGCATTGGAAATCAAATGATTCACGCCGCCAAAATAATTACTTAACCATTTTTTACTAAATAATTTAGTCTCTTATAAGTTTTGTACTTTAGTACATTACACTGTTCAGAGTTGCATCGCTTCTGGATTGTGGTTATTTATCTCAAACCTAATTTTTCTCTTGCATGAATTATATGTGTAATTTTTCTGTATTCTTGTCTCTTTTTACCAATTTTCGTGTTTAGTCTTCAATTCCTAATTTTTATGTGCCAAATTTACGGGTGTGAGTCTGTAGATTTCGAAGATTGTGTTTCTATTTCTGATGTCACTGAAGGACTAAAAGATCTTTGAATATTCTTGCGCATTTGCATTTTTTTTAATCGTTATTTAGATTTTGTTTAAGTCATCGTCGGTGTCGCTTTCTCTCATGTAATAACTTCCTTTTTTTTTTTTTTTTTTTTTTCTTGGTACTAAGAAATGCATTAATGCCCTTGAATTTTTTAATATCACCCAATTGTCATTTTAATATAGAAAACTATTAATTACTCTCTCTGTCAAAACCTGGAATTGGTATGATTTTTCCAGCAATACAGAAGGATGCTTTGATTTACCTTGTTCAAGTAATTACAATCAATTGCAATCAATTGACCATTTGTATTGTATTAACATCTAATATATTTACATACCAATTTGAGTGTGTTTAGGTAGGTTGAATGCATCCTTCCTGGTAACTTGTTTTGCACCTCAAGCATGCATCCCACATTGAATGCCTTTTTCTAATTTCTACTATTTTACAGAACTCAACTCTGATCCTGAAAGTTGACCTTGATTGCAACCTCTGCTACAAAAAAATCAAGAAGGTTCTCTGCAAGCTCCAAGGTATAAAACAATTAACTTTTACCCAAGATCCCCTGCATTTTTTCTTTTTCTATTATCTATCCTTCCTAAAGCTGAACTTTACACATTATTTCACTACAACATATTTTAAGTTCTTGCTACCATTTTACAGAGAAAGAGGATATCAAGGCAATCATCTATGATGAAAAGAGCAAAAGTATACTGCTCTCGGGTCCTTTCAATCCGGATAAAGTCTCAAATTGGCTCTGCTGCCGGGCATGCAAGGTCATAAAAGAAATCGAAATCAAGGACGGCAAGCCGAAAGACTCAAAGCCGGCAGATGACGCAAAGCCGAAAGGTGACAAGCCGAAAGGTGACAAGCCCAAAGATGACAAGCCCAAAGATGGCAAGGCCCAAAATGGCAAATCCAAAGATGACAAACCCAAAAGTGACAAGGCCCAAGATGGGAAGCCCAAAGATGAAAAGCCTAAGGGAGACAAAGCTAAGAACAGCAAGCCTGATGGCGAAATCCCGAAGGGTGACATGCCGAAAATGGTCAAATTCGACTCTAACCCTATAATGATCCCTCAAAAGGCTCAGCTGGGGCCATTAAAGAATGAGTTTGGTGTTGTTGGCGGATACCCACAGATGTCCTACCAGCCAGGTTGGCCTGTGGGTCCGGTAGCCTCGATGGGCTCTATGGGCTCAATGGGGCCGATGGGTCCAGCAGCTGGTGCTTGCTGCTATAGACCACTTTATGAAGGGTTTTATGGGGGATGCAGGTGCTGTTCATGTGGTACTGTTCAAGGTTATGGAGTGACTGCACCGCCAGTGGGGTATTATGGTGGCCCCGCACCGGTTGATCCGTACAAGAGTAACCAGTACTTTTGTGAGGAGGAGCCGACCTGTAGTATAATGTGATGATGTGATATGGTAGTATAAGAGAATTGCATGAGTTCTTGTATGTCAGTTCACATTTCGTGGTGTATGTTTTCTTCGGAAGAGTTATTAGATGTGGATTTCGACTTGCAGACATGCAGTTTGTTATTGAACTGAGATGTTGTTACAGTACTCTTGAGGCAAAGTAAATAACTTCTCCTTTTTTTTCTGTTGTTTTGTACCTCATTTATTTTTTAGTTTTGCTTGTGCAAACAATGACAATGACAATGCAAAAATAATATATATCGATTGCTTTTGCGCATGAGAAATAATGCTCTATATATAAACTACTCATGTTCAGCACCTTGCTGCTATCCGTGCAATTGCCATATAAATTCCCTCTATAATGATGTTAAAATGATTGGATAAGGTTTGATCAATACCTTGCCCCAATTCTCAGGGAAACAAAAACAAAGAAAATTAATATTTGCATGATTGAACCTGATATTCAGTATAAATCTCCACCGCCAAATAATGCATTCATGTGATCATGTGATCATGTGGTAAGTAATAACAAATCAATACAATTATTCTACATCGAACAAACACCTCTGTTTCCGTAGCGACCCCAGTGTTAGGTCTTGGTACCAACTGCCCAACTAATATTCCCAAATTAGCTCCAGGACCATTTGATTGGTACATGTATGTTAACAAAAGATAAAACCTATTAACATCATTTAATCCAATAACATAAAATTAACTTCTTTCAACAGTGCCCATTGCCATTATTAACTTGTATGATTACATCTAATCCAACAAAATAGAAACAAAGAACTGTACTTGAAAGACATAGCCACAAGCGGTCGTACCAATATTCTCATCTGGTACGAAATCACCGAGACATACTATGATGCATCTCTGATCAAATGCCTCGCCACACCCTCCTCTGTTGTTCCATCTGTGCTGGTATTTCATGAAAAATATTAAATCACCTCCATCATTACTCCCCATTGACCTCGTAACCTTTTGGTACCCCTCAACTAAGCCGTACCAGAAAACACACTAACTAGGAGTGTAAACGGTCGCATACGGATCGGATAGTGATCAAATTGTATCCTTATTCGTTATAATTTTTTGAATACGGATACCAATATAATTCTGGTAGTTTAAAATAAATTATTAATATACTTATGGAAAATAAATAACATTTAAATATAATTTTCATTCATAAATAAGAGATTCATTGATGTACTTCAAGTAAAAAAGAAACATGTACTGCCTCCAAGCAAAAAAAAAAATGAATCATGATACATCAGGTAAATAATCATATACATCGCATCAATTTTTGTTGAATACAAAAATAACGTGCTATCCAATAGTTGAATAGTGTTCATAAAGTAAAGGGAATAAAAAACAAAAGAAAAAAATGGTCCGGAATCCGAAATCCGGGTATACATATATCTTTAATCCCACTACAGAACTACAAATAATCGAGAAGTCCTTATATACTATGAAGTTGTAAATTTCGCACGATTGTCACTTGGGCCGGCCCAGCCCAGCCCAGATGATCCAACATGCGTGAACATGTTCAATTTTTGCGAATCTATTCGGATATCCGGTTACTTGGAAAAGTCGGATCCGAATAATTATCTGAATCCGTATCCGGTTCCATACCAACCTGGCTCGAGATATCCAACTAGTTCACTATAATATTAGATAGATTTAGTTAGATTTGCATTTCTAAAAGTTATACCTAGATTTTGACACCATACTGGATTTTAGATCATACCGGTAAAGTAATGTACCAAACCACAAAAAAACTAGTTGGTGGATCTTGTTTAAATAAATTCTGGTTACGGTTCCATATCCAGAATTCATTAATTTCTGGATTCGAATCCGGATAAAATCGGATAATATCCGATCCGTTTACACCCTAACAGTAACCCACATTTGAACCGTCATCCATACCGTGACGCACAAAGTAGTAACTGACTGGTACACCGTGTTAGTATTCAATAAGAATTTAATAATATATTTAATAGTGAAAGAGAGAATACAAATTTAAACTTCTATTATCAATACTCTTACTCTCTTATTCTTTTACCAATTATAAATAACAACATTTTAATTTATGGACTACATGGTGCCATTTAGATAACCTAAAACATAAATATCATTAAACATGACACAAATATCAAGTGCACGAATTGCACAACCCAACATAGAAAACCTAAGGATTTAATATATCTAGAAAATCCAAATACATTCACCCTAACTATTTAACTAATTGACTAATTAATTAAGTTTATAATTTCAACATCCCTCTTTAAACTTAATTGTTTTCCATCATCTCTAATATATGATAACAAAATATTATTCTTCTTTTCAGAGACATTTTTCTCAAACTCGATTATTGTCGCAGTGTTACATAAGTAGTGAACTCATCATACTTGATATCTCATCAAGTATCTTTGTAGTCACTTCCCCATGCTACTTACAATTGCCGTGAACATCATACTTGAAACATCTATCAAGCATCCTCGTAGTCAATACTCCGTACTACTTACTCCTGTCATGCACCCACTCAGCATCACGTAACTCCCGAACATTAATCACATCATTTGCAACATCAGCAACTGTCCGTTGTTGCACCATGGACTTCTCATGTGATCAAATCATAATTCGTTGTTTATCGAGTTACACCCACAATCATATTCCCAATCGTGCATTGGGCCTTACCTTGGACCTCATCTCGACCTCTCACATCTTCCACGACCAACACATCAGTAAAATAATCTCCAACAAAATCACTCTCCTTCAACACAATCGACTCAAACTCAACCCTTTGAGTTATGGAGCCGCCTTCTTCACTTTGAACTCCAAACCACATCTCGTCTCATTGGTAATCTTCTCAAACATATCGTCATCCAATCCTTAATTGATGATACTTAATGTGCTTTGATATCCATTATTTTTTGCAAAACATATAACTCATCTTCGGAACCTTCAATCCCGTTTTCGACAATGTTCCACAATCCATGACTACCAAGATTCGCAACAACCATTCATCATCGTGACCACGACCATCACTGCAACCTCCACGACCGTCCTGACCTCGACCACCGTTGCCCGGTTTCTCTTCTTTTAGTGTTGCCTTCGCTTGCAACTCTTTTTCAAACAATTTGTTTACTTTCTTACTAATTATAAATGACAACATCTTTATAGGCTATGTTGTACCATTTAGATAACCTAGAACATAAATGTCATTAAACATGACACAAATACCAAATGCATGGATTGCACAATCTAACATGATTCTAAAAAATCTAAATATTTAATCTATCTAGAAAATCCAAATACATTCACTCTAATCATTTAACTAGTTGACTAATTAATTTAGTTTACTATTTCCAACAAAGCACTGCCCTCTTTATTGTAAAGAACAAGATGAATTCCCTCATGATTCAACATAAGGTCGGTCAATTGGGCCAAGTCGTGCAAGTAGGAGTGTTCATTGGTTCGGTTCGGTTCAAACCGAATCGAACTAGGCAAACCAAAGTTTTAATTCAGTTTCAAAAATAGAACCGAACCGAACTAAATTAGCATTGCAACCGAACCGAATCGAACCAAAGTTTTATTTCGATTTGTTCGGTTCAAACCGAAATATATCAATTTTTTTAATTTAAAGCAATTGTTTTGTAATAAACCGAAATATATTAAGAAATTAATTGGAGTATTAAGAAATAAATCGAGATATTAAGAAATAAACCGAAGTATTTAAAGCAAATGATTAAGAAATGAACCGGAGCAGTCCGAACCAAATTCATAATATGTAAAAGTTCGGTCGGTTCAGTTATTTCAGTTTTAAAAATTTCAAACCGAATCGAACCGAACTATTAAACCGAAAAAATCGAACTGTTTGAACCGATCTAATTCGGTTCGGTCGAAATTCGATTAAACCGGACCCAATGAACACCCCAGTCTGGTTTGAGCTGTACGCAAACTTGATGACGGTAAGTGAAAGACTAGCTTTTGTGTCTTTCTAAGAGACCAGACTAGTGGGGCTCTGGAAGTTGATGGGTTGGATTCAGAGCTGGGTTTCTGGGAGGTGGTGGTGTGTGTGTGGGTGGGTGGGTGGGTGGGGGGATCCGTATCCTCTCTATTACTATAGAGGATGCGCATCACTTTACGGTTTGAGATTAAATCTCAGCCGGTTTGAGATTCGGGGGAAAATAGAGGGCAGTATTATTGGACTTTAAGATTCGTGCCAAGTTAAAAGAACGGTCCGGATTCACTAAAAAGGGAATCATTCTAAAAGATTCTCTTTTGCGGTACTACACTGGATACGAATTCGGGGGTTGGGGGGCGCTCCAGTTTGTCTGTGAGATTCTTCCATGTTTTTCAATTTTTTGTTGTTTTTTAATTGGTAGTTTGATAGAAAAATAGAAAAGAGAAAGGCAGATGAAATCTGAGATAGGTAAAATAATGAAGCGATTAGGTTTGAAGAGTAAGTCTGTTAATTCTTACTATTAGGTCAAAGAGGACTTATAAGTTTGAAACCTGAGATAGGTGCCTAGTAAAATTCATTTAGACTTGAAAATATACGTCAGTTAACTCTGTCAGTATTTGTCTAAATAGATGTGTCATCATTAATTTTCAGGTCAACTATGATCAGTTTAGAGCTTTGCAATTTCAAATAGAAAAACCTTTCTATACAAAAAAAAAAATAGAAAATAAAACTCTGGTAAGTAGGGGGTAGAGCTGCCTCTGAATTGATCACAATTGATTCAATAATTCATTAAATTTGCACATGAATCTTAAAAAAAATCACTCTATTCATTGAATTCTCAGTTGAATCTTGGATGATTTAAGTTGTTTCAAAACTATATGTATCACGTACGTTTAAAAAAAACTCATTGTTAGTTATATAACTTGTAATAAAATAATTTTATTCTCTCTGCTTGTATCATGTATTTTATATACTTTTTTTTTTTTTTATGATAGTATTTTATATATTTTTAACTAAAACATTCAATATGATCTAAATCCGATCCGATCCCCACAACGAATATGGATTCAAATTGGAATCCTTAGATTCTTATTGAATATGAATCTGCATATGATTCTTATTAAATTTTAATAAATTCACATTTAGATTATACTATAAATCAATCTGAATCCGATCGTTCATAGCTCTATCGACGGCTGATCCTTATTACTGTTCCTCCTCAACCTTGCCCGCCTTAAAATAGAAAATATAAAACAAATGATATATCCAATTAGATAAATCTACTTGTACAAATCAACATTTTGATTCCAAAATTTTCCTTTTCAGAGCCTTCCAATATTTTAGAAAAAACATTAATTGAAAGAAGAAAAAAAAACAAAACAAGCGCAATTGAACTATTACAATATGATGCACCAATTTAGTTTGCTCTTAACAAGTACGGAATGGATCATCCGAGTATCCACATTAATTGAGTTCCTAAAAAAAAAATGTGGAAAAAAGAGAGCATTTATACAACTACGACTATATCTTTTAGTTCAAAACTTCAATCTCCGATACTATCTGCCTCTTAATCTTCCCTATGAATTCCTCAATCTTTTTGTTCAGCTCCTCTACACTCTCTTTTTCTATTTCATCCTCTCCATTTTGCTCAATTACACACACGCACTCTTTCTCCAGTTCCTCCTCTGCTTCCCTTCTCTGCATTACCTCGCATACCTCCTCTCTGCTACTCTCCATTTTCTCCATTTGTTCCTCCACCAGTTCCTCCTCTCCACTGGTCTCAATAACCTCCTTTCTGTTTTCAATTACAACAATATCCAAGGACCTGTCGCTATAAATTTCTCTGATCTCCTCCTTCTTCTCCAATTGAACTTCTTTCACTTCAAACTCGTGCTCTTTCTCAAGAGGAGCTACTCTGTTTTCCTTATACACGCTCGATTCATTCTTTCCGGGTGAGAGCAAACCCGAGTCTTTAACTATGAATAGCAAGATGAAATGGCATAATAGAATCATGTTTCTTCTATTAATCAACTGGTAGATATCACAAAGGAGTGAGATGATGGAAGAGAGATCAAATTTATTGAAAAAACAGAGAAATAATATGATAGAGAAGATGAACAGCACTGACACAGTCTGTTTGGGGGTATCCATCTCTCTCTTTCACTCTCTATCAAAGCCACAACGTAATGTTCAAAATTTTTGTTTGTGATATGTGAACCACATCTGTGCTTATATATATATATGCTCTAGAGAGAGGAGAGCGTTGATGGGACAAGTATCCTCTCAGGTATTGGGGAGCGTACGGGTCCCTTTAAGATTCACGCAAGTTAATAGAACGGTCCATATCTACTAATTTTAAGATATTCTCTTGTCCGGTACCGGAGAGATTCCGAATTCGTGTAGATGGGGTCCATGGGGAGATATTAGTCAAGGTCATTAGATGTGTGTTGATTAGTCAAGTCAATGTGTTTTCATTAATATGGGCCAAGTCTACTCAAAGACGAGAGGGACGAGCAACAGAAGGGCTGGTGATCCGCTGTCTTGGTCACAACAGAAAGGGATCAAGAATGACGACGGAAATAATGCCACAAGTATGAATTGGAGTGGGGTCGAGGTTTGGATTGCTTTGTTCGTTTATTGTTTGATACGGGACGAGTAGGAGATTAAACCAAGTGCGAGTGGATGTTGACAACGATCAGACTTAAATTTGCGTCCGATGGATTCTTTAACCGTCCGATTTGCTTCAAAATTCGGGCGCACGGATATTAAAGCGAATGCACACGAAAATTAAAACAGATTGGACGGTTAATGAACACATCGAACTCAGTTTGAGTCCGATGGGCATCGGACCCAAACTGCTCTCGTTGACGCCAAGAGAAAGAAGCAAGCGCCGCGTAGACTGGGAGAGGTGACCTGAAGTCCTTAAGTCAGTCAATGCTTTTCTTTTTCTTTTTGACTCGGTCAACATTATTTTAAACTAATTTGAAATGAAACTGAAAAATTAGGATAATGAAAAATTTTAAATAAACTAATTTGGAAGGATAAATAGCTTATCATATTAATAACAATTCTAATTTTTTTTAAAAGATGGCTTAAAACTTGAGAGAGAGAACTTGACGGCTCCTCAAGATTATCAGGAGAGAGAATGATGAGAGGGAGAGTCGTTTGAAGCCTAAAAAAGCAATTTAATTTTTTATGGTATATTGTAGATTATTTTTAACGACTAATAACGATAAATATTAATTCATAATGTTTTAATAACAATGACAAATAATACGCAATTTTTGTAACTACGTGTTATAGAATTTAGAATTATAATTCAGTATTATTTTTGTATTTTTTTTAAATGCTACAAATTAAAAATTCGGATTAAGCATTTACTTCGGAAAAATATCATCTAAGATATTACATTTATTAGACACAATTTCATCCGAATGATTCTTTTTCAAACCAGATGTAAATGCATATGGATCTTTAAAATTCGTGTAAGATTAAAATAGACGATGCAAATTTCTTATCGGTGTGTAGGTGTGGTGCAGTGAAATTCATATCTTTTACATTAATTTACTATTTGAGTTAATTTTTCAGTCGTGTAATCTAATTTCAGATCAATTTAGTCATCATTTATAATACACAGGACCTTTAATATGAGTGCGGATTTAAATTGAACGGTCCAGATTTTAACTCAAACGGTGCTTTAATGCAGAGATACGAATTCGGTGGAGTGTATACCACACTGGATCTGAATTACTTTGCTTCGAGATATTATACATGGGAATTCGCATCCTCTGAGATATCTTAAACTTTACGTTACTTTAGGAAAAATGTTAACCGTTTAAATAGTTTTATACGAATCTCAAAGTACAAATAATACTGGGCCCCTACGCTATTCCCGAATAGAAACCGAACACGTCGGTCATGCAAAAATTGAGATATCTCAGAGGATACGCACTCTATTATGGGCCCACTAACAGTGATAACTGATAACCAATTGCGATCTCGATTGGAAGCAATTCGTATCCTCTGCATTAACTCAAAAGGGAATCTTTTGAGTTAATACATGTGGACCATCCAATCTACTTTGAGATACGTGTGAACTAGATCCGCACTAATATTGAAGGATCCTGTGTTAAAATCAGACGGCCGAAATGCATTAACTCAAAAGATTTCCTTCTGAGTTAATGCAGAGGATACGTGTTGGATTGGAGGACCTTTGAAAGATCTTTGTTCTCTATCCAAACTCTTTACTCTTTCTCTCTCCCTCTCATGTCCTCAAATTCGCCCAAATTTAGCAATGACAAATTTGCGCTTCTGTCACCTCCCCTCTTCTCTCTCCAGTGCCTTCTCGACTCACCGGGAGAGAAGCTTCTCTGGAACTTGCGAGCTCGTAACCCTCACACCTCGAAGGAATCAATGCTGGAGGTTCTCCCCGTTGAAATCCTCCAATGGGTCTCCTCTCGCTGGCGCTTCTTGGAAAGACGGTGCGGACACACCTGCCCTCTCTCTCTCACTTGTACTATTGCATTCCACTAATTGCAACTTATAGTTAAGTTATATATGTTATAAAAATTCATAATGAAGGTAACAACAGCGGGATGCTGTCATGCTGAGTGACTAAGATATACTTAGAAGTAAGAATTGGGTGCTTTCGGGGACATATTTGGAAACATTTTATTTTGGATGTTTTTTTTTTTCCTTTTACATTGTCTAGTAGTTGGGATTGTTTCCTTTTTGGTTTTACTCAAAAAAACAAAGTCTGGACGTTGTTATTTGACTGTAGATGGTAAAGAGAGGCCTGTGGTGAAGGGACCTGACATGGGGTCCCAGCTGGCAGAGAGCACAGTGAGTATTACGGTTGTAGGAGCTTCTGGTGATCTTGCCAAGAAGAAAATCTTTCCAGCACTTTTTGCACTTTTTTATGACGATCACCTTCCTAAGGTTCTCTTTTCTATCCTAATATTACTAAAACTATCTGATGGTTTATTAAAGAGTTTGAATCCATCAATGACATATTATCAAAAATAATTTATAATTTTGAAATCTGAGATTTCGATTTCGATTGTGATTTATACTTTCTGCATATCATACCCATGAAAAATTATTAAATTTGATATAAGTTTACCACCAACATTCTCAAATGACTTCTGCATTTAATTGTGTTTGATGGAATATTAAATGGCACTCAAACTGCAGTAAGTTTGATAAGAATCCAATCTACAAAGCTAACAACATACCTACAAAGTTTCTTTTTAATTTTTTATATTTGATTCGAGAAATAATCTCAAAATTGTTAAATTATTGTTAATGAATTGCTATCCTTATTTTAAATATCCAATAGATCAGTGGAAAATGTGGAGCATTATTGTTTAAATCCATATTATATATGGTTTAGTGAGTTAACACATGTTTGGTGCAGCATTTTACAGTTTTTGGCTATGCTCGCAGTAAGTTAACTGATGAGGAGCTGAGAAACACCATTGGCAAAACTTTGACATGCAGAATCGATAAGAGGTGTTTTTCTTTTTAGTTTTCTAACTTTTCTTCACATTTCAATAAAAAATATAGGTTGAGACAAATATACTGCTATTAGTTACATGGCATTTTCTTTTTTCTTAAAAATAAACAATCATATGTTCAATTTCTTTCAGCGAGAACTGTGGTGACAAGATGGAACAATTTCTAAAGAGATGCTTTTATCACTCGGGACAATATGGTTCTGAGGTTGATTTCTGTAAATTAGATAAAAAGCTTAAAGAAAAAGAGGTAAACTATTTCAAGAACATCCAAAAAACAGTATTATCTTCTCTCTCACAGTACCAAACAAGCTGCTTGCTTGACAGGAGGGAAAAATACCAAACAGGTTGTTCTACTTATCAATTCCTCCTAACATATTTGTTGATGTGGTAAGAGGAGCAAGTCGATCAGTTTCATCTCCAAATGGATGGACCAGATTTATTGTTGAAAAGCCCTTTGGCCGTGACTCAGAATCATCCAGTGAACTAACAAGATGCTTAAAGATGTACTTGGCTGAGGATCAGATTTTCAGGTTTTAATTTTTTTTTTTTTACTAAATTTTAATATGATTTTTGTATGCTTAATTAAGTGAGATGGAGTTCTTTTCCTTCAGGATTGATCATTATTTGGGAAAAGAGCTTGTGGAAAACCTTTCAGTTCTTCGTTTTTCAAATCTTGTCTTCGAGCCCCTATGGTCGAGAAACTATATAAGAAATGTGCAACTTGTATTTTCTGAAGATTTTGGAGCAGAGGGGCGAGGCGGGTTAGTCCACTGCATTATCTAATTTAGTATTAATTATAATTTATGAGGACTTCAGTGCCACAAGCTGCAACAATTTCACTTTTGTATTGGTATTTCAAAATTCAAACCATTTGATCATGTTCTTCTTGATGAACAATGCATTCCACCTAACATACAAGATTAAGAGCCAAAAGATGAATGTACTAAAATTAATCTCTCACGGATAACATAAAAATTTAGAAAAATTTATAGACTCTTGGTCTTGTGCAAAACGAATTAGAAAAAATCATAAAAAATTACTTGGAAATATTGCTCGTGCAGAAGAACAATATTAATGGTTATGAACTGTCATTTAGATTTGGGTTTTTGAAACACTGATGCAAAAGACAAGTTGTGGCTAACATTTTTTTATTTATCAGATTGACATGGTTTTCTTTTAATTTGCAGTTATTTTGACCACTATGGGATTATTAGAGACATAATGCAAAATCACCTGCTGCAGATTTTGGCATTGTTTGCCATGGAGACACCTGTTAGCTTGGATGCTGAAGATATTCGCAATGAAAAGGTTATTGTTTTAGGAAAATGAACTCTCTATTTCGTACATATTCTTTTAATGCAAACATCAGTACTAAGTGGCACAGTAGTGTTTTCATCTTACAAGCATAAAGCCTAGATTTCTTGATAATATTATTCAGGTTAAAGTATTGAGGTCTATGAGGGTACTGAAACTGGATGATGTTGTAGTGGGTCAATACAAGGGGCACACAAAAGGTGGTAAATCTTACCCGGCTTACACTGACGATCCAACGGTGCCAAAGGGAAGTGTAACTCCTACTTTTGCAGCTGCAGCACTTTTCATTGACAATGCCAGATGGGATGGTGTTCCTTTCTTGATGAAAGCTGGCAAGGCATTATACAGGAGAGGGTAAGCATTCTTTCTTTCCCTCTTTTTCCCCTTTCCCTTTCCTTTCCTTTTTTATTTTATTTTTATTCTTTTCTTATACATAATTGTTAATGCACTCATTCGATATATGTTCCACAACTCATTTTATCCGAATTTCCACAAATATGCCTATTCATGAAATTGAATGCATTAAAATTTCTTCATGTGAAAAGGGTAACTAATCAAATTTCAGAAAACAATACAATCAATATTTGCTCTGTGCTTTTGCTTCCAGAGCAGATCATCATTTAATATGATAACCGGGCGGGAAGTTTGACCCGGCCCCTACTTTACTAATTTGTAGTACTTTTGCAAATGATTAGTTTGTTCAAGAGGCCAAAGATCAGGAGAAACATTGCGAATATAAAATAATAAAGTGTATATACATATGCTCTGTAAGCATAAAATTTACCAGATATTGACGATATACCTGTGAAGTCACATTTCCTCTTTGCTTGCTTTGGTTCTAGTATATTGGGCATAATGAATCTTAGTCTCTTAGATAACAATCAGGCAGCCAAATGACCTGACAGTTCAGTTCCCAGTATATGAGTAACCTTTGTGGGGTATTCAGTGCAGAGATCAGGGTTCAATTCAGACATGTTCCTGGTAATCTATACAAGCGCAAGTTTGGGACTGATTTGGACACGGCAACAAACGAGCTTGTTATACGTGTGCAACCAGATGAACTTATATATCTCAAGATAAATAATAAAATACCTGGTCTGGGCATGCGGCTAGACAGCAGCAACTTAAATCTTCACTACTCGGAAAGGTATCCAATGTTACCCTTATGTTTTCTTCATTGCTTTTTTTCTCTCTCTAAACATTCTCACATCCTTTTAAGCAAAAAATATTATCAGTAATCCACTAATTCTGCATCTTTTGAAATGCCATCTATGGCTCTCTTACCAGATTAATTTTTTCTTTCCTTCTGGGTTTTTTTTTTCCTGTATTGTCTTTTTTTAAAAAAAAAAAAGAAGTTAACAACAATAAAAGGTTAACAGATTGTTATCCAGATATAACAATACATAAAAGTGTAATTATTTTTAACAGTTAGAAAGTTATACTTGAACAGGTTAAATATTGCTTAAACAGGTCATGTAAGATTAAAAAAAATTTAATTGTTATTTTTGATATTTTCTAAGGTACTCAAGAGAGATACCGGATGCATATGAGAGGCTACTATTAGATGCGATAGAAGGAGAGAGACGGCTTTTCATCAGGAGTGATGAACTGGATGCTGCATGGGCTATCTTCTCTCCGGTGCTGCGAGAACTAGAGGAGAAAAGGGTGGCGCCCGAGCTATATCCATATGGCAGCAGAGGGCCTGTCGGAGCCCACTACCTTGCAGCAAAGTACAATGTAAGGTGGGGTGATCTAACCAGTGATGGCTCTTGAAGTTTCTTGCCTATTTTGGAAAATAAAAGGTGTTGTAAATTGAATACTTAACAATGCATTTTTCTCTTTTGTTTTATTTTTGTATATATTGAGTTGAGGAAGGCTTAGTGGCTGTGGATAGCATAAGGCTTTCTGTAAAATTTAAAAAACCTAACGTATAAACTTCAAACTTCGATCTAAATAGCTCAGTAAATTGGTTATATAATAAACTTGTAGAATATCATTTTTTATTATTTTTTATGATATATGAAAGATGGAAAAAGAATTATCTAAATATTGACATTTTTTTATTTTTAAGTTATTTTTTGTCATATTTCATAAAATCTAAAAGATAGTATTTTTTTTAAATAATAAAAATTAATATTCTACAAATTCATTATATAACCAATTTACCGGGCTACTTAGATTGAAGTTTAAAATTTATACAATAGATTTTTGAGGCCGTAGCACGGAAGACCTTATGCAATCCATAGTATCTAAGCCTTACTTTATTGAGTTTATAATCGAGGGACATCATATAAATATTTTTTCTTGAAAAAGGGAAAGATTATTCAGTGCGCATATTATAGAATCTAGATCATTCATTTTTTTTTTCTTTTTTTTTTAATTTGCAATGTTGGAAGTGATACTTGTTTCTTTACCCTCCTCATATCATCTATAATAAATAAAGCCCGGCAGAAGCAAATGTGGATAGATACTAAACAGAGATTAGCGAAATCAAACCGACACAGGACTGTGCAAACAAATACACTAGGTCACTAGGACATGCTCCAGAATTAGTTGCGCGACAGAAAACGAGTGGAGCAGAGGAAAATTAAAGCCTGATCTGATCTAATCAGAGCCCCTTAATTGTTTCAGAACCGTAAATTTTGAAAGAGAGCGGAGAGAAGAGAAGAGGTGATATATATGTGTAAAAATTGAGAACAGAGTATGTCCATCGGATTCAAAAGCTCCCAGAATGTCCGAATGTACGAAAATTAAAGCAGAGTGCACGCATCTTAGTGTGGATTGGACGGTGATTGTGCCCATCCAATCAAAGTAGATCTGATGGGCATCGAACCTACTCTCAAGTTGTAAAATTTAAGCGCAATTTGAGATGCATAGAAGATGACGTCGCTGTCTTCACTCCTCTCTTCCGTCTTTATTTCTTTCTTTTAATAACTATTTTTTTCCTTTAATAAGATAATTCCAAATACAATCGATTTTTAATTATTTTGCCTAAATTTTTGGATCCTGAGTCCCTGCACTCCAGTTTTTTTACTGTTTCCACACCATAACTGTCTGGTGAAACCAAAAAATATCAACGCTAATTTTTTTCCTCTAAAGTATTAATACCTATACACGTAAGTATTTATATTTATATACGTAAGTATTTATATCTATGAGGTGAACAATTTTTACGTAAATAATAGTCCTCCCAACCAAATCTCCAAACATTCTTGCACTGTCCCCGCATCATAACTACCATAATTGTCTGGGAGATCACAAAAACTCCAATGCTAAATTTGTTTTTCTAAAATATTAATATCTATACACGGAAGTATTTATACCTATGAGGTGAACAATTTTTACGTAAAAAATTATTTCCCGAACCAAATCTGCCAAATGTCCTCGCACCATAAATATATGTGGGGGGGCACTCAAACTAAATGATGGTGAGGACCATACACGTTTCTAAAAATATTAATATTACTATAACTATCTCTTGGAATGAAGAACTTGATATTTTTTATAGGAAAAATTGAGAAAATGCCACTCCAAAACCTTTAAATTGTGAAAATGCCATCCCAAACTTTGAAATTGTCAAAATGCCACTCCAAACTTCATTAATTTGTGAAAATGCCACTCCAAATAATTAATGACTAAATACCCTTGCCTGTCCATCTTCTCCCTCACCCCTCCGTCGCCTCCTCCCACACCCTCCGCCGACCCGACTCTCGCCCGTCGCAAGAGGCGCAAGAAGCAGTTTTCGGGCATGATTCCCCTCGGGCCTTGCCCGCCTTCGCATTCTTCGCAACCCCTCCTCCTCCGACAGGCACTAGCACCATCAAACCCTCATCTACGACCCCCTCTGCCTCGCTCAGCCGCCATTCGGAACAGGAGAAGAAGAGAAGGCATGAGAAAGAAGAGGACGGATAAGGGTATTTTAGTCATTAATTATTTGGAGTGACATTTTTACAAATTATTGAAGTTTGGAGTGGCATTTTGACAATTTCAAAGTTTGGGATGTCATTTTCACAATTTGAAGGTTTTGGAGTGGCATTTTCACAATTTTTCCTTTTTTATATATTGCGCTGGATGACGTCTGAAAATATTAATATTAGGTATTGCAAATATTTATACCTATGCATTGAAGTATTTATATGCATTTATATTGTACAAAATTTAACATTCAAGTGTTCGATCATATCAAGTTACACATCAAGTATTATCATCTTATTTTTCAAGTATTAATATTGTATTTTGTAAGTATTTATACTTAGGCATTGAAGTATTTATTCCTATAAGCATAATTATTTTTTGTTAGAAAAAGGTTGACGCAGGAATGATTGGGAAAGGTTGATGCGGGGATACGGGATCCTCACTACTTCATTATAGGAAAGTTAATGCGGGGATACGGGATCCCCACTACTTTATTAAGGAAGGTTGATGTAGAGACCATTAGAAGACTAAAAAATGAATGATCATAACAAGTTATGCATCAAAGTATTAATATCTTAATTTTAATTTTTAAGTATTAATATCTCCTCTTCTAAATATTTATATTTATGAAAGCTGACACGAGGACAAGTGCGGAATTGAGAAAGAGAAAACTATATAATTAAAGAAGACCAAAACACAATTTTTTTTTTCTATTATTGCTGTGGAAACAAAAAGAGAACTGAGAAGAAAGATTTATATAATTATTTTACTCAAGTTTGAACCATGTGCTGATGAAAAGATTACTGCCTTCGTCGATGGAAACCAACTCCACTGCTCTCCAAATAGGTGAGCAGGATCCTGTTTTTCCAAATAGGAGAGTAGGATCATGTTTTTCCAAATCTAACTGTTCATTTGTGTTGAGATTCGTGCATGCAAAAATTCAACTGCTAGATTTAAAAAAGCAAGGTCCTGCTCTCCTGTTTGGAGAGCAATGGAGTCAGATCCTCGTCAATGAAAGATGGTTTCTTTCCTCCGCCACAAGTTGTTTTTAGTATGAGTATCTATCATTTGAAAATTTCGATTTACATTTGACCAACAATTTTTTTTAAAATTCAGATCTATTACAATAACTCAAATTTTAGAGTTTTAAGGATGGGTCAGTAAAGAATGTACAGTGTAGGGGCTCAATGCAAAAATCAATCATATGATACTAATGCTAATTTGATTTGTACTTTGCCTTGTGACACAAAGAACTTGCTAGAAGATTCTCTTATCAATTTCGAGGAGGACGAACAGGATATAACCCTTTTGCATGGACAAGAGATGATCTAATATGACGAACAAGTTAATGGTAGCACTGGAAATGAAGTGTAGTTCATAGGAATGAAGAAAAGTGTTATTTAGTTACTTTTGTTATTACTAGGGGTTTGATAGATCATATGATATCTTTTAGTTTTATGATTAGTTATGTTTAGTTATGTTTAGTTTGGTATTTTGGTTTGTAATACCTTAGTGTAGTTGTATGTTTTTGTCTTTGTTGGTACCAGAGAGGTGGTATAGATCTAAATATTATAATGGTTTCTAGTTTAATGGAAATCGGTGGAATCTCACTTCTTTCAAAAAAAAAAAAAATGAGGGCTGCCTGGTCAATTTTGACACGCATTAAAAGTCTCATTATATGTTCAGCGTAAATCAAATTGATCGGAATTCTAAACACCAACGACCGCATTCGAACTCAAGAATTTGAGTTACTTTAGGAGACCCGATCACCCGAACCTCAAATTTTTTAAATTAAGATCCAGTCAGGTACCTGCAGATAGGGCTGCACAAAAAATTCGTAGTTCGTGATTCGATTCGAGTTTGATTCGAAAAAATTCGTACAAAATTCGATTCGAAATAGTTCGAAATTAATTCAAACCAAACTCAAACTGGACCTGGTTTGTTCCAAATAGGTTCGCAAACTATTTTAGTTCGAATCTCAAAGTAACATGAACTGTTGATTTCTGCTGATGACTTAAAAGTTAAAACATAAGGACGTCCAGCCATAAGTCATAACTCGTAAGTCATAATTCTTGCTCTCAGTTGTGAAACCCTTGACCACTTTCACCTCTCGCTCTCGGCGACTACGATCACTCTTCATTGTCGTAAAATAAATTCGTAAAAGATTCGATTCGGTTCGATTCGTTTGCAGCCCTACCTGCGGAACTAAAAAATTATTATAAAATGACTGAAATTTAAAATGCACAATATATAGTAGGTGAAATTTAAGCTCAAGTTATCATACATATAAAATAGAGATTTAACCACTGAACTAGTAACATTTGATTTTTAAAAAAAAGCTAGACTATATAAAATAAAATTTAATTAAATTTTAATATGCATAATTAAAATTTTAAAATTATAAGAGTAGTCAATTCTAACCAAGTTTAAGATACCTAACCTAGCAGATGAGATCCAAATCATTCATTTTTTAACTTGACTGTTCGGTTGAATTGTGTGGACATCTTTAACGCAGCACACGGTGACGGGTGTTGTCGCTGGATATTTGATTTCCGGCTTTTATTTTCAGAACCAAATTTTAAATGTTTGAATTTTTATAATGCAGTAAATATTATTTGCTTCAGGCAATCCGGACCCGTTATAGTGCCGTAAATATATTTGCTTGATTTCTCGAATTCGCAGAGACATCTCAAACTTTGCGTGACTTTAGAGAGAGTCTTAACCGTTTAAATAGTTTTGTACGAATCTCAAAGTACAAATAAAACTGGCCCCTTCGCTATCCCCGAATAGCCAAATTTTTTATTAATAAGAATATAAATAAAAAAATATCAGTTTTGGGAAGGTTCTAGGTAGATTTTAAAAACTAGGAAAACGGTGATTTTTTACAACGTTCTTTGGACGTGATTCTTGACAACAGCAGATTAGCGAAACATAATTAGCGCTAAGTAACGCGTTAAAAAAAAATAACACTGTAGCTGGCCGTTATAAACGATAACGGCCAGCTATAGTGATTTTTTCCGGAATTGAACTGAACTGAACTAAATAAGATAAAAATAACACTGTAGCTGGCCGTTATGAACGATAATGGCCAGCTACAGTGTTTTTTAAATTTTAAACGCGTTACTTAGCGCTAATTATGTTTCATTAATCTGACCGTCATCAAAAATCACGTCCAGAGGACGTTGTCAAAAATTACAGTTTTACCAGTTTTCAAAATTTAACTAAAACCTTGATATTTTTTTATTTATATTCTTATTAATAAAAAATTCGGCCGAATAGGCACCGAACACGTCGGTCACGCAGATATCTCAGAGGATCCGAACTCCGATTTCTCGATTACGCGCGTCTTATATGGCGCTGGATACTCTTCAATAGTAATTAATTTATTCTTGAAAATATACCGTTGATTTCAGATCGGACAGTCTATATGACTCCTTAAAGATTTTCAAATCCAAGCAGCCATTTGGTTAGAAGTCATATTAACCGTACGATCTAATATCATCGATTGTTCTCTCTGTATGGATGATTCAGTGAATTTTATAACTAATGGAGAGGAACCTAACCTTCTTCTCAAACCAGGCTTCCACCTGTACTGCACTCTGCACACTAACACAAAGAACGAGAAAGAGAAAGAGAGCAACTGTGCAAGGTTGCATGTATTTACTAAAAAATATATATATATCAGACGAAATCGGGGCGGGCACATTTAGCATTGAAGAATTTCACAAAGCTTGATTTCTCGTTAATGTCGAAGGAAAGAAACGACATATAGGATCGGAGATATCACGGTAAGTGCTCCCTTTCTGTACTGATGTCTGATGGCAATTTACATATTCAAATAAGAAGAAAAATATAAAATTAAGAATACAGGAACACGGGTAGATTACAAATTAGCATTTACTTGGGGAGTTTGTCACTCGGCTGTTGCATTTTATATAGTTTTGCTCAATGTAGCTGAATTTCTAATGTGTTTATTTTGTTGAATTACTGATTCAGTTATAAAATTGGGGAAAGAGGATAACTAGTTAGAGGTTAGAAGCATGGTGAATGAAGGGGCAATTCAAATTGAAGATGTCAACAATTCAAATCAAGGTGATTGAGTTGTATAGAAGTATAGTCTAATTTGCACATCTACTGAGATGGTCCCATAGTGCAATTTTTACTGATCGAGTTCCTACCTGTCTCGCAGAAAAAAAGAACAATGCTAAAAATGAAAATATACCAGAGGAATTCACTGAAAAGTTTGTGGTCAAGAAGGTAATTTAACTTTTTAATTTTGAATGTTTCATGTTTTATTGTTTCTGCCCTTTTTACAACTAATGACGAGTAGGTGACTCATTGTTACTAAATTTACAATTTTATCCTTTTTGAGTTTTACCAGGGAAAGGGAACACCTCTGAAGGATATTTGTGATGGTGTGACTCTTTGTATTGTTTGTTTCCATGCATCTATTTTTTCTTGACTCCTATTGAACTATTATTTTCCCGTATATTCTAATTCTAATAAAATGTGTAATTTGGAATTCTTTTCTCAGTGGTTTCCCAGTTAGAGAACAAGGTTTTTTCATTTTCAACGACACTCCACTGCATACTTTATGGAGAGCATGACGAAGTGCGTAACACTGATCCTAAAGATCTGTTATAAATTTATAATTCTATGAGGGCAGTTGATTTAATTATCAGTGTACTTAATTGTATGACGATATGAAAAATGATTCAATAAATAAAAGTAAGATTATTTTTCATCAAGCAGGTAGAAGATTTTAAGAAGGATGTACTTGAATTTTCGGGATTTGTATCTGATGGTGATGAGGTAAGCACTTTATGTGCTATACTGGTATGACATGCAAATTTGATGTATGATTAATACTCACCACTGCTGTTTCTCATTGGTTTAGGAAAGTCAAAGGGACAAAGTGAAGGAGAGACTTGAAAGGTGCCCAAGAGATATGTTAACACAGCTGTGCTCTGTATTTGGCATTACTAGCACAAATGCTTTCTATGGAAAGAATAAGGTGGTTTATTTTTGCATCATGTTTTTATTTATATTGTACAGTAGAAGCTTCTACAATCTGATTTTGTCACCACTAATTGCATCCGATTACATGCAGAAAGAACTAATTGAACTACTACTGGATTTTTTGGAGGCACCCCATGATGCTGCCACTGAGGAAACCGAAATTTCTCATAGAGAGGTTTATAGAAAATATTTTTATTTGTGTTGTTGTTAATATCTTGTTATTGCAATATTGCTAATTCTTGCCAATAACCAAGATCCTCCCTTCTATAATTTTCAATATTCTAACTATTTTTCTTAACTCCCATAGAAGGAATTGTCTTCAGAAATGGATACTGGCACTTCCCTTGATATTGTCCATGAAGAAGAAAATAAAGAAGAAGACGATAATGCCCCCAGCAATGAGACAGAGGAAATGAAGGGCTCAGATAAAGAGGAAAACAGCACAGTATTTGAAAAGCCCAAGGACAGAGATGTAAATTTGTCAAAAGACATTCTGGACATAAGTGCTAACAGTTCTAGAGGATATCCCACTTTTGGCTTGAACTCTCACAGTTCTAATCAGATGCTTACCAAATCAGTATGGGATCTCGAGAAATCAAATAAAAAGCAGAAATGCACTGGTATACCTTATTTATATCTGTATTTGTATTTAAATTTGTCTTGTGCAAAATACTGGTATGTCCTATCACAACTTGGGTTGGCTCTAAAAGTTTGATTATTTCCAAAAATGAATGCCTTCATGCGTAGACCGTAAAAGAGGGATCGTACCTAATGTCATATTAACTGTCTGGATTAAAAGTGAATATTACAATTTTATTCAAAATAAACTTCTTATTTCTTTTATTCTTCAAACTGTCAGGAATCTCTGGATTATATCATCTTGGACTATATAATGTCAAATTTGCAAAGAAGTCCATATTATATGCACGACATTTGAAAAGGCTTCTCTGGCCCTTAACATTTATTATATTTTAAAAGAGAGAGAGCAATCAAAGCCTCTATTTTCTCTTATTCCATGTAACTGAGATGGTCCCATAGTGCAATTTTTACTGATCGAGTTCCTAACTGTCTCGCAGAAAAAAAGAACAATGCTAAAAATGAAAATATACTAGAGGAATTCACTGAAAAGTTTGTGGTCAAGAAGGTAATTTAACCTTTTGTAATTTTGAATGTTTCATGTTTTATTGTTTCTGCCCTCTTTACAACTAATGACGAGTAGGCGACTCATTGTTACTAAATTTACAATTTTATCCTTTTTGAGTTTTACCAGGGAAAGGGAACACCTCTGAAGGATATTTGTGATGGTGTGACTCTTTGTATTGTTTGTTTCCATGCATCTATTTTTTCTTGACTCCTATTGAACTATTATTTTCCCGTATATTCTAATTCTAATAAAATGTGTAATTTGGAATTCTTTTCTCAGTGGTTTCCCAGTTAGAGAACAAGGTTTTTTCATTTTCAACGACACTCCACTGCATACTTTATGGAGAGCATGACGAAGTGCGTAACACTGATCCTAAATATCTGTTATAAATTTATAATTCTATGAGGGCAGTTGATTTAATTATCAGTGTACTCAATTGTATGACGATATGAAAAATGATTCAGGTAGAAGATTTTAAGAAGGGTGTACTTGAATTTTCAGGATTTGTATCTGATGGTGATGAGGTAAGCACTTTATGTGCTAGACTGGTATGACATGCAAATTTGATGTATGATTAATACTCACCACTGCTGTTTCTCATTGGTTTAGGAAAGTCAAAGGGACAAAGTGAAGGAGAGACTTGAAAGGTGCCCAAGAGATATGTTAACACAGCTGTGCTCTGTATTTGGCATTACTAGCACAAATGCTTTCCATGGAAAGAATAAGGTTGCTTATTTTTGTATCATGTTTTTATTTATATTGTACAGTAGAAGCTTCTACAATCTGATTTTGTCACCACTAATTGCATCGGATTACATGCAGAAAGAACTAATTGAACTACTACTGGATTTTTTGGAGGCGCCCCATGATGCTGCCACTGAGGAAACTGAAAGTTCTCATAGAGAGGTTTATAGAAAATATTTTTAGTTGTGTTGTTGTTAATAACTTAATATCTTGTTATTGCAATATTGCTAATTCTTGCCGATAACCAAGATCTTCCCTTCTATAATTTTCAATATTCTAACTATTTTTCTAAATCCAATAAAAGGAATTGTCTTCAGAAATGGATACTGGCACTTCCCTTGATATTGTCCATGAAGAAGAAAATAAAAAAGAAGACAGTAATGCTCCCAGCAATGAGACAGAGGAAATGAAGGGCTCAGATAAAGAAGAAAACTGCACAGTATTTGAAAAGCCCAAGGACAGAGATGTAAATTTGTCAAAAGACATTCTGGACATAAGTGCTAACAGTTCTAGAGGATATCCCACTTTTGGCTTGAACTCTCACAGTTCTAATCAGATGCTTACCAAATCAGTATGGGATCTCGAGAAATCAAATAAAAAGCAGAAACACACTGGTATACCTTATTTTATATCTGTATTTGTATTTAAATTTGTCTGGTATGTCCTATCACAACTTGGGTTGGCTCTAAAAGTTTGATTATTTCGAAAAATGAATGCCTTCATGCGTAGATTGTAAAAGAGGGATCGTACCTAATGTCATGTTAATTGTCTTGATTTAAAAGTGACTATTATAATTTTATTCAAATAAACTTCTTATTTCTTTTATTCTTCAAACTGTCTGGAATCTATGGATTATATCATCTTGGACTATATAATGTCAAATTTGCAAAGAAGTCCATATTATATGCACGACATTTGAAAAGGCTTCTCTGGCCCTTAACATTTATTATATTTTAAAAGAGAAAGAGCAATCAAAGCCTCTATTTTCTCTTATTCCATGTAACTATTGAAAAATATTCACTGCAGAATTAGTTTCTCATATTTGCCGTCTCCAAACAGCTACCATGAGTTTGATATTCGATATAATTTGAAATAGAATCAAACTTTTCAGAAAGGAAGGTTGCTCAAGGAGGTGATAAACCACCAAAAGAGTGGTGTGACCCAAGCTGTGAGGAAGTTCAAAAGGCTATTTCCATTATTTTGGAAGAGATAGATATTATGACGGTACATGCTCAGATTACCTATGATTTGCTTCATTACTAGAAGCTCAGGACAAAACTGGAAAATTCCTTTACTGAACTTGTGCACGTAGGTGCCAGTTCGCTATCAATATTATTGCAGTTCTTTCTTTTGTCTTAGTGGACTTTTTACGCTGACGTCAATTATAGTTTCTACAAAAAAAATGACTCAAAAGTTAAAAAAGTTACGGTACTCTCTACAGGATTGAGTTCATATTGCTGATTTGGTCCGGTTATTTACTATGTTTAAAATATAAATAATATTGAACTGATTCTATATTCTTTTTAATTTGTTTTCATACTTCAGGCTACATTTTCAGATGTCCTAGAGAAACTAGGTACAGTCTCCCACTTAACATCTATTTTTGTTTTTAGGGAAAATTGGTTATTTGCCACTCTAAAACCTTCAAATCTGAAAAATCCTATCACGAAACTATAAATCTGAAAAATGCCACTCTAAACTTAATTCTTAAATTTGCCACAAATACACAATTTTTATATTTTTTTATTAAAAATTAACTGAAAAAATACAGTTTTGAGATACGTATAATGAGGGGTCTGAAGGGTATATAGGGAAATACAGAAATACGTATCTCAAAACTGTATTTTTCAGTTAATTTTTAATAAAAAAAATAAAAAAATTATGTATTTTTGGCAAATTTAAGAATTAACTAAGATTAGAGTGCCATTTTTCAGATTTATAGTTTTGTGATGATATTTTTCAGATTTGAAGGTTTTGGAGTGGCAAATAACCAATTTTCCCTTGTTTTTAATGTGGAAAATGGTATTTGTTTACTGGACCAATTTTGATCAGCAATAGTAAGTGTTTCTCAAAGTAACAAAAAATTGGCAACTGTAATATTATGTTCTCACCATATGATAGTGACTTGGCTTCAAGTATTTGGGATGACAAGTAACACCCGGGCAGTCCTGTCACATAGACCATTACAGAACTAAAACCGAAATGGAGAATGTGAAACAATTAAATGGTTTTAATTACCCTTCTTTTAGATGAGCATTTTGAAGTGGATATTTCACCAAGAAAAGGTTCAATAATGGTAATGATAGAGGAAGAGCTATATAGACTTGTAGCTGAGGCCGAAGAGCAAGAAAACCGTGAAGAAAATCAAGAGGAAAAGGCTGAAGAAAAGCAAGATGGAAATGAAAACAACAACTGTATACAAGTTCCTACTGGAGCCCCTGTTCAAAATTAGTGTAGCCAATGTTATTAATTTGCTTTTGTAAGTTGACTTGGTTGCGTTTCCAGATGTTAGTTTTCATGCAACCTGTCCTTTAAGAGTAGGCCAACCATATCTTTTCTTTTTTGTCTCCTTTTGTGTTGAGCTTACTATGTGTATAAATCATGATTTTTAATCAAATGATGTGTTCTTGGCTTGTGCTAGTTTACTTGTTCCTTTTGTCATTTTCAACAAAGATGGGTTATACCAGGTGTATTGTGGAATCAATTGACCCCTTTGGCTATGGACATGTTCTTAAATAGGAAAAAAAATCTTTTATCAAAATTGAACTAATATGTACAATTTTTTTTATTTAATACAAACTCTATAAAGAATTCAAATTGCTCTAAAAGTAGTTATATCCGTATGATTTTGGACTAGTATTAGGGCGGAACTAGAAAATCTAACAGGGAGCTGAAATTTTAAATACACAATATGTGATCGGTAGAATTTTAATTCAATTCCTCATCATCACAAAATAAAACTCTTAACTACTAACTACAAGTGAACATTTAATATTTTACGAGAAATAGACTATACAAAATGTTTTAAAAAAATAGAATTAAATTAAGTTTCAATATACTTATATACATAATTAAAGTTTTAAAATTACAGGAGTGACTTAGTTAAGCTTGACTAAGTTTTAAATTTGCTCCTGAATTTGTTGACTTTCACAAAAAAAAGAAATTTACTAAATAAAGTGATCCATGGTGTTGACCCTTTATTTTTGTAAAGACTCAATTAGTTTATTAGATTATCACCCTTAATTAGAAGAGACATATTAAAAGAATGGTAAGTACAATAAAAGAAGGGATGAATATTTTAACATAATAGTTTTGACTTCATGCAGACATGCAGCGCATAACATTATATCATCTATTTTGATTCTACAATTTGTGCATTGCATTACATGAAATTTGTGCATTGCATAAACAATATAACCTCTGTTTTGATTCTACAGTTTGTGCATTGCATGAATTCAAAACTGCTATGTTAAAATTCAAAGAAAACATAACGGCGTATACGACTTTTTCTATTAGAAAGATATAACGGTGTCGGTGTACCTAGTTCCTCTAGGATCGACTTGAAAAGGTATAACGGTGTATACGACTTTAAAAAATGAATAATTATATAAAACCCTCCATTCCCATCTCCCCTTCATCCCCGTAGCCTCCAAAAAAGAAAAGTCGCTACCTAATCTAATTTTTTTTGTCTTTTAGTGGGGGTATATGGGGGGACAACATTTTTCGCTGTTAGACGCCAATGGTTAATACTACAATAAACGAAATTAAATACTAGATCGATAAACAGTAAATACACTAAAGACTAAAGTTAAATACTGCAGAAAATTTAAACTATCAAATTGTCAGTAACTAATTTTTTTTGTGTTTTAGTAGGGGGATATGGGGGGATGGTGGTGCGGGGACAATATTTACAGATTGATACTAATATATGTTAGACATTATTACCACTATTTCTAATTGTTAAGAATAATTATATAGAACTCCCCATTCTCATCCCCCCTTAAATAATAACTCTCCTAAAGTTAAATACTAATGTGCATAAAGTTAAATACTAAGATATAGGATGCTAAATAGAATCCATGCAACTTATTTATAATTTTAGAGATAAATACTTTTGACTTTAAAGATAAATACTCACGTTCATAATGTTAAATACTAACATTTCTAAAGTTAAATACTGATGTGCGGGGCGATACCAAATTATTTTGTCATTTTTTGCAGAGACAAAAATTATGTCGTTGTTGGACGCAGACGGTTAAATACTCCAACGAATAGAGTTAAATACTTGTTCGATGCACTATTAATACACTAAAGATTGAAGTTAAATACTGTAGGAAATTTAAACCATCAAATGTCGGAACCTAATTTTTTTTGTCTTTTAGTGCAGGTATGCGGGCACAGTTATGTTAATTTTTTGTGGGGATAGATATTGTTTAGCTGTTGGACAGACAGTTAATACTCCAATGAATAGAGTTAAATACTTATTTGATGCACTGTAAATACAATACAGATAAATGTTAAATACTACGCGGAACCAGACTTTTTTTCTTTTAATACGGACTTTTTTGTCTTTTAGTGTGGGGATAGGGGGGGATGGGGGTGCGGGGACAGTTATCTGGGTCCTTAAAAAATGAGAGGTGCTATTCTACTGAAATTTTTATTAACAAGAATATAAATAAAAAAAATATTTGTTTTGGGAAGGTTTTGGATAGAATTTAAAAACTGGGAAAACCGTGATTTTTGACGCCGTCCTTTGAACGTGATTCTTGAGAACGGCCATATTAGCGAAACATAATTAGCGCTAAGTAACGCATTTAAAAAAAAAACACTGTAGCTAGCCGTTATCATGTATAACGGCTAGCTGCAATATTTTTTTTTAGTTCAGTTCAATTCAGTTTAGTTCGATTCCGGAAAAAATCACTATAGCTGGCCGTTATAGTCCATAACGGCCAGAATTTTTTTTTTAAATGCGTTAGTCAGCACCAATCTAATTTCGCTAATCTGACAATTGTCAACAATCATGTCCAGAGGACGTTGTCAGCAATCACGGTTTTCCCAGTTTTCAAACTCTATGCAAAACCTTCCCCAAAACCGATATTTTTTTATTTATATTTTTATTAATAAAAACTCCGGGCTATTCTATGGGCAATAATTTCAATAATGAGAGGAGAAAATTTAATATACCAATATCCAATTTGTCATTCTCTTTTAATATCATATATGAGTATGTAATCAGTGATAATTAATAAGGAAATTATTAAAATGTCAAATCTCTTTTTCTTTTTCTTTTTTGTACGTATAGAAATAGAATCAATCCTTCCTTTCTAGCATGTATATCTGCCATGTCATTTACAGTATTCACATACCCAATTTTATTGTTTGAATCATGATACTATGTTTTTTATTTACTGGTAGAATAGAAGAGTGGATGTATCATACTATGTTTTTATCAGATCAATTGTAATCAAACAATATTATGTATCTGAGCGTTCAATTGTAAAAAATAGTTTCAGATTATACAGTACAAAATACATTAAGTTTAGATAAGTTGTTATTTACAAATGTAGAAAAGACTAAAACATATGGATGTGATCATTAATTATGTTTGGACATATGCACTCTAAAGTGAGTTATATTTAAATTTATTTAACATGAAGTATAGCAGTTGATTTCAAACATAAAAAAAATATATATTAGATAAATTTCTATATATGCAATGAAACATTTTATGTGCAGAAGATTGCATCGTCATCTTTTGACAAAAAAAAAAAATAATGAAATCCTGAATTAAATTGAAAGAATTATATACTATATGTACAAAAAGAAAGGATTGATACCTGTTAGGAAGCAATGATTGATTTCTATTATATATGTACAAAAAAAAAAAGATATTTGAGATTTAAATAATATCCTTATAAGTTATGGTATTAAAAGAGAAGGACAAATTGAATATTAGTATAATAAATTTTCTCTTAGCTCTCATTATTAAAATTATTGCTCTTAGAATAGTACCTCTCTTAAAAAAATGGTTATGGCATATTAGAAAAAAAAAAAAAAAAACTATATGATAGCTATTTAGAAATTCATGTTTTGGTGGTGATAGCATTTTCTAGGATAATAATTAGAAATCGCTATCTTGGTTGATGACTCGATTTGCGACGGGTTAAACAATCAGTGGGCAGCTTAATTATGTAATTAAATACTAATCCACATCTTAAAGTTTAGCAAAGTCTTAGTAAGAGATATTTATCTCAGGTACTTAGCTCCAGGTACGTTATATTTAGTTGGGCTTGGTGTTCTTCACTTGGTGTGAACCGAAACAACAATTCAGATATTTTACAATCTCACCATTAAGTATTTGATGATGTTTTGTTTTACGCATTTTGTTATTGACTATGGACTTCCCACAAAAAATATATCAAAATCTTCATTTGTGATTTTTTTTTTTAATTATTTTGCTTGTCTCTATTATAATTTTTAAACCTGCACATATATAATTCAGATATCAACATGTAAATAGAAATCTTCTTAATATTATATTTTTTAAATTAAAGGATACCGGTACACTTAGCAACTTTTAGATGTTATTCTTGAGAATTGACATGCGTCTCTCTTTAACTTGTGCTATTGCACTAAGTCTGCAATTCTCTTTTTAATAATGTCTGCATATCACCTGACAAACAAATAACGATTGCAGATAATATTTTACAATCTCTTTTTAATTCTCTTTAACTTGTGCTATTGCACTTAGTTCAGGGTTCTAATTGTCTTCATAAAAAAAATCAATTAATTAGTTAGAATTAGAACTTACAACTAGAATTACCAGTAATCAGTTAATATATAACCAAACACCTCCGGTTCACCTTTAAAGAAGAAAGACCAGGTTCACTCAGATTACAGATAGATTGATTCCGTGGACCCCTCCACCCAATGAACGCTTCGATTGGCAGCACGTGCTCCGCATCGACGGCCGTGAAGTGTTCCTACTGGCCGGCTGGCTGCACTCGTCACTACTTATCATATCATTAAATAAACGGTAATAATTTGTCCACGTGTCGCTCTCGATGCAACTTCTTAAGCCCAGATCCATCGTTACTAGTCACACTCCTAAAAACTTTAATTCCCTCTCCTTTCTTCTTCCCTCTCTCTCCTTCTCCCTTCTCCCTTCTCCCTTCTCCCTTCTTCCAGTGGAATAAATAACGATTTGATCCCAGAAACGTCTTCACAGTTTCTTGGCCAAAACATCTCTTTCCCTCACCTAACTTTCTCTTTTTTTCTAAGTTCTGGATGAACTGTTTTGCCTATATAGGCTGTCTCTCTCTTTTGGTCTAATACTGTTGTCCAAACTCTGAAACCCCCATCAGATTATTTATTTTCAATAAGAAAAAAAACACTATCAGATTTTTTACTAGTTAGTTGTTCTTCTGTTTATTAGATTTGCTAGAGTCATATTCTAATTTCCCCACTCAGGTACTTTCTTTTTTACTTCTAGAAAGACCAAAAACCTCTTCAAATTAGTTCAAAACCACCATCCATCTCAAGTTCTCAAATCTTTTTCCATGGCAGAATCAGATAATGAATCAGGTGGACAAAGAAGCACGCATGATCATCTATCGTTCCTACGGGAGCAAGACCATTTCCTGCCGATCGCAAACGTAAGCCGAATCATGAAACGGGCACTCCCAGCCAATGCAAAGATTTCCAAAGATGCCAAGGAGACGATGCAGGAGTGTGTCTCTGAGTTCATCAGCTTCATCACAGGCGAGGCATCTGACAAGTGCCAGAGAGAGAAGAGGAAGACTGTAAACGGTGATGATCTCATTTGGGCCATGACCACTCTAGGGTTTGAAGATTATATCGAACCATTAAAGGTGTATTTGCAGAAGTTTAGAGAGCTGGAAGGGGATAAAGGGATCCCACAGAAGGAAGGGGGAGTTGTAGAGGGGACCAATATACATGCTGGTGCTATGGGTATGACAGGGCAGTCGGTATCGATGGTACATGAACAGGAGATGTATTACCAGCAAATGAGAGCTAACGGTTTAGGATTTGGGGCTGGTGGTACCGGTGGTTCTTCCTCAGGACCTTTTGGAAGGTAAGATAGGGTGTCGTATGTGTGTGTTGTCATGTTGAATCCAAACTTCTTTGTTGAATGGGTTTTCTGGTCAAATATGTAGCGAGTCAACGGATTGTTTTCCATGCAGCCAGTAGCCCAGTACCAGACTACCAGGTGCCAGCTTTTCTAAGGTTCCAAGATTTCAGTGACTCGTTGCGAACAGTGCAAAGAGAAGGAAGCTACACTTTTCTAGACAGTTAGACCTAAAGTGCAATCAACGGTTTATTAATAGGTTGCTAATTTCTACACCAATCGCCACAGCTGTTCGGATTCTGCTTGGCAGCTTTTATCTTTTCGTATCTGTTAGAATGTTCTACGCCCTGTGGCTTAGAATTGTATATAGCTCAGTTTTGAATGCTTTTTTATTTTTTTACTTTTTACTGTAAAATATAAGTTTCGTGCCAACATTACATTCTTTACTTTTGCAAGCACCTGAGGTGCCCTAATCTGATAAGAAAGGATTTATTCTGACATAGACATAAAGGTTCACCAAAATTTTCTCCAACCTAGTAAACGAAAAGAAAAATATGTATCGTTCCTAACTTCTGACTTTAAATTTCATATATCTCAAAAAAAAAACACACACACACACACACACATAAGTTAAATCCGGTTCTAAAAAAAAAAAAAAATTAAATGCAATTTTGTAAAATTGAACTAATTTTATAGTTTAACCACATGACTCTTAAATCTTACTACAAGCCCTTCAAATCTGGCCAGAGTTTTGATCTCCACCATTTCTTCGCTCAAGATAGAGTTTCTCTGATTCGATTACACCCTCGAGGATTATGATAGCAACCTCTTTGCTTAAGACCTCATTATACTCGCCACATGTCAGTGTCTGGACACAATTTGGACAACCAGTAGGGGTCACACAGGCGCAGGTGGATACCAACTCCAATGCAGCAATTAACAGTTTGCCAAAGAGCGCTTGAACCTGTTAAAAAGTATAAAATAATAAAAGAATACATCTCGACAAGCTTAATCTAAAACAATACATAATAATTTTGTCTTGATGGAAGAACATGCCACCAGTATATTTTTTAAAACAAAATACTTGTTGTTTTCTGCAGTATAGTACACAATATCTGACAAAGTATGCAAATAGTTGGTATAACATCTTCAGATGAGTCAAACACCCTTATCATAAAAAACAGGTACACCCTTCTTTCAACATTGTTAAACACTGTAATATGTTAATCAATTGATACTGTGTTGGTGATTTTCTTTTTCATTTTTATACTGTCATCAGAACACACATTAACAAATTTAGAAGGCGCAAGCATCCACACAAACAAAAGGAAGTCGCAATAAATCTGGAAGACCATTATATTAATATAACTGCTGTTTGGTTGTGCAATAAGATTAATGCAGTAACACTTGTATTACATCTATGAAGCCAAACAGACATTACTTCGTGGGGAATAAAGCAGGATAAGGTCCACGCAGTGAGTGGGACAAGTTATGCACCTTTGTAGGTGGCAAAAAGTAATCTGATTCTGTACCTATTGTGGGCCTAAATAAGCACAAGTATATTATCCTACAAACCAATTTTGAATACATGAATTCAATAAAAGCAACAGGTCCCAATTCAATGATTTTCTTATTATGTTTGCCTTTTTTTTTTTTTTTTTGAGGACAAAAACAAGCAATATAAAATTTGGCAACACTATAGGACTTAGCAGAAATTAAGAATTTCACCTGCCATGCAAGTCCAATGCCGCCGGGGTGCCGGTCATACAGCAAAATTCTCTCGGGAATGGCACGTTTATCATGGGGATTTGCACACTCTGTCCCTAGATCAGAAGCATTGCAAGTTATGTAGAGAGGTGCTACGTTAAGAAGAGCGTGGGAAGCGGCATGTGAGCCAGCTCTAAAAACAAGGTCTCGTGCCTCAACTGTTTTCTTCACTGATTCGGGAACTCTTATCCATGCTGCCTAGTTTATCAAGAAGTCATGACATAGAAATGATACCCAAAAAAATAAATTTTATTGACAATTATGGAACTATTAGTAACTACTAACTACTTGAAGTGATTTTCCATTGTCAATATTTATCCTATTGTTGAGTCTTTATTAGAGCATTTCCAAATTTAATTTAAACTTTTCTATAAGGCTTTGTATAATCAAAAACCTTAACAGAGTTGTTAACAGTGGTACCAATAGCGGGTGCTCAATTATTTCTAGTACAGTATGTGCCTTGAAAGTACCAGCCAGCATTCACCACACTACAGAAGTACTCTGACGCATTTGAGCACAGCCCTGTTTTGGTTACTGAATTTTATTTTTTATTATAATCACATTTATTCTGGGATAGTGTAAAACAGAAGAAGCATACCTGTGAATCATATGAATATGAAGGGAGAGAAAGCCCAACACTATCAAATATCTGATTGCTTGCTTTCCATATTTTGTAAAAGCCAAACCAGTTACTTTTTACTTTGCAATTATTTGCCTCTGCCGTTGATTTCACATGCTCTGTGTCAGAGTTCACAAGAGGGTAGGCCTGAAATTGTACAAAGAAAATACAGTCAGTAAATAGCTAGTTCATTTTTTTTTATCTCGGAGAGAAAATTGGTGATATTTCTCTTTTGGTGCTGTCTGCTAATGTTTTCATGCTTCAGACTGATCCAATATACTGTTTGATCAAGTAAAACAGACATACAAGGTCACCTCCAACCACATGGATGTCAGTGTAGTCACGAACTTTTGTGTAATACTTCAAGTCAGCTTTATGGCATAATGCAGTCTTTGTAGATAACTGTAGCTCATCTACCAAATAAGTCATGCCCTGATTCATATACACAGCACCCTCATAGACCTAACAGAAAAAAAAAAAATTCAACAACTTCATTTGCAAATATCAGTATCAATAGGATCAATAGGAAATTGGATACTAGTTCTTTTCACTGTAATTAATAATGCTCTAGAACTACTATTACAGTTACTTTGTTATGAGTTTGTTTACTTGTTTCTATCTATAATTCTGCATCATTATGAGATCAGCACGGGAGTGAAATACCTGAAAAAATGCCCTGCTTTCTTCAATTTCCTCGATTACTTTATCAGTCGACTTATCTATAACTCTGTATTTGTCATTCTCAATTGCTCGCAGGCTAACTCCATGTGAAGGATTTTTCTGCCACAAAACAAGACATCCAAAATATCAACAAACAAACACACAATTTTTCACGAAAGATGAAACAAGTTAAAAATATAATAAGATAGAAGAAAAAAAACTAACCTCTGGGCCAATATAGCTCCACATATTTTTAGACAGGTCACCACCAGGATTATTACCAAGATAGCCCTTGTTTCTTAGAGATGACATGGTGCGTTCTAGACCAAAACTGAAGTATTTCTCATCATATTGCAAACAGAGCGATAATTCATTGGCAGCACATGCAAGATGTTGTTCTAGCACCTTTTTTTTTTAAAAAAAAAAGGAAATAAAAAATTAAGTAAAATTGTGCTAACTTTAAGTAAACTTTGCAAAGATGTCCCTCACTCACCAAGGTTTTGTCAATTAGTAGACATTTTTGCTTAGTTTTAGACAAGCTGATTCAAGTTTTGCAAAAGCAAAAAAAGGAAAACTTGGACCATAAAGAAAAGACCTTTAGATTACATGCGTTAACTTGGCAGTGCTCAATTGGTCGTCCGAAGAGTTTATTTGGAAATTTCATGAAGTACTGATCCAGAGGTCCCTCAAATGCAACGTATATTGCTAATGACGGTCTTCCCCTTCTTCCTGATCTCCCTGCTTGCTGCCATAAGCTGAAAGTTCAAGACATATTACACGACATACATTGCAAAAGTTAACAATATGAATCTTTAGACCTGTATTACCCAATGGGATTTCATCCAGACTTCCCTATTGTTCCATACCAATAACCGCATTCCTTTTGTTAGTGTAAAACTTCCTTATATTTGTAATAATGCTTTCATAATAAAGTTTGCCGCATTTTAAAGATAACTACAGCACAGTTATAGTCTTAAACCAGTACCAGACTGACATCACCATACCTGTTAGTAGAATCATTTTAATTTAAAACTTACCTTGCAACGCTACCAGGAAAGCCGAGATGTAAGGTTGCATCGATATGGCCCACGTCGATGCCTAGCTCAAGAGCATTAGTTGCAGCTACACCACGCAGCTTTCCATCAAATAAGTCTGCCTCAATCTTTCTTCTATCCTGCTCAGCATGTCATCAAGCTTTTAATTGACCCCAGATGAATAGCACTGTGAGGAAAATAAACATAGAACAAATGCTAAGACCTAGTACCTTTTACTTTGGACACAACAACAACAAACTGGTAAGGCCCAGGATCACTATAGTATAATATTGCACTGGACCTGGACTGGTTGGTACTCGGAGATCAAGATAAAAAGATATGAGAAATCAGATACAGGTACACAATATATGTAGTGTTCTTTTACCAAAACAAGCAAACTATAGTTTGAAAAGAAACATATTTGTCAAAAAGAAGATATCATATAAAAAAAACCTCAGCCATATAGCCAGCACGATAAACAGCTATAGCATCAACCAATTGCTCTGATACCTCCTTTAAAACCTCCCGCCTATTTAAATAGGTACATGAAAAAGACCAGATAAAAGAAAACTAACAATAAAACTATGCAAAACTATGAACTCTTATGCCATGATCCGAAGTAACAATCTCTGTAATCTGCACCAACATGTAGTTTGTACTACCATTTGAAAAGTGAGATTAAAAAGAGCTTACGTGTAAGAGAGAACCAGCTCACAGAGCTTGCGTGTTTTACAGAAGGCAATACACTTTAGACCATGTTGCACCATTTCTGCAAACAGATAGGAAACCTCCATTATTGGGCTGCAAAAGAAAGTAGAAGATGCCAACCATTAATATTTCATGCTATTAGTCTGTAATTAACAAAATTCAGCTTATGTACAAGGATAGTTAAAATTCACAACCAAAGATTAGGTCTTAAGTTTCAGTTTCAGCCATTTTTATTTCTCCTTTTTGGGAAAACCCTTGTTCTTTTGAAAGATAAATCCAATGCTCGATGCATGCTCTGCATGCTGCAGCTAAATGCCTAACAATTGAATATTGAAGAAGCCACCAGTAACATTCTAACAAACTATTTCCAAGCAATTAAATAAACAATACAAAAGTAATTGTGGTTGGGGGAAAAATCAAGATTTCATAAAGAATAAAAACGCACCTGGTACGTCTGTTTAGGACACCTTTGCCTGTTTTCTCATTCTTACCTAGAGATCTTGAACCCTAAAAAATAGAAGTGAACATTACATCTTTGATATCCCTAAATGCATACTTTATTTTGAACTTATGTGAGTAATTGCAAATCATAAAGTTGGTGATTACATCAATGGACCGCAGTGGAGGGTTCCACAACAAAAAGTACTTTGGACTGCATGGGCTCCCATCTTTTTGAATCAATTCTAGGCTATCCAGGTTAGTCAACTCCTAAAAAAAAAGGAGCATGAATTGGCAATTTGAATTTGCAATTATTATAAATAATTTCGTTACAAAATTAATAACAGGGAAAAATACATGATCAGCATACCATGGCATGCTCACGTGGGTTTGCGCAGGTAGCAGTGCACAAAATGAAAGTAGGATTGCTACCATAAACTGATGAAAAGCAAATAAAAGTCATGAAAGAAAACAAAGGGACTTTTGAAGTCTAAACAAAGGGGCTTTTGAAGTCTACATCCCAATTATACTGCATAAAGAAAAGGCGTTGTATTTAGCATATTTAGCACTATTACCCAACAATTTTGTCATTTGCAGCCAAGATCCAACTGCTGAGAAAACTTGATCATTGACTCTTGGTATCTACTAATTAAGTAGTGCCGAGATTGTTATTTCCCATTGGAAAAATTATGTGATGTCCCTTTATTAGTTACAGATATGGGAAGTTCCAATTCTTTTGCAAATAAATGCTGAATGCAATTTGCAAAAGACCATGATATCAATTAAAAATTAGCATTCAGGGCAAATTCTCACAAAGGGGAGGTCACCGATTCAACCCCTTTTAAGAAAAAGAAGAAGAAGAAGAAGAAGTTATAACAGTAATCGTCATACCAGTAGAACAAATACGTCTCAACCTCCTCAGGACAAAAGAAGTATGACAACCAAATGCTCCTTTGTATATATGGGCTTCGTCTATAACAATGTACCTATGGAAGACATTGAAAGCTAACTAATTTGACCCAATAATTTTTGCTCCACAGATTAAGCTTCTAGAAGATAATCTTAGTCTTCTATTTAGCATATATATCAATGTATGATACGAAGGCAATATATACCTGAGATTTGACAGTATGTGTTGGAATTGACTATGATAAGGTAGGATCGAGACATGTAACATATCAGGATTTGTTATGATCTGTGCAGACAATAAAACAGATACATACTGAAAATATTAAACAAATTATAGAAAGGAGAAATGCATGAATTAAGGAGAGCTCAAAGTTGGTGCATACAATTCGAGCATTATCTCTAATCCAAGCACGGTCTTCCTTGGAAGTATCGCCATCATATATGCCAACATTTAAATTAAGAAGATTCAGGGCTTCTTTCAACTTTAATAAAGTTCTCAGCTGATCTTGAGATAACGCCTGCATTAATTGTTAAAAGTGCCTAAGTCTTTTAACTTCAATTTCCTTTGTAAAGTGCTGATAGGGAATTCTCTGAAAATGTTTCCACACAACCTGAATGAAAGATAGATTCTATGAATAAATAAATGAAAAAAACAAAAACCTTGGTAGGGAAGACATAAAGAGCACATGCTACTGAGTTTTTAGAAAGAGTTTCTACAACTGGAATATTGTAGCAAAGAGATTTGCCACTAGAGGTTGATGTTGCCACTACCACACTCTTCCCAGACAGTACCGATTGTATAGCCTCAGCCTGTATATTATTTAGAAACAAACATGAAGTTCAAGCAGTGTTCATGACTAACAGCAAAAATAAAAATAAATAAGTCACCTGATGGTGGTACAACTTAGTTATACTAAGTTGCTCAAGGGCTTCTTTCACTTCCTTCGAAATATTTTCTGGGATTTCCACATAAGCTCCCTCCTTTGCTTCTATCTGTTCTATATGTACAACCTGCAAAAAAAGACAAGGGGAAAGTATGTTTCTCCACTTCACTTGCACAAGTGACTCTGATGAGTGTGTATGAGAGAGAACGAGAGAGTGAAACCTGTCCTTGTTTTCCCAATCCCTGCTTAAGATGCTCAATCATTTTAACAGCTTCCAAGGTTTCCATTCCCTGGTGAAAATTTAAGATGTTAAATTCTCATTAGAGCCCCACCAAAACAATTATATTGTCTCATATCAGCAGGTTCGGAATTGTGGTAAGTTATTTTCAGTCAAAGCCAAAAAAATTATCGCAATCAAGTTTGACTGATTTATTAACATATTATTCGAGGAAGATGACAGTATCCATTCTATAGGTATGAATCAGACTTACACGGCAACCAACCCTATGGGCATTAGAGTTATTAGTCTTCGCCCCCTTTGTATTACAGCATTTTGAAGCATTAAATTTTAGCTTAATAGAAACAAGTTCTTCAAAAGAGATCTCAAGTGGCATGTTTGTCCTTCGCTTTTGCTTCTGGATAACCAAGTAAAAAATAAGTCAGTAGGAACTCCTCTCCCCCCTCCCCCCCAGAAAAAAAAAAAAAAAAAAATCAGATGTTGATCAGATATCGATTGAAGTGTTACCAGGCAGTTCTTTATAGAACTCCACAGCTCTGCCCTAAAATCATTCCACCTCTTTGCAAGAGCATTAACAACAGATGCCACAGTTGGCCTTCTTCTTTCTGTTGATATGTGAGAGCTAAATTCATGCACACAAGAATTCTATAATGAAATTCAAGCACCTTGGTCTCAAATTTAAATCTCCAACCTTTAGTTTCTGATATAAATTCATGATTCGAGGAATTTCTGATGATAATGGAACAGCTCAAGTTGGCCACTTCCTCTTTTTGTTTTGCCAAGATAACAGTCTACAAATAAAATAAAAAATTATATCAACTGATAAAAATGCTACTTTTAATTAATTTTGTAATTTTGTAAACCACTTTTAATTAATGGCAGCCTGGTAGGAGATTTATATTAATTTACTGCAAAGTTAAAGTTGCTCATACATGATTTCCAATTAGCAAGTAATGGGACATATATAATGCAGGTACATACCACACCAACCAGCAGTAGCAAATTAATGTTGCGAACTCGGTATAGCTTCATTTTTTCCTGATAGCACTCCATTATACAAATGATGCATTTTGCAATAGAATGTGCCAAGTATTGGTACAAAACCAACTTGTCACTATTTCTATTTTTGTGCACAAGTCAATTGCCTATGGCAAAAAGTGAATTCACTGTACCTTGGGGCAAAGTTGTGAGAGTGTCTCCAGATCTGACATAAGCACTTCCTCAATTCCAAACATAGCATGTTTCTTTAAAACACCTTCTAGATATCCCCAAGTCATAAAACGTCTATTTTTCATTTGAATCACCCCATAAAACATATTAAGTAATGTAAAGACCTTTACGAGTCTAGTCAACCATGGTGGACATGCACATTTTGCATAGCTTCCAGACATCCTGAACAACTCACTGAACAGGAAACAGCTATCAGAATCACAGTCAGATAAACAAGATACTGAATCAAGCACTTGTTGCATTGCACCACCAAATTTCTCATTAAATGTTTCTTCTAGGTTGGTACCCAGAATGTCCTTAATCACATCTTCATTATCCAAAGACACCTTGGGCTTCTTATTTAGGGGCATATGTGAAGGAAAATAGGAAGAAGAAGAGGAGGAGCAGTTGCTATTTAGATTCTTCAAATTTGCTTCTGATCGAGGGATGTTGGATAGAGACGAGAGGTCACTCATAATATCTTGCCAAACTGAGGCCGATGCAGGTGATGGCTCGGCAGGTTTTGATGACATGGCACTTTGATTGGCTGTGCTTGAGATGGGTTGAGTTTGTTGTCTTTTCTTTGTGAACGGGACAAATACTAAAAACTCACTTTCACCAATTGTGCTAATCTGAGCTTCTAAGCTTAATTTAGAGCCCTGTATATTTTAAAATGATTCCGTCAAACTAACAAATTAATGAGAATCCACCAATGGAGCTGATATTTGATGAAAGTAACTACAAATATAACTGAACAACTTCAGTGAGAAAGAGCAATTGTGAATATAACCGGACCTGGAAGAAGAGGTGGAAATTCGGGCAATTTTTGGCGGGAAAAAAAGACTCCTTGAGAAGAAGCTTAAGGTCGCGAATCGAGCGGTCGGGAGGTGCTTTAATGGCGATCGACTCACCACCAAGGGTTCGGATTTGGATCATTTTCTCCATTTCAGAGCTTCACGTGCACTCGTCTCTTAGTATAGATTGTATTGCGAGCAAATCCGCTATTCGAACCCTAACTAACATTTTGGCGCGGAGGCAACCCTTTATTTTTTTATTTTTTCTTTTTCCTTCTTCCGAGTGTCGGAAACCGGTGGCAATTTGGAATTCGCATCCTCTGAGATATCTCAAACTTTGCGTGACATTTTGGAATATCTTAATCGTTCAAATACATTCTACACGAATCTAAAAGCTCAAATAATACTGGCCCCCACGGTTCCCCGAATAGGTACCGGACACGTCGGTCACGCAAAGATTGAGATATAGGATACGCGTCCGGCAATTTGGATGAGTCGGGTAAGACTTGGATTGGATCGGGTTGGAGCTAGTTTGATATATCGGAGTTTTTTATCGTTTAACACTGTGATTGAAACGCAAAACTTATTATAACTCAATTGATTTAATTTAATAAAATTTAACAGAGATGAATTGCGAATTTTTTTTATTAGAACTAAAATAGAAAAAAAAAAATGCTCAAATTATTTATTAGAAAGTATACATGATACAAATATATATATATATATATATATATATATATATAGAGTTGGGCTAACTTGCTTTGGGAAGTAAAGCGGGTTCTTTACTTCCCGCTCGTATCGACATTTTCAAAGTTCAAATGGCCGATCCGAACCGCTCAACATGTTCTTCATATTGAAATGTGCTTGGAGACCAAATTTTACATTTTTTGGAATTTTTTTACTATTTATTAAGCCACTTTGAAAATCGCTGATCCAACGGTTTCACTGTTCAAACAGTGAAACCGTTGGATCAGCGATTTTCAAAGTGGCTTAATAAATAGTAAAAAAATTCCAAAAAATGTAAAATTTGGTCTCCAAGCACATTTCAATATGGAGATCACATCTAACGGTTCGGATCGGCTATTTGAACTTTGAAAATGTCGATACGAGCGGGAAGTAAAGAACCCGCTTTACTTCCCAAAGCAAGTTAGCTCAACTCTATATATATATATATCTGTATATATATGAGCAAGAATGACACCTATGCTTCAATTTGAATTACGTCATGTGTCTCTTCAATTTAATACGGGCCGATTGGATGTTCATCACAGGTATAATTCAAACATCTCCGCATGTTAAGTGAGGCGTTTATTTTCTTCTGATCGAAAATGACATGACATTGTACTTTATACGAACTAGTCTTGACACACCACATCATGACATGCCATGATATAGACAAGCAAACACAAAACCGATCTAAAAAAAAAAATTCCAACAAATACTTCTTCGTTTTACAATTTTTTTTTAATTTTTGTTCATATTTGTTTGTATAATGTGACTATCATCTATTATTTTTATCACGTCACGTGAAAAAATATTTTATTTTGTTATGTGACATAATGTGATTAAGTCATCACATATTAGTCATGTCATATCTTTCCGTCACTACTTAAACATTGTAACTTTGCTGATGTTACAAGGTTGACGAGAAGTTGTATCATTAAAAGAAAGAAGAATATTAATGCTCTAAACATATCCCGATATATTAAATATGCGATGACAAAAAAATTAAATATTCATAATATTTCTTTTAAATTAAATTCCTGTTAAAAATTGTCTCTGATCACAAAAAAATATATACTTAGGAGTCAATATATTTTCTCTCACACACACATGCTCAGTATGTGAGACAAATGATAATGGTGTGCTTTCTACTGGAAATTAGGATAACCTATCTACTGGTGTGCTTTCATTTAATTTTTGTAACAGTCAGTTACTGACAGGGGCGGACCCAGGTTCAACCAGGGGGGTGCCCCCCTGGATTCTGCGTTTTAGTGTAAGTCGGGACGTTTCGATCGACTCTGTCTCTCTCTGAAAAAAAATTTGCCCCCCGCTGGATGTTTAATTTGTTCTTCGGGTTAAATTTAGGGTTAAAATTAAAATAAATTTCTTCAATTATGATTAATAATTAGAATTATAGATTAAAATATCAGAAATTACAAGTCAGAGCATTGAAAAGTATAGATTAAAATATTATTTTTTTATTAAGTACTTAATTAATTAATGGATTTGAATCCGATTCGATATTTTTTGCCCCCTGACAAAAATCCTGGATCCGCCCCTGGTTAATGATAGTGATAACTTAAATATTTTAAAATGAATTTCTCTCAAAGATAAAATCATAATTTGTAGCCTCGAATGGAGATGATCAGTTTAAAAAACTCCAAAAATTAAAGTTAGATTTTCATGCCTCTTGAAAATTATCGCCGTTACCACACGGCGTAGGATGTACCGATGGACCGGGTGCAAATACAATTTTCTCGACTGAAGGAATCTAAACCGGTAGCAGTAGACAGTAGTGCCATCAGTGTGACAGCTGTCACTGAGCTTTTCCATGTATTTACTCTAGACCATCTCCAGCTAGCAATTCCTGTAAATTAGAAGACGGGTAGAGAAGAGTCCAGATCTCCTGAAGTAACTCAAACTCTGGAGCTTAAATCCGGGGCCAGGTGGAATGTACAGGTTTCTTTAATATTCGTGTAAAAGCAGATCGGACGGTAGGGATCCAAACTCAAAATTTGAGGTACCTAGTACCTAGGTTGAAATGAATTCGGGTAGAAAGAGCGAGACGCAGAGCGCCCGTTTCGTTTCACTTGGATGGAATTATAAAACGAAGAAAAAAACAAAGAAAAATGAAATGGTGAAAATAAAACGGCCCCAAATCGCGCGAGACTAGCGCAGAGCTTGCGTCTGTTTCTCCCTCCTCTCTCTAGAGAAATAGAGAGAGAAAAGAGGAGTTTAAATAAGGGTGTAGTCCGGAGAAAAAGGTGGAGAATGTGTTGAGGGTGGGTTCGTTGGTTCTCTCTAGCCGCAAAGTGTATTCTCATACTGTTCTTGATTCTGGCTTTGTACCTTCCGTTTCTTGTTCCAATTTGATCTGTCATGGGTACGAGAATTCTCTCCTCTCTTACTTGATTCGCCTTTTTTTTAGTCTTCTCTTTAAAGGCATTCTCTGCTTAAATTTGAATACTTCAATTTGAGATGTTTTAGAAGTATTTATTTTTTTCGTGAAAAATCAGCTTATTCAGCCAACTATATTTGTAATTTTCGGTTATTGTTTGGAGTCACATTAGTATAAACTAATAATTAATTTGTCCACTCTATTTAAATATCAACTTTCTTGCAACTTTTCAATTCCTTTTTGTGCAATCTGAAAATTTTGATTTATCGTTTCAGATGGGGAGCTGAGCTCTTCTTGGGACAGTGATGATGATGACTACGAGAAATTCATACTAAAAATGAACCCTCCGAGGTAACTTTCATAAAAAGCTCCTTTTTCCAGCACAAATTTGCTTAAACTATTTTCATAACTTCATAATATATTTTTTTTCAGGGTTGTTATAGATAATGATTCGTGCATCAATGCAACAGTGGTTCGGGTAAATTTTAAACTTTACCCCCTTCAATTGTATTTTTGGTGGTAACAAATTAGATGGTTATTGAAGATTTATTTTCCTTACTTTTGGTAGCTTTGGAAATATTTTAGGTTGACAGTGCAAACAAGTATGGTATATTGTTAGAGGTGGTACAAGTTCTTATTGATCTCAACTTAAACATTAAGAAGGCTTATATTTCTTCTGATGGAGGCTGGTTTATGGATGGTACATTAGCATTTGTCTCTCTCTTTTATGTTAATCTTTCTTGTTGTTGTAACTTTAGTTCCTTTTACTAATTAGTTTTACTTTTGCAGTTTTTAATGTGACAAATGGTGATGGGGAGAAAATTAAGGATAAAAGTGCTCTTGATGAAATAACCGATTTTATTAGGAAGGTGAATTTTTGTATTATATCTATATTTTTTATATTCGTCATTTTTTTACATAACTTTATGTTGATTGACTTCCATGTTTACCTGATATCTTTACCTACTGAAAAAAAAGATACATTTTTTTTTTCATAAGTAAAGCTTATAAGTTATTACAGTGGCATATCCGAAAAATAAAAATATACTTTTTTTTTTTTTAGTTTCTAGATCATTGTAGTAGTTACTTTGCACATGCCATTATAAGGTACTTTGAACATCCAAGGTGTTTTACGTAATTAATAATGTAAAACAGAGCAACTAGCAACATTATTGATTGCTTTTCTTTTCAGAATATCACAATAACACAGGGGTGTTCTGTCAAATATCCCTATTAAACATTCCACTTTGGATTTTGTCTTTTAGTCTCTAGGTGCTGACTCATCATTCATCCCATCCCGAAGAAGATCGGTCGGTGTTGAACCAGCATCTGAGTACACATCAATCGAATTAACGGGTACAGATAGGCCAGGTCTACTATCTGAAGTGAGTGCGGTGCTAACTGATCTCAAGTGCAACGTTGTCAGTGCTGAGGTGTGGACCCACAACACAAGGGCTGCAGCTGTGATGCATGTCACCGACCTTGAAACCGGATCTGCCATAAATGACCCACTAAGACTCTCAAGCATTAAAAAGTTATTGTCTAATGTGTTGAAAGGAAGGACGATGATCTCATCAGTGGGGTCCACACATAGGGAAAGAAGGCTACACCAGATGATGCTCGCTGACCGGGACTATGAACGTTCAGGGGATGTTATGGGGGATTTGAATCAAAGACCAAAGGTGTCGGTTGTGAATTGGGGGGATAAGGATTACTCGGTAGTCACTATTCGTAGCCGCGATAGGCCAAAACTTTTGTTCGACACAATCTGTACCCTCACTGATATGCAGTATGTGGTCTTCCATGGAAATGTAGATGCTGAGACATCAGAAGCTTACCAGGTAGCTTATCGGAAACCTTTGTGTTTACTCTATGAAAATTAAAAAAAAAAATCAAGTGTAACATGTTAAATGTGTGATAGTTTCCTGTTTTACTTGTGTCATATGCAAATTACCGTTTCCGTTTTTGAAGTCTCATGGAGTATATTAGGAAGGGGCAATTAAGGTAAGATGAACAGATGGTTGGAGCTTTTGAACTTGTGTAATATGGCACATGTAATGATGTAAATTTTGTCTTTTTTTTTTTCTTAAAGGAATACTATACAAGGCATGTTGACGGGTCACCAGTCAACTCAGAAGCTGAAAGAGAGAGAGTAATACAATGCCTTGAGGCTGCCATTGAAAGAAGGGTTTCTGAGGTATAGTTTTATTTAAAGTTAAATCCATTTAATTACATTAATGTTTGCATATTTGGGCATTAAATCACTTGTCTATGTAATCATACTAATGTTACTTTTAGTTGGTTTGTCGTGAGAATTTCTCATTTTCATCGAGAAGATCGAGATTTTATTATTGAGAAGCGGGGTACATGTTTAACAACTATTAAAAAAGGAGAACATGTTTAATGCATGTGCAACCACAAATGTTACCTGGAAGTCCCTTTCAAATTTTTTTTTCATGCACATCCTGGGAATGTTGACCACTTAACTAACTATTCAACAACCACACTTTATTTTCATCAGATAGGCACCTACTTCATTTCCAACTAATTTTTATAACTCTCTATTCTGGTTATTTTAGGGTATTAAACTGGAATTGTGTACGAGAGACAAAGTTGGCCTCTTATCAGAAATCACTCGCATATTTCGTGAGAACGGGTTGTCTGTAACTAGGGCTGAGGTGTCAACACATGGCGAGAATGCGGTCAATACATTTTATGTCAGCGATGCTGCTGGATCTCCAGTTGATCCAAGAACTCTGGATGCGATTAGGAATGAACTAGGGCAATCTGTTTTACAAGTAAAGGTGCCAAATGAAATGACCAAAACACCCCGACAAGAGTTCTTGTCTCCTACTCGCTTTCTATTTGGCGGGCTATTCAAGTCTAAATCGCTGTATAATTTCCGGCTGACAAGTTTTTAGGTTTTAGGTGGGGTGAATACATAATTTGTAAATAAACTTAGGTCAAGGTGCAGATGCTTAGCTTCTTCTTTCACTGCTCAATGTGTTAGTTGAGCAAGTTCAGAGAAGGTTATTAGGTAGGTTTGGTGGTGCTAAGCCCTTTAGTAGGTGAATTTAAGAAAAGAAATAGAAAGGCTGATTGAAAATATGTACAGCAATCTGCAGCTTGTAAATATGGTAGAATTAAGAGGGGCCTATTGTTTAGCAGCTTTCAATTTTTTTTGGATCATGGTTTAAATCATAATTACCCAATAGTTTGATCATTTCTCGTGTCATTTTAGTTGTCACTTTAATTCCTAATTGTTGGTATACTCGTCAAAACTTAAAAAAAAAAAAAAAAAAATTGATGTTGTAGTTACAACATCGAAATATTTTTTATTAACAGTTTGACATCTTTTTCTTTAACACTTTTTATTTAAATCTATTATTTTCATTTAATTGAGATGTGAATGGACCAATTTATTTGTCTTTTATCATTAACTCAATTCTTTTCTTATTATTTTCATTGTAGATAATCCAGTCCTTTTGTATAGTTCAAGTGAGAACTGAATAAAAACTAAGTGCAATATTTCATGTAACATGCAAACACAATGAAAAGCACTAAACAGAAGTAATTAAAAAATAATACAAATTTCATCTATTTTTTTAATATAGCCAAATTTCATTTTCTTATTAGCATGTGAACTAAGAGCGAGTTGGCTCATATATAGACGACATCATCATCATATTCATTATAGAAGCGTAATCCGTTCAATTTTTTTAATAAGGGCAATCATATATTAAATGAAGAAAATAAAAAATGTATTTATAATGGAAAAAATAAGATATTTTGGTGTTTTTCATAAAAAAAAATCGAAAAATTCGAAATATTTAATAGGTATATATAGCAACAATTAATCCTCTTTAATATAGTGTCTACCCTACAAAACCTCCCTCTTTTATGACCTTTTAAATTATAAGAATATTCAAAAGATATAGTAGCTTTGCCTTCTTGTTGGGGATCTATTAACATTTTAAGTGTCTCGTTTAGGGGGTATGATATTGTTATGCATGGTTACATGTTTTGATTATTTAAGGCTGAAGGAAGCCTGATGTCAGTTGCTGTGATGTAAATCATGTAATCATGCATTATATTAGATATCCTAGTGAGAGAGCACTGTAACAATTATTTAGTTTTGCTTTGCTTATAAGAAAAGCTCTAGTATAAATAGTTGACTGTAATTGACGGTATAATATGTAAAGGGGACGCTTTTGAGTGGTAAAAGGAAGTGGCAACTAGGTGTAAAGCCAATATTATAGCAAAAGTTTTATAAAAATAAAAGAAGTACTAAATCATCTTTTTATTAAAATCTCAGACATCTAAAAAATTAAACGGTTAAGTTTCATTAGCACCCGATCAATAATCAAAATAATTTGATTTTGGGTATTTTTATTAATTGTCGGAAAATAATTGTTAACACATTTTTCTAACCTTAAATTATACGACAAAAGTATCACGATTTTGCCACTTTACAACAAATCAAACGGCCTATGTAACCTCCACTTGGGATTTTTGAGGGTCCGGATCCCCTAAAGTAATTTATTTTTTTAGTTTTGAATTGAGACCGTCCGATTTAAATCTCTCTCAGAATGTATGTGCTCTACTTCCGGATGAATAATTTCATATTCGAATCGGACTATCCCGATCTAAAATCCAATTTTTTAGTTACTTTATTAGATCTGAATTGGATTTTTGAGGAGTCAGTTCTCCTATAAAGAATTAAAGTGGGACAACCATTTAAGCTTCAAAAACTTTTTTTTTTCATGTGGCCTCCTCCTCCAGCTTGGGATTTTGGGACCGCCATTTAAATTGAAGCACATGAACCAATCAAGAAACAGTTGGCCGTCCAGGCTGCGCATGTTTCTAGATGTCATTGGACATGTTTGACAAGTCGAGTGTGAAATGAGAAATTTTGTTATTAGAAATAAGGACGCACGCTTTTGCATCCAAGATAATATATACCCTTCTATTTCTTATAAGAATTAATTCAAATGTCTCAGTATTTTTCATACTTTAATTGTGTAATTGTGTGTACATATTTTGATATAGTAAATCATTGTTTTGGATGATCAAGAATATTTTTAAAAATAATAATTTTATATCTATCTAAAAAAATAGCAAAAAAAAAATTTCAAAAAATATAAAATTTGGTCTCCAAGCACATGTAATGTAAATATCATGTTGAGCGGTTCAGATTGACTGTTTGAATTTTGAAAACAGAAATAAGAATGTGAGACACGATTGAAGCATAAAAGACATGAGGCATTTGAACATTGGTCTTAATTAATACTATTAGCATCTCTTATAAAATAAAAATACATATTATTATTTTATGTTTTTTTTATGAGGAGGATCACTTGATAAAAAAAAAATACAGATACAATATGAATTAGTTTAAAACTTTGTGTATTATTGAATATTCCAATCTCAGAAGGATAAAATAAAGTTGTAGTCTTAAATTTTATTAAAGTATTAACGTTTGCAACCGTTGCATATTGGTGTCTGAATGCTAATTATTATTAGCCTTTAATAATACATTAAATGGGCCGGTTATATATGGTTTCAAAAGCTGCTCGTCTTGTTTTAGAAGATGTCTAAGCATTCCAAATTATAATGTTCATATAAGATGCTAATTATTATTGAGTAGAATTAAAATGTTGTCATTATTTTTGTGTTCTAATTATATCTCACATTATGATATGATTTGTTTTGAAAGTTTAAGCAGTCAATTCGAACTGCTTAACATGATCTCCATATTAAAAATGTGTTGGAATCGAAGTTTACATTTTTTTTAGATTGTTTACAATTTTTTTAAATATATACAAAATTATTGTTTTTGAATAGTTCGGGTCTTCTAAAAAACAATTCTTTTGTATATATCTAAAAATTATAAAAAAAAAAAAAAGTATCAAAAATTATAAATTTTCGTAGTTCAAATTGATTATTTGAATTTTAAAAACAGAAATAAAAATAAAAGACATAATTGACACGAAACAATATATGATATTCAACGAAATTTACCATTTGTCAACATTTATTGCTTTGGTAATCAAAAACCATATCAGTAAAGTACATTAACATATTTGGTCAGCAAATCAAAATGTCTAGTAGTGGAGTGTGAACGGATAACTTTAAATGGGACGCAAACATTTTTCACAAATGCAATGAAAAAAGTAAGAACATGTTGAATCAAGTGGGAAATGCTTCATTAAGCATTTTTTAGTGGATTGGTAAAATATAATTTTTGTTTTAAACGACCATTAAATACAAATTTTGAAAGCTCGGAGATTATAAATTCAATAAATTTTGAAAGCTTAAAGAATTTTAAATAGGAAATTTTAAGATATTTTAATTACATAAATTTCCTATACTTCTATTCATGATCTATCTTAACATCAGTCCCTACTTAAAAGGAGAATTCAGGTCAAGGTACTTGATAAGGTCAGGTTAGTGTCTCATTATTCACGGAAATTATTAAATCCAGACATACGAAAATAGAAATAGTGTCTCATTTTTAATAAATATAGAAAGATCTGACTCATTGAGTCCGATCCAAAATATATGAATCTGACTCATTAGTCCAGATCCAAATATTATGTTTTTTTAGAATCGTCTATGGACCAAGACTTGATTCTCCTATAATCAGACAGTCCAGATCCAAACTAAAAATATATAGATATGAATCATTGAGTCTGATCCATAATATTTGGATGGATTCAATGAACCCGGTCTTTTTATATTTATTGGAAACGCAGTACTCTTTTCTATTTTCATACGTTTGAATTTAATAATTTCTATAGATAAAAAATAATTACCTGTAAATGGCTCCTATTATATTTCAAATTGGCTCTAAAAATATTTTATTGTTTAGATCGGCTAAAACTATTCTATTCTTACGGTATCGCATGCATGGCATACTCACTCTTTTGAAGAAAAAAAGCAATGTCCACACAATAAGTATCCTCTTATGTACTGTAGAGTGGAGCTCACAACTTTACGATTCAAATTTAATCACAGTTAAATCAAACTCAATCTGATATCTATTGAAGATGTAGGTCCCTTTAAGATTTGTATTAGGTTAAAAGAATGGTTTGAATCCATTAATTCTCATTCTCATTGATTCTCATTTATAGCACCGCGGGTGATCCGAATTCATGTCGGCATCACACTTTTTTTCAACTCTTGAGAGAAAAATTTCAATTGTTTATTTTTTTTTAGAGAAACCGTTCTTGAACTTTAAAGAGGAATTTCTGATGATAAGAATTTAAATTAAGTACGAAATTAATACAATAGCATCTATTTGATCTCGTTGGAAAATTTAGTCTCGGAGATATATGAATTTAATTGGAAGTAAGGCATTCAAATTAAAAATGAATCATTTATTCGTTGCATACACTTCATATATAGTTCATACTATGATGAAATGCTGACGAGACAATTTATATTTTAAGGCGGCTTTAAACTGATAGAGACATCACAAACTGAGAACTATAAGACAAAAAAAAACTATCCATCAATTTTGGAAAATTTAAAGACAGGAAAATAGAAAATCATTTACATTGCTTTCGATCGTTACACCACTTGAGAGATGTTTAGAATTTCGTGATAGGCTTGTAGCGTAACGGTTCGGCGTTGATAATGACTCTGTGGTCATTTATTCATGCAAGTCCATTAATTCCCCTGTAATTTTTCATTTCGAAAGATTATTATTTTTTTTTCATCAATTAGTAGGTACATGCAAATTTTCTGATCTTCTATTCCGAGTTTAACCCTAGTTTATTATTTTCTATGCAAGGTGGATGTAAATTTAGCAGCATCAACATTTCGTCATTATATATTCTTTATTATAGTATTAATTTATTAATTAATACAACTTCTTAAGCATAATTTAACATTGCATTATTCGCCTAGTAAGTATTGCTGTTCCGTTTCAAGGGTAAGATAACTATTAACTAATTAGTCAAGAACCTCAATAGAAAACACAGAACCCTCCATGTGCAATTTTGTTTTATTTGTAGATATTAGAAAAAAAAAATATATATGATGGTTTTTTTTTAATAAAATAGATGGAACCGATCGAACCAACAGTTCGATTCCATTGAGGTATTTAGTTACTAGGACGAAATCAATAGTTTGATTCTAGTAGGTCTCGCCACAGAAAGTTTAAAATCAATAGTTTGATTCTAAAGTTTAAAATTACCGGTTTCAAGTGGTTGTAAAATTTATAGGCCCTCGTTGGAAAGAGGCTAAATGGCTAATGGTTGTTAGTGCGGTACTTGTAGAATTCAATGAACCGAATTCTATTAGCCTGCTCTTGATGGGACCTGACCAATAGTTTAGTTTTATCTATTTATCGAAGAAAAAACAATTAATCTTATTTTCTGATAATTTGATTTATTTAATTTCTAAAAATAAAAAATTGCTCCTTGTGCACAAAGAATCCAAATACTTAGAGAAGGCATTTGCTTGAATATTTTCATTCTCTGTTTCACGTACTAAAAAATTTCATGTCACACTGACACAAAGCATTTGTTCAAACATGCCTGAAAACCAGAGTTCTAAATAGCTATAGTATTTTCAGACCTCAAAAGCAATAACGCTATTAACCGCTTTTCTTTTATAATGATTCTAAATAGCTAGTTATGCTTGCGCTATAAACGTGCTATAGTTTTTTCGGAGCTTAAAAACTACAACACTATAATCACTATTTAGAACCTTGCTGACAACATATGAAATTGACATCCATCAAAAAAGGCAAAGGCAGCCAGGATGCCCCCTTTTGATTGGTCCATACACATCAATTTAACTACATTTTTTTTTTTTGATAAAAATTGAACTTCATTTTTAGTATTGAGTGGTTGTCCCATTCTATGGGGCAAGTGGGTCCCCAAAATAACCTAAATGGATGTGGCATATGTATAATAATAATAATAATAATAATAATAGTAATAGTAGTAGTAGTAGTAATAATAATGCTGTAGAAGTGATCATGAACCGAGTCCATTTCTTCTGTTATTATTCCCCATTTCTAAAGTGTTTTTTTTTTTTTTTCTGATTTGATGAATAAAAGAGTGGTATTCTAAAATATTATTTCACATGTAGAAAATCTATGGAGGACAAATTTCTAAAATTATGTTCTACAATGTTAAGTAAATGTTTTAGTGAACGAAATAAAAGTAAGTATGGCCAATTTATCCTTTTTATTTCTTTTGCTAATTAGTCATTTTTTGTTGATCAAAGTAACAACTTAACTTGAGAATTCACAAGCTTTTTGAAGTTAAAAGAAAAGTCCGTTAATTGTGTACATGTTTTAATACTTCTTTGTTTTTTTTTTTTTTTTAAAATTTTGGCAGCAACAACTAAGTATAATTTTTATTAAATAAAAATAAATTCACATCTATCGTTCTACATCCAAAAACACCATACACATTAACATCTAAAAAATACAACAACAACATCTAATAACACAAACATTTAAAAACAGAATGAAAAAAAAAAAATACTTCCTTAGAAGCGGTGGGAAAACTGACACCGAGTCACCGACTACACCTTCAACAATAGATGACCAGTGGCTGAAAAAAAAAAAGGTATTTTTAGTCACTTAATTTTTTTCGAACATTAATTCTTTGACGATGATTAAAAATTAAAAACACCTTCTTTAGTTTTTTTGTGTGTCAAAAATCTTAATTTCTATCGAATCTTAAGACACCTCTACTTCTGAATTAAGCTTCCTTAATCTCACCTAGAGGTTAAAAACAATTGAGCATAATTTTTTTTTATCACGGATTAAAAACAATTGAGCCACTTTGCTTAGAGGAATCATTCATGGAATGCAACGAAAAAAATAAACTAATGGAAGGTTGCCAATCCAATTAAGTGGGCACCACCTTAAACGAGAGAAAATCATTGTCCTTCGGATCCTACCTTAGTCAAGAATTGACTATTATATTATTGTATATTCTATTCTAAGTTTTCTAACATAATTGTATTCTATTATATTATTGTTTCTAACGTAATTGGTCAAGGTTTCTCAATCCGGACCGGAGTTATCGGTTGTTTGCATCGAGCAACCAATCAATGATTCCATCCATTTCGAATGTACATTCTTTTATCTCAAAATGTTTGAAATTCTGAGCATGCCCTTCAAAAGTTTGAAACTCTTCTCTATCAATCTTTTCTTTTTCTTTTTTAATTCTCAGGATGAGTTCACTTAATGATTCGCTGATCATATTGACACCATTTTATCTTTGTTGCAGCCTTCGTTGATTTTTCAATAAAAAAAACAAATTCTTAAATAATTAGTTGATTTTATCTTTGTTGACTGTTCGTTTATTTCTCGATTCTTTCAAAATCACACGCCACTATTTTTTTTTAAAGCGTTTAACAATTCTTTTTAACTCTTTATCTTTTTAGATCTAAAGTTAGTGTTGAAAACCGTATGAATAATATCTGACTCGTATTTGAAAATTTAGATGTAGATATCTGATATTCAAATATTCGTGTTGATAAAAATACTAATATGGTTTTACGTTTCAATTATCCGTAGCTGAATAGTAGATATATATTATATATTTTAATATATACAATGAAAATTTTATGTTATTTATTATTATAATTAAATAAATATTATAAACTTTAATAATATTATTTTAATAAATATTCGATCTGATTGGGACTCGTATCCGTATCCATCTGATATATCTGATCCGCTCCATATTCGTATCCGGAAAATGAAAAAAGAGATATGAATATAGTTTCCGCTCCGTTTTCACCTCTATCCCCCCCCCCCCCCCCCCCCCCCCCCCATATTATTTTACAATAGAGAGTAATAATTGGTGGCATGCATTTCGATTCCAAAATGAAAAAAAAAAAAAATGTATCATTTTTTCACGTCCTATACGGAAAATCAATGCTTAATCATATATTTGTACTGTTATAACAAATATGTGTTTATGCTAATAAAATATAATAAGAGGGAAACAATCCTATTAATAGATTTATGCCGGTGGCTGATAGTGATGATGATTATATTTTTGAATAAGATGTTTATGCTGTTAAAGAAAATGTTTATATTTTTATGACGGATGTTTATACTACCACAATAAATGTTTATGGTAGTGATAGTGGACAATAAAGAAATTATTATGTTAAGAAACTTAGGCTGGTGTTATACTTTTGAATCAGGTGTTTATTCTGTTACAATTAATATATAATTATTTACACTAATGAGATTAAGTGAACAATAAAATACTTGTTTGGTTAATAAAATTAGCATTATATATGATTGTACAATTAAACCAGATTTATACACTACTAAATTTCAAAATTAGCATTAGATGTTTATACTATTTATAAATATCTCTGTACATAAATCTAATATAATAACTGAATCTGTTACGCATTATTAAAGACATACAAAAAATCTTCTAAAAATATAAGAAATAAAAAAATGAAATTTCAAAAATTTGTTAAAAAAAGAAATAGAGAGAGAGACCTATGAGAATTGGTGAACATGGTATATATAAAATTCTCCAGAAAAAATGGCAAAATATTTTTTTTAAATATGGTATAAATAAAAGATTCAGAATGCATCAGTCACGAAGTTCATTTTGTTTGAGTAAAAATTGGAGGTCAAGTCACCCAACTATTTAATACCTTTGTTATTACAACAAAGAATTTTTTCCATCTGGGTTTTAAACTCATGCACTCACGAAGTTCATGAATTTTAATAGTTTAGATTCGTAGTTTGAAATCAGTTCGATAGATTTTTAGAGTTGTTCTCACATCACACCTAACTTCAATTGTTTAGATCTGTAGTTCGAAATCAATTCGATAAATTTTTAAATTTGTGCTCACATCACAGTCTAGTTTTGTTCGAATAATTTTATCTACACAGTTTTGGATCATACACTAATGTGTGAATCTTTTTCATCAAATTGCTATTAAGTATAAAACCACCTAGGAACTGGCAGTATGTGGACACGGATTGATTGCTAAAAAATCTTATACTAGCAAATCTATATTTGCTTGTTTGGGTGCAAAAGTAACCAAACAACAAAAACCGAGACCAACTAAGATTCAGAGAATGGAAATGCTTGGAAGTTAACAGAAGCATTAAATTATTGAAACTTGCTTTGCTTTTATTCTTAGCAATCAACTATCTACTGATAGAGTTTGGAAATTAAGCCATCTTGACCTAATTTTCATGGTCAAAGTCAGATGTTGTGGAATAATGATGCATCAATCCAATGTCACATGGCTGCTATATATACTCCGTGCAGTGATTCCACATTTCCACCTAGTCACATGTTGCATGAAATTAAGGATGTTTTGTCCCACAATGATTCGGAGAATCTTGGGTTATTTTTCTTTGTTAGGATAATTATTTGAAGACAAAAATAATTAAAGATAATAGGCATTTTTTTCCGTCATTTTTATCCATGCCCACCAACCTCTAAATTTCGCCAACTCTGCCCATAAACCTCAAATTTTGTCAAAAATATCCAAACCGGCTACTAAATAGCCGGTTTCTATTTTTTATAAGAAACCGGCTACTAGATAGCCGGTTTCTATTTTTTATTAGAAACCGACTATCTAGTAGCCGGTTTCTAATAAAAAATAGAAACCGGCTACTTAGTAGCCGGTCCCTAAATTATTATTATTATTTTATTATTATTTTTTTTTGGAAAAAGTTATAATTTTTTTTTATTAAAGTTTAAAAAAAATTTGATATGTTTCTTTGATAAATTTCTTTGAAATTTAGTTTATTAGCCGGTCCCTATCTTTTTTTTTGGAAAAAGTTATAATTTTTTTATTAAAGTTTTAAAAAAATTTGATATGTTTCTTTGAAATTGGATAGAAAAATATATAATTTAGTTTATTAGAAGGACTAAAACAAATTACCCGGATCAATATTTTTCAGAACGGGTTTTTCGCAGTTGTAAGAAAAATTAAAATATTTCATTGTGTGTTATTGGAAAAAAATAAATTGATCTCCGTTTAAAAGTCACTTCTAGGTAAATATACAAAACAAGTATATCTCTGATACTCAAACCAATACATGAACCTAATTATCTAAACATGCTTTACCTTTTCAAGACAAAATCAGGTGATATATTCCATATAATGTTCCTATCTAGACTACTAATTTGCAAAGAGACGCCTACGCTTCTTAGAATCAACGGAACTAGTAAACTACATTATAATTATAGGATTGCTGGAGCATATACCTTCCAGTCCTGAAATCGAACTGGAAGACAAAATGCTTGTATGAGACTTCTCCTGTGGCAATTGCACTTACTACTGATGCATTTCTCAATACTGAAAAGTATTTTTCAACATAAAAAAATACAATTAATACACTAAAAATCTTAAACTTAATTTTTGAGGCACTAAAAGACGTTTTTTGGCGATTCTGATTCATCGAATGCCTGGGGGTACCCCCCGGGATGACGGTGGTGACCGTCACCTCCTCTCCTTTCCGAATTGGGGTCATACGCGCAAATCCGACTTTCCTAGCAAAACTTATGGCCGTTTAAAGTTTAAAAAAAAAAAACGATGTTTCCGGTCCTTGATCCATTTCATTTTTAAAGTTATGGCCGTTTTATTTTGTATAATAACATACAATGAAATATTTTACTTTTTCTTACAGCCTCGAAAAACCTGATCTAAAAAATATTTATCCGGATTATTTGTTTCAGTCCTTCTAATAAACTAAATTATATATTTTTCTATCCAATTTCAAAGAAACATATCAAGTTTTTTAAAAAATTTAATAAAAAAAATTATAAATTTTTCCAAAAAAAAAAAAAAATATATATATATATATAGGGACCGGCTACTAAGTAGCCGGTTTCTAATAAAAAATAGAAACCGGCTATTTAGTAGCCGGTTTGGGCATTTTTGACAAAATTTGAGATTTATGGGCAGAGTTGGCGAAATTTAGAGGTTGGTGGGCATGGATAAAAATCACGGCATTTTTTTACATGACAATTGAGATGTACTAGCTAGTTTTGCATCTTATTCATATATTCATCCGGTTGATTTATTTTTTATTTTGTTATTTATTCTGAACAGTCAGTTATTTTTTTTTTTAATATTTCTATTTTTACTTTAAAATAATATGCTTGATGAGTTTTAGGTATAAAAAAATATTAAAAATAGTAACACTCATTTATGTTCTTTTGTAGGAACTCTCTTGGAACTTATCAAGCAACTTCTTAATTATTATATATTAAAGAACTAGTCTCTGGTTTTTTTTTGACAAAAACAATATCATCTGTATGAAGGATTGCAAGTTTGAAATTCGAATAAAAGATCTCTTGTGGATGTTGAATAGTTAGGTGGCTTGACTTTCAATTTTTACACACAAAAATTACTTTCTACTATTTAGATTTTTAACATTTTCAAATTTCCTTAATTCATTTTATAAGGATAATTTTTTAATAAATATTTAATATTTTCTTCAATTAAATTTTCTTTCCAAAAAACAATCTAGAAAAAAATATTGTCAAAAATATATGCTAAGATTGAACAATGTCATTCTTCTTGCCATCTATTGTATAAAATATTAGATGAGCAATTTCTGAGTAAGAAGAGATAATTAGATAAAGAGTTCCACCATATATTCGAATCCGTATCTTCTCCGTTACTGCAGAGGATGGATCTCACTTTACGGTTTGAGATTAAATCTCAGCCGATTTGAAATTCGGAGGAAATAGGGGGTAGTATTATTGGGCTTTGAGATTCATGCCAAGTTAAATGCAATGACAGGTAGCTCCAAAACCGTGGATTTTTTTTTTTTTTTTTTTTTTTGCTGATGACGAGAGGTGACGGAAGACTCAAATTATCTCACCCATTGATATTTTATCAAAAGGTAAAAAAACGGAGATGTCACTGTTCATTGATTATGTCACAACCCATTCAACTTTTATAGTATATAATAAAATAAGAGTAAATCTAGGGTGTGACGTGCTTACCAAGAGGGTTTGATGAGCATAGCTTCCAAAATATATCAAATTGGCTTTAAATGACGAATCCAAACCGTTGAAATCCATGTATTTCGTGAATGATGCATTTACATGCAAAATTTTGGAAGTTTCGAATTCATTTGCTACGAGATCAAGCGGTCAAAGAAATGATGAAAAATGAATATATAAAACAACTTATAAAATAACTTATTGAAAGTTTCATTAATTTGACCGCTTGATCTTGTAGCAAATGAATTCGAAACTTCCAAAATTTTGCATGTACATGCACCACTCACGAAGTACATGGATTTCAGCACTTTGGATTCATCATTTGAAGCCAATCCGATGTATTTTTAAAGTTGTGCTCACCAAACTCTTTTGGTGAGCACGTCACACCCTAGATTTACTCATAATATAATATAATGAGTAGAACTAGGGTGCTCCTAAGTTCACCCAACATCTTGTGACCTTGACTCTAAAATATATCGAATCGACTTTAAATGATGAATCCAAACCGTTGAAACCCTTCTACCTAATGAGTGATGCGTCTACATGTGAAAATTTTAAAGTTTCGAATTAATTTAATATAGAGTTAAGTGGTCAAAAGTTTAAGATTTATAAATTAATTTTAATGCATTCATTTTTTGGACTTCTTTGACCACTTGACTCTATATTAAATTAATTCGAAAGTTTAAAATTTTCACATGTAGACGCATCAATCATTAGGTAGAAGGATTTCAATGGTTTGGATTCATCGTTTAAAGTCGATTCGATATATTTTAGAGTCAAGTTCACAAGAGGTTGGGTGAACTTAGGAGCACTCTAGTTCTACTCATAATATAATATCTATATCACTAGTATATAGGCCAAGATGGTCTCAGTTGAACAGATTTGGGCTTAGGCCTGCTCATATGGTCTAATACCTTGTCCAAAAAGTGCTTGCAATATGGGCTCCCTTTTTTTTTAAATGAGCTTGTATTTCTGATAACTTGGTTGGGAGTTGGGACAATCAACAATGGGACCTCGTTATCTTCCCTGCAGTATTGTAAAAAATACAAGCTCCAGAATATGTGAGTTGGGACATTTCTTGAGAATAATATATTTACCAAACATACCGGCATACGGCATACCGCAACATATCACCACTAAATTAATGTTGGTCTTTATTCATCATGGTGACAATGTTTGAAAGAATTCCGGACTTAAAAAGCTGAATTCGTATCCTCTAATCAATCTCAACCGTCCGATATGTTTCAAGATTCGTGCAGACTAAATCTGCACTAATATTGAAAGACCCCCTATGTTACAGGAGTAGCCGAATTGGCTCCGTTTAAAATTAGACAGTTGAGATTGATTAACCCAAAAGATTCCCTTTTGAGTTAATGCAGAGGATACGCGTTCTAAAAAGTTGTGGTCTAGAATTGAAGGTCGTAGAGAAAAAGAAAGAGACAGAGAGGAAGAGAAACAAAAACTTTTTTTTTTAACAGTAAATTATACATTCTGATTTGGGGGTGAAATTTTTTGTCAAAAATCAACACGACGCCCCTCTCTCCCCTCCGCTCTCGCTTCGTTTCTCCTCTTATGGAGCAAGCGAACGGCATGGGCAGCCCTGTCTGAAGCACGCCTTAAGGTGACGGTGTTAGTTTCAATAGTGTAGGTTTAATTTTTAAAAATTATATTTAAAAAATATTTGAATGCATGGATTTATTTAATAACAAAAAATAATGTTTAGATAACAGATAATTGGATATAAGAAAAAATAATTTAAAATTCTGTAGTTCTTTATTGGATTAATATCAAAATGTTCTCCCCAGCTCTTCTTCTATTTTGTATCGACTCATTAACTGTTAAATATATTTTATATATCCTTCAATCCTTAATTATTTTGTATACTTATCCATTATTTTTATTATACTTTTCTACATTCTTTAATTATTTTAAGTTTTTCATATGCAGTTATTGTCTTATTGAACTGTCAACTCTTTAATATATTTTATGAGTAAAGCTAGCGGCATCAATAGGACTTGGTGATCATAACTTCAATATTTATAGAATTAGCTTCAAACGACGAATTCAAACAATTAAATGTAATTTTGAATGCGATCTGCTTCACGAGTGATGCATGTACTTGAAATTTTTTTTTTAATTTTTGAATTAATTTACTCCCAAAGTCAAGTGGTCCAAAATAATAAAAAATTAATGTATTAAAATAACTTATAAAACTTTACTTTCTTACTGTTCGACTTTTCAAATTTTCAAACATGTACATGCATTACTCGTAAAGTAGATTGGTTTCATCTGTTTGGATTTGTTGTTAGAACCCAATTAATCAGATAGATTTTAAAATTATGCTCACCAAACCCTTATCGGTAATAGCACATGCTAGCTTTCCTCGAGATAATAGAATGCAATTCACATTATAACATGTGACAATGGAGACTTTCTTTATTTTTTGTGCCTCCTTTATACCTTCACCGTTTAACTTTTAATAACAATTTTATTTAAAATCAGTAGATGAGATCTATACCATCTTCTATGCATCATAGAAAGTTATTACTTGTTAATTTTGTTTTTATGTGATTTAGTAAGTTGTAAAATCAACTTCTATAAATCATTCATATCAGTTTCATACAGGTAATTTTTTTTTGTGTGTGAATTGCTTAGTAGGTGATTTCATATACTTTTCTGTAAGAATAATTATAATTCTGTCTCCTTAAATATATCACTTTAATTTATTATTAATTAATTATACAAATAAATTGAAATTTTCAGTTTAGATAAAAATCTGATTACTTAATGTAAGAGTACAAATAACATAATTTATAGCAACATAAATTTCTAAAAATATAACACTATAAATGACATGTCCTAAAATACTCTATACTAAATACTAAATTCTTCCTCTTTAATATAGCCAGCCAAATATAATATACTATCCTGACTTTCTGCTAAATCAAATCTGATGAAAATATATGATGAGATGAGAGACATATACAACAATTAATAAATAACTCCTTAGAAATTTCATTCGAAGTGATGAAACAGCGGCTGAAAATCATAAAAGACGCAAAAAAAAAAAAAAAAAAAAAAAAAAAATATATATATATATATATATATAGAGGTTGGATAAGCTCAAAACGTTTGTTCCTAGCCTCAGGAACAAACGATTCAGTTCTCTGGTTTTCAAAGTCCAAACGGTCGATCCAAACTGACAGATGTTTAATCTATATTAAAATGTACTTGGAGACCAAATTTTACATTTTTTTGAATTTTTTTGCTATTTATTAAGATGGTTTGAAAATCGTTGTTTTTATTAAAATTCTGCATCATTGAAAAACAGCGATTTTCAAACCATCTTAATAAATAATAAAAAAAATTCCAAAAAATGTAAAATTTGGTCTCCAAGTATATTTTAATATAGATTAAACATCTGTCGGTTTGGATCGACTATTTGGACTTTAAAAACCGGAGAACCGAATCGTTTGTTCCTGAGACTAGGAACAAACGTTTTGAGCTTAGCCAACCTCTATATATATATATATATATATATATATATAACAATTTGAACAGTCCGAACGAATTGTAAATCGGAATGCAAAGCACTTTCCAGTTTCCAATAACTAATTGCATCTTTTATCTTTTCTTCTTCTTTTTGTTATTCCTTTTTACTTTTTGCATTAGAGAGCGAGAGTGGTTGAGAAGAATATTAGTAGTATCAAACGCAAATGAGTATACCGCGTGGCAAGAGGGGGGAAAGCAAGACAAGTACAGGTGTCGTATTCATTTAAAAACATATAATGCACAACCAACAGCCTTTTTAACCTTTTTGTTATTATGAAAAAGGTCCATAAAAAATAGCAAAATGACTACAGAAGTTTTACAATGTTCCATTACTCCATATTATTGGATGTAAGGAAAAAAAAATTATTGGGATAACAAAGATTATTGGAATTTTTTTTACTATTTATTAAGCCACTTTGAAAATTGCTGATCCAACGGTGGCTCAACCAAACAATGAAACCGTTGGATCAGTGATTTTCAAAGTAGCTTAATAAATAGTAAAAAAATTCAAAAAAAATATAAAATTTGGTCTCCAAGCACATTTCAATATAGAGAACACATTTAACGGTTCGGATCAACTTTTTGGACTTCGAAAATTGAAAAATGAATCAGTTGTATTTCGGCCGAAATACAACCGAAAGCATACTAGCCATACTCCAGCGAACTATACAAATTTATAGAAATGATCTTTGGATCTCTAGTTAATCTAAATAGATAATTATTATATATTTTTTTATCAAAATAAGTTATGAATGCTAGTATTTTATCAAAGTAATATATGAATGCTATGATTACTGTAAAATTAACTCGCGTACTTATTATAAATTTATCAATATAGTGTATTTGACCATATACTTGATAGTCTGATCTGTGCTTAAAAGGTATTGTGCATTACAAGTTTGAATCAAATTGATATGAATTTGCCTGAATTCAAACTCAAACGTTGAGCTAATATAGAGAGGATCCGGACTCGAGAGCTAAATGGGGCACACTGTATCTAAGTCTGTTACTTTTAAAGGATTCGTAACCTTGCAGTACTGCAGAGAATTTCCTTCACTTTACGGTTTGGAATTCGAGCTAGCACAGGGGCAGTGTTATTTATTTTTATTTTTTAGAATCAACAGAGATCAAGCTTCATGTTTTTCATTAATCATGTTCGGTTACAATTTTTTTGGGTTTCTGAGTAGAAACTCAATTTAAAACATACATAAAGGTAAATAACTAAAAGATAAAAAATCTAAAAAAAGAACAAAAACAAAAGAAAATAAGAGATAGAAAAAACTAAAAAGAGAGACCCGGTTGTTCACCGTATTCTCTACTGTTTACATAAATTGTACACAGGGGCGGTATTATTGAGCTTTGAGGTTCGTGTCAAGTTAAAAAGAATGGTCCCGATCCACTAATTATAAAAGATTCTCTTTTCAGGTAATCGAGATTCGAGAGGATGTGAATTCCATTTTAAAAGGATTCCATTAAAGTATATTTGCTGCCTATTCTTTGGTTCCACGACTCCACCGAGACAGTTTCACTTAGACCCGGTGTACAAAAACTAGATGCTGTAACAAATAAAAAAGTAGGAAAGTAAAATAGCGCTAAACACACCTACAATGAACAAACAATATCTACCTCAAAACGGAACAACTTCAATCCATTATGTTGGATTAGAATTTCTTGAAGCTCTATAATCTGAAAATACAAGTAAAAATTGAACTTATTTTAAAGCTTGGAAACAATATCCCCCGCCTCCCAAAAAAAAAAATAACAACAATGGCATTTCATTGTTTTTCTCTCCAGTATACACTCTATTTCTCCTTTAGGAAAATGTTTTAAATAACTTGCTTCAATATGAAGTTGAACTATCTCGAGCTAAGGCTTCTAGCATTGAATCTACCAGCAGTGTAAGAGGGAAAACCTTAAAACAAATGAATAAACACACCACTCACTGAAACTCCAGTTTCAATGCATCAGACACTCTCCAACATATTGATGTGTAAAATTCATATACCCCGCCCATCGATTCTTATACCGTGTGATGGCCAGTTTTAGCCATGGTTTCATACTTCCGCTATAATGCAGTACAGCCGCACTCTCTATCAACCTATCATCGATCTCCATATCAAACCCTAACCCTAATACATGCCATCTCCGATCAAGTGGCTCGACCAATCCATAAAATGCCATAAGCCCTACAGGTAATGTACCAGTGCGCCAGAGAGTCTGCTCAGCATTCTGCTCCTCCCAATAATGGTATCGTGCCGTCACATCATTTTTCTTCCAAGCAATCAAATCAAATACATTTACCCCAAAAGCCCACCCGCAAGACTGTGGATCGAACTTGGAGCTAATTAGCGGGTGTGAGAAATTCAAATATTTGTAATACCGGTGGTATGCCTCCAAGCATGTCTCTACTGCCCCAATTACATTTCCATGCAATTCAACTGAGAATAATGGGGTCAGGTCTTTCTGCACCACCACATCATCATCTAGAAATACCACCTTTTCCAAATTGGGCACAATTTGAGGGATGTAGAATCGCAGATGGTTCAAAAGGGAGATATGTTTTGGGTTGTGAAATTTGGAATCCCCACCCTGATCTGTTGACCCAGATGAGAAATAATATTCCCTAGTCTTTGTATCGGATATCCTTTTAAGGATCGGAGAGTATGAGGCATTCAACCAAGAAAACTCGTCAATGCAACGCACCTCCACCGTGCACCCCTTAAAGTCATTTAACACAAACCAGGCTGCCATGGCAGGGTAGTTGACACGATCTGTAACAATATGGAAAACAAGCTGTTGTGGGTGATCCGCATTGGAAACAGTGGAGTTCACCACTACTGCAGTTGCTAGCACATTATCTGAGAATACACAAAAGTGGTAAAGGTTGTTATCCACTAGCCTTGGTGAATTCCTTTGTTCCTCTACGTGCCTCTTGATTTCAGGGTTACTGTACCACTCCTCAGTGAGCCTAACCCCAAGACAATGCAACCCTTTCGGCATGGATTCAGATGCAATGTGGCCAAACTCAGCAGCCTGGGCTATGGCAGCCTTGGCACGCTCCTCCAATGCATTAGCGTGGCTTTTCAGGGTAACAATGGTAGTGCTTACGTCATAATGTGAATCTTGGGCCTTGTACAGTAACTGTGCTAAACGGGTGATTACCGGGTCGGATTCTTCTTGTGTTATGGGTTCTCCTTTGATGGCTGCTTGGGAGAGGAGGCGTTGGCAGTTGCGAATTTGGGATGACAGCTCCCAGGCAAGCTTGAGGTTGCCGTGTTCTTTCGAGATTACAACGTAGGCCTTGGCGAGTGTCATTTGGTCAGATAGCTGGCGTGCATATGAGCTGCTGCTGAGGAGTTCTTGGGTTAGGTTTAGATTGCTTTCATGGTGCACCTGCTCATTTACTGGAGTCTTTTCCTGAAATAAGTAAAGAAAAAAAAAGGTTAAGTAGAGATTTCTAATATTTTCACATTAATAAAAAGGCAGGTAGTGTTGCTGATACATTGCACTTTTTTTAAGTCTAATGATTGATTTATTGATTGGCCTGCTTTCTTCGAAACAAAAGAAAAGTGGAATAAGGTAGTCCATAATCTTCAATAGGTTATAAAATAATAACTTTCTTGGAAATGAATTTGAATTAAGATAGGCTTCATAAAGGCAATAAAGTCAGAAGACTCAAGGCTTAAGGAGCCAAGAAATGGCAACAAACTATAAAGTCAATTACAAACAATAATTGCAAACTTGGTTTTCTATATTGCAAGTTTGCAACAGTAAATCCTGGTACCAGTCTGTGATGTCTGGAACCTGACCCATGATAGTCTGTGCTGTATGGAACCAGACCCATGATAGTCAATTACACGGGGCATTAAAGTCCGAATCAAAGATCAATTAAGTCAAATACAAAAAACTCTTTGTCAAACTCTAAGCTATGTAGAACACACTAGGTAATAAATTCAAAGAATTCACATTCATTAAAAAACGGCATGCCCTTATGTTACTCATACAATATGCATATATTTGCACTTTCTAGCAAGCCTTTCTGATGCCATCATAATTGAATTATTAAAAATAAAACATAATTTGTTGACAACTTAAACCAAATAAATTCAGTAATATTTACAAAAGAGTAAACATGCCACCCTTTTCATTCCCTTTGTGACAGGATCAACCAACCAAGAAACAGTTGACAATAAACCACGCAACCAATCCTAGAATTTTCTATCTCCTAACAAATATAACTACGAAGTAGTAAGTACGCAATCACCTTCTAAACAGATAACCATTATTTAGACAAGAGATGCAACGAGAATTAAAGTAGACAACCAACAGTACCCCTCACCAACTCTGACATCTCACCTAATTCTTTTCTCAGGATCCTCAAACATATCCCTATGGGGACTATCCTGTGGTTGGTTGTTCCCTGACTAGATGTGACCCACAACACCGATTTATACATTGACAGAGACACAGGGAACCAAGAATAGCTCACCAAAACCAACTTTATCAAATTATTGTACATATTATTAACATATATATATTGACACCTTCGTATGAAAACTAGCCTATTAAACTAGTACACATTTCAATGAACCAACAAAATTTGGTCTGGAAGGCATTCAAAATCCCCAAATCCAGTTATCATCCAATTATTTTATTGTTAGGCTATCACGCACGGATCAGAATCTGCTCTTTTTTTTTAGAAAAGGAGCACCCTTCTATTATCAAATCTGGATCGTTCAAAATTTATCGTACGGTCTCGATTAAATCTGAATTATTTTAATAAATTAAATTGATTTGAAAATGAAAACTAATTGTTCAGAAAAGGAGCAGATTCTGATCCATCACGCACCCATATGCCCCATATTACTAGCACTGTATTCGTAAAAGTAAAGCAAAATATCATTGAAAAATACAAAACAAGTATGAGTAGTCTAGACTCTAGAGAGAAGGAAAACAAAAAAAAAATAACTTTTAATCAGGATGCCTCCAAAACCTACGAAAGAACCCTAATTCGCACAAAAATGAACAATCAGTGCGCATATGCAGACAATACCAATTTGAGCGTACAATAATTGTTTTTTTCTTATGCCCTGAATACCCTTGAACCGAATTCAAATGCTAAAAGTTCAAAGGATAAAATACAGGGCCACAAATTCAATGATCAATGATTTATACAGGGCCACAAATTCAAATGCTAAAAGTTCAAAGGATAAAATACAAAAGTTCAAGGAAATAAGTCGAATTTTCATGATCTGAAATTCTGGATCAACATAACCTAAAACCATAAAAAGGTATCTGTAACTCACCCGAACGGACGGCTGGGATTGAACCTGATGGAAATGATGAACGACAAAGAGCATCAATCCGGCGAAGAGAAAAATCCCGAGTAGGCACCAGATCCAGTCAATCAGCCTCCTTCTAGCCGGTCGTCTGTACTCCGCCGGCCGCCTCCTCATCTCACCCCAATTCAACCCTTCTAATAATTTACAAAAACGTCGAGACGGATACCAAAATCAGATGCTAACAAAATCCCATCGAATAGTACCAATTAGTCCTTCTACTTCAAAGGGAGTTCCCTCCTTTAGCACGGACTCTAAGCTTACGCGCCAAAATTGCTCTCTTTATTGCCCAATTAAATGCCCCTTGATCTTCTATAAAATGTTTCAAAGAGAAAATCTCAGCTTGGAGACGAACTGGGATGAAGAACAGAGGCAGGGAGCTGAGATAATAGAGAAAAAGCTCTCGTTGGATCAGTCTTTTGTCGAGAGAAGGTGGGATGGGATTAGGCGAGGGAGAGAGATCTATGACTATCAGCGCAGGTGACGTAAAGGGAAAGACAGCATGCTTTTTTTCTCTTGTGCCCTTCTCCGCGTGTTCACTGAGAAAGAGGACCCACCTCTCAGTCATTACCGGGTCGGGTTCGACTTTACAAAAAAGAAAAAGGCCGAAATGCCAGGTCGGCTACTGTCCACGTGTGTGTTTCTCATTGGACGATCACGTGCAGATCTGGTCCGTATTTTTACATCTTTATGCGAACTTTCTGTTCTAGAATGAACGGTTCGACCGTTCGAATCCATTTCCTCTGAGGTAACAGAATATTACTGTATATATTTGGACCGTTCGATCATAATCTGGGCCAATCCGACCCATGGTGGAATGAACAGAGCTCCTTTAATAGTCGCGCGGATTCTAATCAAATAGTTCCAATATAAAGAGAAATATTCTGTTACCTAACGTCAACTGAACCCCAGGCTAAAAAAAATCAGGCCTGCTTGGGAATTTCCATAAAAATTGACATACATAGAAGATCCAATACTAACTTTATATAAATCTTGTAGCGGGTAATTAACGTGAGATTTAAGTTCGCTACACGGAACACTCGGAAATGTTGTAACAGAAGAACAAAAATTCTTTGAGTTGATCTAGTAGTCTAGCTGTTAATTATCAGCATCAGGACAAAATCAAATATCAACACCTACATTATACATACAGCCTCTAAAATAAGCAACACGTGAGATAAATGATAATAGTTTCTTACTGACAGATTTGAATATTATTAAATAAAAACAAAAAAAAGAAGGTACACAGGAAGAAATAATTAATCTGTCAATTATGTTGGTGTTAACAGGAAAATGATAGAATTCGACAGTTTGTAATTAAGAAAAAAAAAATACAAATATATCAGTTTCGAACTTATTATTTTATTGAAAGAAAATTATTGTTACGACTTATCAAATGAAAGTCTTTAACAAAATTGAAAACAAAAAAAAAAAATTGTCCAGATTGCGACCAAACATCTACACAAAAAATATTTTTGAAACCTACTTTAAACAAGCTAGCAATAATCATCGAGTCAAACGCTGAAAATTATACACGTTTAATTTAAATATTTAAAATTCCAGCAACGTTTATTGTCGTCAAGTAAATTATTAACAGGTTAATGTTAATTGTTGTGTTATAATTTGGCAAAAATTAAGGACCTGAAAACAGGATGCATTTGACAGAAGGTCAAGAATCAAGATGTAGTTAAATCAAAGTGCTTTTTTAGGGGTTATTATAATACCGGAATTAGTGGGTTAGTGGGTTCATTGAAATTGATTAGCGCCCCATAAGCAATAAGATTAAGAGCATCTATATCTCAGATTTTTAAATAATTATTAATCACTTTTTAAAAATTAAAGTTTCTAGACTTTCTAAACTTTCACATCTCTAAAATTAATTTTAGAGTTTCTATTAAACTACATCAGCAATAAATTAAAAATAAAAATTAATTTGAGTCAACTATTTGACCAGCATGGAGTTTATAAACAGTTTTTTTAATAAAAAAACTTTCTTGCATAGTCTATAAATAATAAATTCTTCCACATCTCTAGAGCATCTACATCATTGAAACTCTTAGAGTTTCTAAGTTGACTTGACAGTTTCTAAACCAGTTTCAGGGATGTAGATGGATTTCTTATTTAGCAACTTTGTCCAATTGTTTCATAATATGAAATCGTTTCTAAATTCTGATGTGGCAAGATTATTCGCTGAAATTAACTCCATATATGTGGAGGTGGTGGTTTAGAAACTCTAATTTTAATTTCAGAGATGTGGAGATTTACAAATCTAGAGAGTAAAAATCAATTAACAGTTATTTAGAAACTCCAAGAGTTTCAGAGATATAGATGCTCCAAAATTGAATTAGAAACTGCCACCTCATATTAGAAACTCCAACAATACAGGGGATGTAGATAGGGGTGTTCAAATGGTCGTTTCGGTTGAAACCGAACTAAAATAACCAAACCAAACTATTCTTTGGTTTTCAAAAATAGAACCGATCTGAACCGATTAAACTTATAGTCTGATTAAGAACCAAACCGAACAAACTGAAGTAAATTTCGGTCTGTACGGTTCAAACTGAAGTAAATTTTGATTTGTTTGGTTCAAATTGAAGTAGATTTCGGTTTGTTCAGTTCAAACCGAAGTAAATCTATATATGTAAATGATCTAAAATATTTAAACTAAAATAAAAAAAGGAGGCAATGATTGAACCAAACAAAATATAAATCATACTTAAACCAATATAATTCGGACGGTTCGGTTTAATCGGTTTTGAAAAATCTAAACCGAAACGATCCATTTAAATCGAAAAACAGAACCATTTAAACTGAAAATTTTCAGTTAGGTTGAAAACTGAACACACCCCTAGATGTAGACGCTCTTAAACGGACTTTGCAACAACTGTTTTTATAAGTGAAAGGTCAGGTGATATTGATCCAGATTCGTTAAGCGACTGATGAGTCTACAAAAAAAATCCATTTGGATTCGTTTGACATACATAAGTAAACAAAACTCAAATATACAAAAATAAAATAACTCTTGAGAAAAAGACAGTAAAATTAGCAAAAGTTGAAATATTTGGAATTATTAACAAAAAAGAAAAGAAAGTTCTCTAAGCAGTTGTGAAAATTAACATTTTTCCTGCATCACTTCATAATTTAAAAAACGAACGTTAGTCAATTGCCCTCAATTTCTTTTTTTTTTTTAGAAAGCTAATTTTGCCCTCAATTCCAGACCTCTTCTCTCCATAATGCGAACACATATTTGTTATTATTCTGCGTAACTGCTATAATTAATTTTATTATTACTGTTAGTATTGTTGTTTACTTTGATAGTAACAATTAAATAAAATAACGTTACCATATTTGAGCTGGGTTAAAATGTCTTGTTGTTTTTGTTCTCCAATCATGTCCCACGTTGTTATCTCTATTTTCAAATTTCAAACAATCGATTCGAACTGCTTAATATAATCTTCATATTAGAATATGCTTGAAGACCAAATTTATGTATTTTTTTTGAAATATTTAACTATTTTTTTAAAATTGGTACAAAATTACTATTTTCAAAATATTATGGGCCATCAAAAAATAATGATTTTGTACCTATTTAAAATTACAGTAATTTCTTTTTTTGCAAAAAAATATAAATTTTGGTCTCCAAGCACATTTTTAATATGGAGATTATGTTCGGTAGTTTGAATTAACTGTTTGATTAATCAAACATCATAATAGAATATGAGGACTTAAAAAGAGATTCAATACTAAGTTATCAATGCTCATCGGTATATATAAACAGTGTCAGCATTTAATTCCTAATTGAGTTAACAAATTTAATTTGTCAAATGTATTTGATATAATTTCAATGACATACATATATAAAAAAAGAATATTAATTTCGTTTCCATGGTCAATGGGAAAATGAAACATGCATAAGGTGGCTAAGTCTAAATTATTTGCGGTGCAAAATAGCCTTTGAAAAGGTCACATACTTCCAAAAGCAAAATATCGGTATACATGTTCCAAGAATATTGTTTTTCAAGTCAGCCTCTCTTACCATAATAAAACTATTTAATATTAAAAAAAAGGTCATACACATAACTCCTCACATTTCCTGTCACAATTAAGCACACTTTTTAATGAAACATGCTGCCTTCTTATAAAACCCTTCAACTATTACTATTTTTAGAGGGTTTAAATGTCTCCACTGTACTTTTATTTTTTAAAACTTTAATAATTTAAAATTTAATTTTCAATGTCAATATAATTTTTTTAATACGAATATACGATATATATCATTTTCACACGTAAAAGATTACAATATTATAACTTTGTTTTTAATGTTATGAAGAGCTAATAAAAAAACACTAATATGTACAACGGTGGCTTAACCAAACAGTGAAACCGTTGGATCAGCGATTTTCAAAGTGGTTTAATAAATAGTAAAAAAATTTCAAAAAATGTAAAATTTGGCCTCCAAGCACATTTCAATATGGAGAACACATCTAACGGTTTGGATCGAGTTTTTGGACTTCGGAAATTGAAAAATAAATTGGATGTTGTTCGCACAAAAGTGTACTACAAAAGTTTCAGTACAGCAAGCTGTACCTTTTAAACCTCGATTCTACTTCTGATTCGGACTGCAAGTGCACAATCCTATCGTTGGTAATATCGGGTGTCGATCCACAGGACGGTTCAATAACTTGACTAGATTTCTACCTAATTTATCCTTAAACTAGAAGTGTTCAAAGGGGTTGAGTTGGTTGTTCAAAGTTCAATAACAGTGAATAAAACTGAGAGTAAATTAAACTGGTCTTTAAAACTAATTAAAACAAACGTTTCCTGGGTTTCTGACTTCGTCTGCAACTCTGCCTCTTGCCTGACACGACCCGTGTACTCTCGTACACGACCCCTGTCACACGGCCCGTGTAATCTCCTACACGGTCCGTGTCAGCCTCGAGTGAAACTGTAGTTGTCTGGTTTCTGTGCTGATTGATTCTGTATAGGATGAACTGACCATACCTGATGTTCCTCAACCTCAACTCTCGTTTGTTGGCTTAATAAACTCGATAATGGAAATACAATTCAATCCTCCTAGGGTTCTAACCTAAACTCTCGTTCGTTGGTTCGAAGGACCTAGGTTACTTGTTTGGTTTACTAAAGGTATTCAGAATCTCTCGATTGCTGAATAGTTCACCTCTCGGTTACTGATTAGTCTTCCCTCTCGGTTCATCGACTTACCTCATATACTTGGTCTGGTTGAAAGATCGAATTGGACGCAGTACCTTGTTAGACATGGCCAAGCCTAATGGTAGAAACCAAATAACAATCAAACAATACAGATAAGCAATTGAAATTCATACGCAAACAAGCAAATTCAGAACATCGCACATAATCAAACAACTATCAAATAAACAGAGTATTCAACTACATCGTATTCCCAAGAAACTAAAGAAATTACTCAAACATGGTTTCTAAAACAGAAAAATAAAAGCGAGATAAACAATTCATTGCAAAGACCGAAAATACGAAGAAAATTCGTCGGAATCTCTCGATTTCCTCCTCTCTTCTTCGTCTCCAAGTTAGTTGGTGTAAAACTCTCCTTAAATTGGTCTCCCTATGATTGGATGCCTCTCTGGCCCAAGGGGTCGTCCTTTTTTATTCTCCATAACCGTCCATCTTTAATTAGGCATTAATCTGAAACTTTAGATTAACTGCCGGATTTGTCTGACACGGTCCGTGTGAGATGTTGTACGGACCGTGTGCCTGTGTCTCTTGTCCGGGTCGTGCAGTGCCTGTGTAGGGGGTCGGGTAGGGTATGACACGGTCCGTGTGGATTGTGACTCGGCCCGTGTGGCAAGTGCAGATTGTCAGATTTCACCCTTTCTTCGCCCGTTTTCTACAGTAAACAAACAAAAGCGCAGCAGTACCATATTCGATAGATAATCAATGTAATAAACATGATTTTCTTGTTTTGGACACAGGTTTTGGTACAAGATTAGGTCGGAAATGTAGCTAAAATAACGAGATATCAGATGCATTTTGGCCGAAATACAACCGAAATCATATTAGCCATACTATATATATATATATATATATATAGGGATGGGCTATGGTGAGTTGCGAAGTAAAACAAGTTTTTACTTCATGGTATTATATTTTCATTTTGAAAATCCAAACAACCGATCCGAACCGCTCAACATGTTCTCCATATTGAAATGTGCTTGGAGACCAAATTTTACATTTTTTTTGAGTTTTTTTACTATTTATCAAGCCACTTTGAAAATCACTGATCCAATGGTCCATAAAATTTTACTGTTTACCCGGATCTGCCATTTTCAAAGTGGCTTAATAAATAGTAAAAAAATTTCAAAAAATGTAAAATTTAGTCTCCAAGCACATTTCAATATGGAGAAAATGTTGAACGGTTCGGATCGGTTGTTTGAATTTTCAAATTAGAATACAAACGTAAAGTAAAACGTTGTTTTACTTCGCAACTCACCATAGCCCATCCCTATATATATATATATATATATATATATATATATATATATATATAACGTAGAAAACGTGTTAATCTTGAGTTCTGAACCGTTTTTTTTTTTTTTGAACTTTCCGTCGTGCATGATTTTGAAATAAAGGACTAAGTCAACTCTGAACGAGTACAATGAGCTCTGATACGCTCCGTTTAGATACAGAGGTTCCCTACTCAAAAAAAGAAAAAAGAAAAAAAAAAAGATACAGAGGTTCGTTTAGAGCTTCGAGTCAGACTAAAACTGACGACTCCGATGTCAGATCTCATTATACTCGGTTACTCACACAGTCACACAGCTGAATTCATAAACACTTAGCCGGTAAACAATATATGATACTTTCGGTGGGTCCCATGCATACTCGCATGCGCATCAAACAGCTGTATGCTTAGTGGCGAGGTTAGAATTTGAGCTAGGGGTAGACAAAAATTGAATTCGGATTCGGGTTCAAATAAATTAATGGTTCAGGTCAGCGTCAAGTTGTATGATTCAAAGTAATTGATGTTATTTCTTTGTCATCTTTTCTCAATCTGTAAATTAACAGTTCGGGTTAGCGTCAAGTTGTATGATTCAAAATCGTGCACGAAACGTCTCAGATTCTCCTCTGTGCTGAGGCGGAGGTTTTTTTTTTTTATTGATTTTTCTCTGAGCAAGACTGGACTCTGAATCAGAAGTAGACAAATTTATTTTTCAGAAACAGACAAACTAAAAAAAGAATCTGATTTAAAAGAAAAAAATAAATTCTAAGCAGGTAATTGCATGCTAGACTCGCCGGTGTCTATGCTTGTACAGAAGCCCAGAGTTCGAGGAGTCAGAAAAACCAAAAAACACCAGAAAATTGCCCATGTTCAAAATCATTTGAAGATCCAACCGACTTGCACATGGAACTTGACTTTTGCCAGCTACTTTTCTTTCATGAAATGCAAAAATTGCCTGCAATTTTAACCGACTATAATAAAGGGATTTAAAAAATCCCATTTTTTTTTTACCATCTTTGAAAAGAAGATAAACAGAATAGTTAATCTTTCTGGAAATTTTGATAGATAATTTTTTATTCATAGAAAACATTTAAAAAAGAAGAAAGATAAAAAAAAGAATATCTTCGTGCATAAAAGGATCGGTAAATTTTTTATAAATTTTTTATAGTTAAAAAAAAAATTAATTCAAAATTTTTACCGATCCAAATTACTTTTTCTTTTCTTCTATTCATATATTACCAAATAAAATGAGTCCACCTCTCTGATCGCGTCATGTCACGCGATCACATGTGATTATGATCGTTAGAAAATACTATAAATCATTAATCATCTCTAATAATTTTATTTTGATATATGAGTTTTATAATTTTTGTAATTTTTTTTTTAAATATAGACATTTGAACATTCCTCAACAAATATATTAAATTTGGATCTTAGAATAATCTTCCAAACTACAAATGAATTCTTTTAAAATAGAATTGTTTAAATTCTTTTTGTTTTGACTTTATCTTTGCTTTCTGCTTCCAGAAGTAAATTTATGCTTCAATTAGCAATGTAGCATCAACTTTAGATCCACTCATAGGCTGATAGGCCCAAGCTTGAACAGGGCCCAAAGGTTCTTTTTGACTTTCTAGTTATAACTAATTGTACCCCTAATATGGCCCAATGTTCCTTCTACAAACTAATCAGAGTAAAATTAAAAAGGAATCAATAATCATGAATTCATGATCTTTACCTGCTAACCGGTTCCGGATCCCCTAAAGTAACTCAATTTTTGGGCTTTGAATCGAGACCGTCTGATTCGAATCCGTCGTTCTGAATCGTCTCAAAATTCGAATTCGTTCTCATGATGTGTGCGTTCTAGATCTAAATGGATTGCTTGGATTTGAATCAAACGGTCCGATTTAAAACTCAAAAGTTGAGTTACTTCACTGGATCTGCATTCCTCTAACCAAGGACAAGAGGCAACTGACAAGTGCAAGTGTGAAATTATTTCAAAAGATTCCAAAGCCAAATAAACTAATCAATTATTCTTTCCATTCGACATAAATTAAATACTTAATAAACTAAAGGAGGTTTAATTTGAACTTATCAAATAAGCACAATACCATGGATGATAATGATAATATATTAAAAAAAATTGAAATTTTATACAATGGAAATTTTAATATGGTATAAAATCGTTTTGACCTACATTGAAAACTTCCTGCAAAAAATAGCCTTTGGTTTTTTAGTTTGACAAATTTGAGTTTCTTTTATTATTAAACAAACAGGGTAAAATAAAATAGCCTTTGGTTTAATCACAAGAGGCAAAATTCTCTCTGAATGAAAGATTTTTTTTATAGACATTAAATGAAAATTAGTAAACTAGAACTTCACCTTTTTTATATAAAAAAATCAGATAAAAAATATTGGTAGAGATAGTTTGGTTTAACACAACACACGACTAATAAAGACAAAAGACAAAATATATTATTAATAATTTAATACATTACATAAAGTCAAATCAGTTTTTACAATATTTGTATACAAGAATACTATTTAGTTGAACTTGGTGTCCTGTGTTTGCTATAAAAGTTTCTTAAATTAATTAGCAATCGGAAATTTCCGTCATTTTTATTCATGCCCACCATTTACTGATATTTGCCAACTATACCCACCAAAATTAGATTCTATCAAAACTACCCAAACCGGCTATTTAATAGCCGGTCCCTTTTTTTTTTTTTTGGAAAAAATTGTGATTTTTTTTATTTTTTTTATTAAAGTTTTAGAAATTTTTGATATATTTCTTTGAAATTAGATAGAAAAAATATATGATTTAGTTTATTAGAAGGACTGAAACAAATAACCCGGATCGATATTTTTCAGATTGGGTTTTTCGCGGCTGTAAGAAAAATTAAAATATTTCATTGTGTGCTATTGGGAAAAAAAATAAAAATTCTTTGAATCTGAATTATTGATCCCGGTTCAAAAGTCACTTCTAGGTAAATACAAAAAATATTATGGTATTTCTATTTTTGAAAAAATAAAAATTTAAGAAAAATATTGCGCAACTTTGTAATCATTACTCAATCAGTGTTGAATCTGAGTCGTTCGTTTTAATATGATATAATTCTCGTATCAAAAAGCGTGCATTCTGAATCAAAAATCATGCATAATATATAAAATTATTTAAGAAAAGTTGCCGCAACTTAAAGAGTGTTGAATATGAGTCGTTCGTTGTTTTAATCTAATATAATTCTCGCATCAAAAAGTGTGCATTCTGCATCAAAAAACATGCATAATATATAAAATCATTTAAGAAAAGTTGCTACAATATTTTTTGATGCACAATTTTTGATGCATAATATTATGCACGGTTTTTGATGCAAGAATTATATCAGCTTAAAATAACGAACGAATCAGATTCAACACTATTTGAGTAATAACAACTTAACTGATTTTATATATTATGCACGATTTTTGATGCATAATGCACAGTTTTTTATGCGAGAATTATATCAGATTAAAACAACGAACGACTCAGATTCAACACTGTTTGAGTAATGATTACAAAGTTGTGCAACATTTTTCTTAAATTTTTATTTTTTTAAAAATAGAAATACCATAATATTTTTTTTATTTACCTAGAAATGACTTTTGAACCGGGATCAATAATTCAGATTCAAAGAATTTTTTTTTTCCAATAACACACAATGAAATATTTTAATTTTTCTTACAGCCGCGAAAAACCCGATCTGAAAAATATTGATCCGGGTTATTTGTTTCAGTCTGTCTAATAAACTAAATTATATATTTTTCTATCTAATTTCAAAGAAACATATCAAAAATTTCTAAAACTTTAATAAAAAAAATCTCAACTTTTTCCAAAAAAAAAATGGACCGGCAATTTAATAGCCGGTTCCTAATAAAAATTAGGAACTAGCGATTAAATAGCCGTTTGGGTAGTTTTGATAGAATCTAGTTTTGGTCGACATAGTTGGCGAATTTCAGTGAATGGTGGACATGAATAAAAATCACGGCGGAAATTGTGCTGCCATTTGAAATTTTTCTAAAGATCTTCTACAAATTTTACTCTAGAGTCTAGATTCATTGATCATCTGAGTAAAAATGACAGATATTAAAGTTTAAAAAAAAAATAGCCTGTAAGGATGCTCAATTAAATAATATATGATAGACAAGGTAAAAGGCATATGGAATTTCCTGTATAGTTCCAAATGGGGAACTGATGTCTGAACAACTTATGTCATGTCAGTTGGTTGGATCAAAGTAAAATAAGACCATAATGCGTGCCTCACCTAATATTTGAATTGCATTTTAGGTAAACGAATATTTGGTTAGCGACTTTACTTTGTTAATAAAGTGTCAAAAAATATATTTGATATCTCACAAATTTATTTTAATAATAAGCAGCTGGCTAATCTAAATTAAATCTACAAGTATAAAATAAAAGATTACCTTATAATGCTGCCTAACAACTAACAAGATGATGGTTTATGAATTCGAACAAATTTGTGAGAGAAAAAAAACAGCTCAGTTTAGACATATCCACATCCCCTGAAGTAAATCAAAATTTGAGTTTGGATTCGAGCTGTCCAATCAAAATTTGAATCAATCTAGTTCGAAGTAGAATTTAAGTGACAAAATTTGAGTTTGTATCTAGACTGTCAGATTAGAACCCGAGTCTATCCGGTCACAAGACCTCTTTCTTTAATATTCATACTGAAGCATATTGGTCATTCCGAATTTAATTTCAAAATTTCTGTTACCTCAGATGATATGAATTCCATGTGCTGCTACCTGGTAGCAGAATTATTGGAGATCCTCTGGATGTATTTATGGAAAATTGTTCAATTGAAAAAATATTCATTTTAAATTACTGTTAAATCTAAGAGTACATTTTTTAGTGATTTTTACTCGCAACTTAAATGTCCTAATAAATTACATTGTACTGTCCTAAGAAAGTTGGGTCCACATGATCATTTTGTTTTTTTGAAACACTGATAGGAGCTATCAGTTTAAGTTACAACAGTGAAAATAAAAATACAGAGATATTATAAGGAAACAATATCTACAACTACAAATTCTAACAATATCGCATCCACAGCTGAGCTTCCCTCCAGCACCGTTGTGCCAAAATTTGCGCATCAGTCCCTCCCCTTTCAAAAATTATATTGTTGTGATTTTTCCAGAGAAACCAGCATCCACAAAAGAACAGAGCACCCCATTGAAACTTGTCCTCACCGTATCTGCAAGCAGCTTTTGATCTCAGAATAGTGTTCTGCATAGAATTGCCCCTAAGTAAAATTCGGGAACCTGACAGTCGCGAGAGACATTGCCAGAAAATTCCTGAGAATGAGCATTGTGCAAAGAGGTGCAAGATTGATTCTGTTAAACCAGAGTTACATGTTACACATTGTAGTTCGCAATGGAATCCTCGTCTCACCATTGTCTCGTGTGTCAGAAGTTTGTCATATGAACATAGAAATGCAAATATGTGAATTGTTGGCGGTGCTTTGAGATGCCAAACAAAGGCAAAACTGCAGACCGTGCGTCCCCCAGAAACAAATGTATCATAAAAGGATTTTGCAGAGTAATCCTTGTGATTTGTCCATTTCCAGATCAGGACATCTTCTATGCCGCTGTTGAGCATGATATCTGGGTGTAGACCTTCATGAATAGCACGACGTAACGACCATTTCCGATTACCAGGAGTAGGGGAGGATAGAGAGGATTGAATTGGATCTGTCCAATTGTCGAACCAAAAAGAAATATGGTTGCCGGCGCCAATCTGCCAGGTAGTGCTCCAATTAAACTGGGTTTTAATCTTCAATAGTTGGTGCCAGAAAAAAGAACCACTGCATTTTCAAATCAGAGGACCCTGATCTCGTTTTGTCAGTGAGTTTAAAAGCATCGATGTAATACTCCACAAGCAATCCGGGTATGTATATAACCTCCACCACCAACGTAATAATAACGAAATATTTCTGATCTGTAGATTGCTCACTCCTAAACCCCCGAATCTTTTTGGCAAACAAACCTCTGACCATGCCATAAGAGAAATACCCCTTCTTGTTTCAGAATGGCCCCAAAGGAACCTACGTCTAATTTTGTCTAACCTCGTGATGACCCATTTAGGGAGCAAGAAGGAAGACATGAAGTAAATAGGGATGGAACTTAGGACAGAGTTAATCAACTGGAGCCGCCCTCTCCTTGACAGAAACCTTCCTTTCCAGCCTTCAAACTTGGATTCGATTTTTTCTATCAACGGCAGATATAGGGTCTTGTTGGGTCTTTTAATTGTCAAAGGTAATCCCAAGTAATTAGTGGGGAATTGAGAACGGGAACATCCCAGAATGGCTGATATAATCGGTATTCTGTCATTAGGAACATTAATCGGTATCCAAGTGCTTTTCTCAAAGTTAATGTCTAGCCCTGAGGCCTTCGTAAAGAGGCGCAAAATAATTTTGAGTGATATAATCGAGGTGTTGTCCGAACCTGAGATGAAGACCGTATCGTCCGCGTATTAGTGTATAAGTACAGCTTGTTTCAGTTTTGAAGAAATTCTGGTAGTACCCGAACTGTTGATGACAGTCACCATCTTCTCAAGCACATCGACTGCTATGTTGAATAGCATAGGTGATAAAGGGTTGCCCTGACGCAAACCACGACGGTGAGGAAAGAATTCAGATTCTTTTCCATTTAATACCACTCTTGAAGAGGCAGTAGTAAAAAGAAATCGTATCCATTGAACCCATTTGTCTGGGAAACCACGAGCAGTCATAAGATTAAGCACGAAATCCCAATTTATCGAATCAAAAGCCTTTGAAAAATCGAATTTAATAAAGCATCCGGATTTACCAGTATGTGAGATATGGTGGAGCATTTCACGAACTGAGTTAAAATTTTCGGATATCTGTCTTCCTTGAATGAAAGCCGATTGGGATTTAGAGATCAGCTCTGGGAGCACCAATTTCAGTCGGTTTGCTAATATTTTAGCAATTAATTTTGGTATGACATTCATGACACTAATGGGGCGATAGTCCCCCACCCCCTCAGAAACCTCTTTTTTCGGAATCATAATGATATTAGCCTTGTTTACCGACTGTAAGTCCAGTGTGTTATCGGAAAAAGACTGAACAATGGAGATTAAGTCATCCTTAATCAATATCCAGTTTTGTTGTAGAAACTCATTTGGTAAACCGTCAGGTCCGGAGGCTTTATTTTTCCCCAGCTGTTGAACAGCTAGTTTAATTTCCTCATCCGAAATCGGTTCCTGTAGGTGCAACAAATCAGGGTTATCAGGGTATAAAATTCCGGGGTTGAATTGAGTGACCGGCTTTTCCATTCCTAATAGTCCTTTCATTTGTGTTAGGAATGCGTCCCTTATGTGATTTTCCTCTGTCAGTGTTTCCCCATTTCTTATTATGTAAGAAACATTATTTCTCCGATGTCGAGCGGATGCCAAAGCGTGGAAGTATCGAGAATTTTTATCTCCCAATTTTAGCCATTTGCAATGTGCGCGATGGTGCCATCTAGATTCAATGAGACCGGCCAAAACATATGCTCTCTCCTTCACCATAATGCGAAACCGGTGCTCATAATTTTCCAAATTGCGTCTTTCTTCGATTTTGTCGAAGAAGAATAGAGTTTTCTTACAGAATTGTAGCTGTTGCTCCAAGCCATCAAAGTTATTGCAGTGCCAATCTCTGAGTTTTATGTGAATGTTTTGACAGTTAATTGTGAACCGTTGCAAATCTTGAGTTGAACGACTGCCATCAATCCAGGTGTTCTGAATGATTTCCTTAGATTGTGTATGAGAAAGCCAAAACAGCTCCAGCTTATATGGTCTCCTTGTATTCGCACCATTTGAGCATGTTAGAAGAAGAGGGGCATGGTCAGATATGACCGTTTCCATTGCATCTAGAGTGATTACCGGAAAGGAGGAAGATAATTCCGGCGACACCAATAGCCTATCAATTCTTGAGTGAACTGGGTCAGGCCTGTTATTGCACCATGTGAATTTCCTATTTCTCAGATGGATGTCTATCAAATGGAGCTCTTCTATTAGATCGTTAAACAACGACATAAGAGTGAAACTACGTTGATTGCCCGATCGGTCAATAAGCCACCTGACCAAGTTAAAGTCCCCACCTATTACCTATGGATGATTAACCAGTGAAGCCAATGTTCTTATTTCATTAATGAATTCCACTTTCAGGTTGTCAGTTGAAGGACCATATACATTGGTTATAAGTATGACAGCCCCCGAATTTATTTGTTTCAACAGAACTGAAACTGAGTTCCTGGTAACCCATGAGTTAAGAGGATGGAAGGTGTATTTCCACGCAATTAAAAGACCTCCAGCCGAATTATCAGAATGCCGTACCACACAATTCCTGTCAAAGTAAGAAGGGAGAGTCCGGGTGTAATAGTTTAAATCATAATGATTCCATTTAGTTTCTTGCATCAATACAACATCAGCCCGAGATTGTCTAATCACATTCCGAACCACCTCACATTTTTCAAAATTACCAAGACCCCTTACATTCCAAGAAAAAATCTTAAATTTTCTGATTTTTGATGACATTTTAAAACTGAAAAAACAACTCTCCAGCAGCATGAGATACCCCAAGGTTATCTCAATGCATCTCCTCATCAGAGGATAGCTCATCATTAGAGTCGAGTTCAAATCGTGCCAAGTTGAGGTCTTCCTCATCTGTTGCCTTTGTCAGTAAAGTGGATGAATTGTTGGCCTGCTTTCGTCTTTGTTCATTATCTGCTTGGATCACCTTATGAACCTCCTGGTTTGTGAAGCCACAGCCATTAGCCAAATGCTGCACATGTCCGTAATCTACTTTGACCTCGTAAAATCCCTCTGTATTGAAAGAGATATCTGCTCCTTCTTTCTCTTTGCCTTTGGTCGATGCTCTCTTAACAGGCCGTGTGATGGGTGGTTGCTGAGTTTTCCTCTTTTGGCTCGCTGCTGCAATGACCTTCTTTGTTATTTGCGAACTATTTGCTGGGCACTCCTTGGAAGGCCGAATCCACTTGTATTTGGAATTTGATGGACCCATTTTACCAATAACTGGGCCTAGTTTGCTATTAACTGGGCCTTTTTTCTTTGCCTGAAACTGAAAGCCCACTTTGGTTTGAGTAGGCACACGCCTCGAAACTGGATGCTCCAACCTCACTGGAGAATCATTTTGGGAAGTTTCTAAACTGCCGTCTTGAATCACGTGCTTAGGATTATTGGAAGGTTCTTCAATCAATGCCTGATTTCCTCTATCCTTAGCATTCGAATTTCCCGTAATTCCCTGCTGGTGACGCGGCTCTGATCCGCTGCCATAAATGCCTTTTGCAGTGGGACATTTGTTTCCCAGACTGTCACTTTTGTTCATGATCCTCTGTGGCAAAATTCTGTTGGGAATGGGTGTGGTTTGGGTAGAGCCATGTAGTGGACTTGCTGCATGAAGCACCACCGATCGCTTCATATTTATAGCGTCTCTACCTGTTTTGTTGTTGACGGAAAAGTTTTGTGGCGAGTCATTTCTGTGGCCTGGTGAACTCGCTACATGCAATCCCAATTTGGTGTTGCCACTACTTGATTTGGGCCAAGCCGTAAAATGATTTTGTTCCAAATATGGAATGATCTGATTGCCATCTTGAGTCGGGCATGGTTGATCTTTTGTGGCCAAATCTTGTGTGGTAATTCCTGGGTACTCCATGTTTATTTCTTCTGAAGAAGCAAACTGCCGGAGCTCCAGCGGTAGGGAGGATGCTCGTCTGCCTCTGCATAATAATATCAGAGAGCTCAAAGGAACAACCTGAGAGTTACCCTGTGTGTTTTCATCATCAGAGGACGAAGTATCCAATGGTGGTTGTGGACGCGAGTAGTGCTTTGGTTGCTTGGGCATGTCATCGGCCGAGTAGATGGGTCCCCGGCGCCATGCCTTTGTGGGGACTTGAACAGGGTGTACCATACCACCATCATGTAGTGCAAGTTGGGGAGGTACCAAGGTTAGGTCGTCCACCCCTACGGCAACTGTCCAAGATGTGAGAGAGACCGGATTGTCTGACGCCACGGTACCCAGATAAACACCAAATCTGTTGACTGCATTGATAACATGTTTATCTGTCCAAAGATGAGCCGGAATTCCTACTAGTTGAATTAGGACCTTGTACCTAGGTACACTAATTTCTGCATTCTCCAATGGTGTCCAAGGCTGGAAAGAAATGCCTTCGTCCCAAGCCTCTTGTGGTGTCGCGTTAATGAAAGTGTCCGAAGCTAGACCCTCCGGCAACACTATGAGAAAGCGAGAATCAGTTAGAGCAGCCACCTGTATTTCGTCCTTTGTGACCAGCTTTGTACGACAGACATACATGATGACATTGTCAATGGAGAGATCCCATTGAAAATTCTTGGTGTGCATGACAACCCCCTGTTTGAGGCGGTCTAGTTCATGGTAGTACGCTGCATCTCTTTCAATAAAACAATGGAGTCTGGCAGGGCACTCTGTTGGCATATCAGGGCCATGACAAGGATAAGGACCTTGAAGCAACTCGTCAAAACCGGGCTCTCCCTTATGGTGCACCTCCTGCCGCGGTATCTGTCGGGCTGTTGGTGGTGGAGGGGGGACAACTTCCTGACTACATTTGGATCCAATGTGTCCGAATGCCCAGCATCGACCACAGCGTTTTGGGTTTCGACACTTCGAGGCAGAGTGGCCGGTGTGACAGCAGCGGAAGCAACGGCCTTTCCATTTCGCGAAGGTATGTGATGGTGGGAAACGTAGTCGGGAGGGGCTATGGGGAGAGACGTAGTAAACAGTTTCCTTGGTTGAAGGAGGAGAGGGGGACCTGGAGAGAGGTGGTGTCTTTCTGGCTTGGTTCATGTTGTTGCGTTTTGGTGGAGATTGACGGAGGACCTGTGCGTAGGTGGGTTTGGAATAAGGCTTGTAAAGGTTGGTAGCTGTACGAGAGGGTTGGGAAGGGCGGTGGGTGGTGTGGTACGGGCGCCGGCGTGTTACCTGCTGCCAATCTCCTTCATTCGCCTGGGTGGTCGCCTGCGCTTTCTCCATCTGCCTCCCGAAGATACTTTTTCCTACGATGCTCTTTTTCTCTCTCTCTCTAATCCCGAGGAAAACTCCACATGATCATTTTGTTAATAATTTTAAAAGAGAGGTATTTTGTTTGATGGTTTTAAAAACAAGAGTATTTGTTAAAATTTTCCATATGACCAAGTATGCTAATATGTACTATGTTATATCTTCATTTACATTTAGAATCTATGGAAAAAGTCTTCATTAACACCTTGGTTGGATGGAGACTAGAGAAAATTAGGGGAGGTGACAAATAAAAGGGAATGAAATGTAGAAATAAAGAGCAACATATTTAGCCTCTTTGTGTTTGGATGATTAACGAGGGAGAATAAAAAACTTTCTTTCATGCTTTATTTCTTGTTTGGTTAATTAAAATTTGAAAGATTAATGAGAAATTCGGTAAATGCTGTAAATTTGTGATAAAGAAATTTGGATATGTAAGATATGGGATTTATATTTGTGTCATTTTCTTTGAAAATATTTGCAACAATTTTTATTCTATCAGTTACACCTCAAATCGGAAGGAAAATCGATTATATTAATTACAATCATGCAAAGTTAAATATTTTTTCTTATGTACCTTTCACCTCCGATATAATTTTATACACCAAACATAATTAGAGGAAATATTTTTTTTCTTTCCATTTACTTTCTTCCTGTACTCTCCATAACAAAGGAAAGAAAGGGGTGTAAGAAGGGAATGAGAGCCAGGCTGCACCGGAACTGAAAATTTTGAAAGAGCAAGGAAGCCTTTGCCAAGTCCTGAAAATTACCCTTACGGCCTTACACAACCAACTGAATTTTCTCAGCCCAAACACTTTTTTAATGTTTGCCAGCCCAGTTTAAAGCGCTGAAGTGATGCTGTGACTCATATACCACGCATATCATTCCATGCTTATGTACCTAAATTTCTTAAAGACCATACAATTTTTGTACATTCAATTCAAGTCCATATCTGCCACTGATGTAATATATTACATTTGAAGTTTTACTTTATGTGAGAGCACTATCAACTAAACTATCAAATAACTTTCCGCTTCTCTTAATTGCCCCCCACCGGCCCACCCCCTCCGAATTCAGATCCAGTCAAGTAACTCAATTTTTGAGTTTTAGATTTGAATCCGTGACAATTTATTCAGGAGTGGAGCGCACACATTCTGAGAGATGGATTCGAATCCCGAAGCAATCCCAAGTGACGGATTTGAATCGAACATTCCTTATCCAAAATAAAAAAAATTGAGTTACTTTAGATAATTCGGACCCCCACCCCCACCACCACGAGTGTGTATCCTCTGAGATATCTCAACTTTTGCGTGACTGATGTGTCCGGTGCCTATTCGGGGAGAGCGCAAAGGCCAGTATTATTTGTGCTTCGAGATTCGTGCAGAATGTATTTGAACGATTGCAATTTTTCATAAAGTCACGCAAAGTTTGAGAAATATCAGAGGATGCAAATTCCACCACCACCCATACATTTGGAAATCCAGATCCAGTAATGTAACTCAATTTTTGGGTTTTAAATCCAGACCGTTTGATTCGAGATGAATGTGCGAGATGGAATGTCAAATTCGAGATGGAGCACATATTCTTAGATGGATCATGCGAAATGGAACATCAGGTTATAATCAGACGGTCTAGATCCAAAACCCAAAAATTGGGTTACATTAGGGGATCCGGAACCTACATTTGGTGCGCTGGCTTTCTAAAATTGCTTTTCGAAAGTAAATATTTATTTTCCATTATTTTACTGTTGTCTTTATCATAATATTTTATTTCATCATTTGGAGGTCACATGTATGTATATGAAATTTCTGTCATCCATTGAACCAACCAAAGGCACAATATTATGTAAATGCAAGGAAACAAGTTTTTTTTTTATATATTTTAATTAGTTCCTCTCTTGCGGAAGAAAACGCATAAAGAATATTATATTTTTCCAAGGAAATAAGCTTATTTTTATTAAATATTCTAATATCATCTAATTATAGACCCTTTTGTAGGGCTGAAAACGGAGCCAGATTATCCGCTCCGTATCCGACCAAAATTCAAATTTGGCTAAACGGATTCGGATAATATCCGGATTCGGATTCAGATAATTATTTATTATGAACAAAAGATCTAGAAACGGATACGAATAATTTCACTCCTGAACAAACGGATCAGATATCTGGATATATCCGAAATCAAACCCGCTCCAGCAAAAGGCTTAGGAAGGTTTGAATTGCTACAGAGCTGCGCTTAGTATTTTATAGGAGCTCTGGGGACTCAGAAAATATAGCAAAGAAATGTGGGATCCGAATCTACCGTGATACTTAACTCATGAACAGTGACCTACAATTTCTGTTTTTCCAAATTAAATTGTTGAATTGTTTCAAGATTTGTGCAAAGAAAAATCAGCTGCTTTGAGATACATGCATGAAATTATTAGACGGTTAGATGAAAAAGCAAGAATTTTAGAGTTACTGTTCACTCTTTTAGGATGGCAGCAGATGTAAATCCAGAAATGTGGGACTAAATGTGCGCCATTCTCAATTCTGAAGTGAGCCGGTCACGCATGACGCATGACGCATGTACATGTATAAATCGTTAATGGACTAGGTTATTCCAGGCCCAAAGCATCAATCTTAAAATGGGCCTTTCTTTATTAGGTTTAAACTTGCTTTTCTTGTTTGCCTGTTTGGCGTTTGCAGTGCAAACTTTGCATTAAATGAAAAATAATATAAACTAGATTGAAATATATAACAACAAAAAATTATATCTTTTGATTTTTGTATCCTAAAGTTCATATAATTTTTATTTATGAGAAAAAAGTTCCGTATCCGTATCCGTTTAAGGTGGATTTGGTTTTACATTTTGATATCTGTTTACTATCCGTATCCGTATTCGTATCCGCTCATTTAAATGTGGATGTGGATATGGTATCAGCATTATCCGCTCCGAATCCGCTCTGTTTACACCCCTACCCTTTTGCATGTATATATATTTTTCGGAACGAAACACAAGGCACAGCTCTAGTTTACATATAAATTGATGATATTCTCTCTTAAATTAGCAATCGAAAATGGAAACAGGTTTTGTTCAAAAGATCTGAACAAATTTTATCCAACTGCAGGTCTACACCACCTTATCTGCATTAAGATTCATGCGAATAAATTTAAATTTTAATAAATTTAAACTGCCTCATGAATCTAAACCGTTTGTCCAAAACTTTTGGAAAAAAAAAAAAAACCATCCATCAGAAATTATGCCGCCCTATGAAAATTTTCTAATTCTTTTGCAACTTTTACTTCAAATCATTAGCCATCCGAGTAAATATGACAAATTGGCAATTTCGTTAAATATGACAAAGCATGTAATGAAGTAATTTGATTAAATAATATATGACACAACAAGATAAAGAGGTATATGAAATTTCCTGCATAGTTCCAAATGGGACCTGTGCTGATGTTTAAACAACTTGTGTCATGTCAGTTGGTTGGATCACAGTCCCTAAACTATTATTATTTGTATTGCTTTTTAGGTAAACGAATATGTGGCATGTGGGGAGCGACCGAGCGACTTGACTTGGTAATAGAGTGTCAAAGAACATAACTGATATCACGCAAATTTATTGTAATAATCAGCAGCCAAATCCAAATTAAATGTACTGATATAAAATAAAAGATTAACCATTTAATGCTGCATAACATAAAGTGCTTGCACTTAGATTACAAAAGCGGGACTAGACAATTTTGAGCACAAAACAAATTAAAGGGGATTGCGCTTAGATTAAAATAAAGGAATCGACTAATAATCCCTTTCATTATATTCCCTAAATGTCATCCTAATTAACTTATTCATAAAGTACAATGGGGCCAATAACTAACTGAGGGGACAATAATTACTTGGGAGACCACTTAAATTTGAAATTTTTTACAACTGGTGCGCACATGTATGAACACTTATGTGCGCAAGTATTCATATATAATATATCAAGTATTCATACTTAAGATATTAATTATTTAAACAAAAAACTGAAAATCAACTTCCTTTTCTCCCTAATTACACATCCATCTTTTACATGTTTTTAGAAGTAGTTTTTTTTTTCTCCGTTTAATTTAATTAATATTTCTAATGATCCGCGAGGAATTTTACAAATCTAAAACTATAAATATTTTTACGTAATTTTCTCTTTCAAATGAGATCCATGAGGAAGTATTTTCAGGTTCTTCGTCGTTCAATTACTCATACCTCAGCATGGAAGTATTCATACCTCATCGAGCAAGTATTCATAACTTGTCAAGTATTAATACTTACTCAATAAATATCCATTTTGCTATTTCAAATTATTTAGAGAACAAACTTGCCTATGCAGGAAATAATTTCATAAAATAGTAAGTCTAATGTCCTACAAAATAATACACAAATGAATAAACTTTAAAAAGTATTCATACTAAAATTTAAAAAATATTCATACTAAAACATATAAAAGCATTCATAATATAACTTTCAAAATATCATTACTATAAAATATTAAAATTGCAAAGTATTCATACTAAAATATATAAAATATTTATACTAGAACATTGGAAGTATATATAACGAAATCAATAAAATTAATCTTACTAAAATAATATAAGTATTCACACTATAAGATTGAAAGTATTCACACTACAAGGTGTGAATACTTGCTAGACGAGGTATGAATACTTGCATGCCGAGGTATGACTACTTGAACGACGAAGAACTCGAAAGTACTTCATCATGGATCTCATTTGAAAGAAAAAATTACGTAGAAAACATTCGTGATTTTAGATTTGCAAAATTCCTCGCAGATCGTTAGAAATATTGATTATATTAAACGGAGAAAAAAAACCCACTTCTAAAAACATGTAAAAAATGAGTGTGTGACTATGGAGAAAAGAAAGTTGATTTTCAGTTTTTTTGTTTAAATACTTAATATCTTAGGTATGAATACTTGATATATTATATATGAATACTTGTGCGCATAAGTGTTCATACATGTGCGCACCAGTTGTAATTTTTTTCAAATTTAAGTGGTCCCCCAAGTAATTATTGTTTTTCCCCAGTTAGTTAATGGTCTCCATTGTACTATATAGATAAGTTAGTTAAGAAAACATTTAGGAGATCAAATAGCGGGGGACAAAATCTTTACTCTATAATAAAAGGCATTTGAGATGATCGAACACATCTTTTTTTTTTCAAGCCTTGAGAGAAAAAGTCTGAGCGTTGTAAATTAAAAGGTGAGAATTTTCCGAACTTACTGGGTCAATTCAAAATTTTCATTTTGTGTTTCATCATTAATAGTTGGCTAGTTAAGATTCATCTAGTAATAAAGTACAAGAAGTATAATAAGTAGAAATAATAAGCACCAATATCAATAATCAGTTTTTGATCTAGTGGCAAAAAAAAAACATATTGTGTGTAGCAGAAACCAGATGACGATTCTTTATGGACATTAAAAAATGAAATTTGAAATGCTAAGGGCCTGTTTGGCGGGCCATTGGGAATGGGTATAGAGACATAAATTGAACTAAAAATTACTATTCACGTGGGAAAAAAAATTCAGTTTAACTGAATTTTTTTTTCTCAGGAACAGTGGAGCGGCCGAACAAGACCTAAATCTCCATCTTTATATATCAAAAAGAAGCACCAATATCAGTTTCCATTTGCTCTTATACCACTGGCACATAGAAAAGCTTTCCCCAAAACAAATGGGATACCCAACAAGTTGATACCAAAACCGGATTTGCTGATTTGTTATTACACATAATTTTCAGATCATGCATATTCCCTAAAATAAAGAAAATATCATACTGATAGTTCACAGTATCAATACCGTACTGGTACATGTGCAGAGAAGAATGAAACGAAGCAAGGATGAAATGTATACTGTAAAGTCCTTATGGAGGAACGATGATAAAGCTACAAGAATACATGCCATCTGGAAAATTAGAGCTCCAACAAGAATTACTGTTTTCACTTGACTGATGTTGAGATGTAAGATCCCCACAATAGAAAAATCCCTGTCAAAAGGGATGGATCATATTTTATATGCGTTACAAACGCGCCCAGTTCAGAATTCCATTCTGTCAGTACTTTGCAGCAGGAGAGTACACTCAAGCAATCACTGAACCGAAACATCAAGTGGTTCGAAAGATACGAATGACAAAGACCTTTGTTATTTGGTGTGAAAGATGCCGACGAATATTTACTGACAAAAAATAAACAAGGATTGAAATCGCAGCGAAAGTAAAGAGGGAATACATAAGCTGGTTCAACTACCAGTAAAGCAGTAAGGCGGCCTCCTTTTATCCAGAATTTTTATTAATAGAAAAATAAAAAAATATCGAAAATAGGAAAATAATTTTCAGAAATTCGATATATAAGAAAAACATGATGGTTATAGACCACAACGTCCTGATTAACGAAATCATATTACCGCTAATTAACGAAACAGTGCGAGAAAAAAAAAACCCTAGACGCTCTCAACTATAACGTCCACAACTTTTTTTACGTTGTTTCGCTAATCATATTTCAATTAACGAGACGTTGTGGTCTATAGAGGACGTTATAGACCATCACGTTTTTCTTAGATATCGAATCTTCAAGAACTGCTTCTCTCTTGTCGATATTTTTTTCCCCTATTAATAAATTTTTTGGCTCCTTTCACGGAGAAAGAAAACACGACATCCATTAGTTAGAATTTCCCTTTCTTAAAAAAAAAGTTAGAATCTTCTTTTTCTTCCCCCTCACATTCTTTTTTTCAACTTTAATCTTCCTTTTCCTTTTAATAGTTTCTTTCCTCTTTACTTTTACTCTTTTTAGCTAGTAAATGTACTTTTTAATAATTTTCCTTTTAACATTTTTTCTTTCTTCTTTTTATTTTTTCAATAAAAACCTGTAAAAAACAAGAGACACAAACCATATTTCTATTAATGAAATTTGAGGGCAAATTATAGAAGTAAAGTTTTTTTACAGAGGTTTTTTCATACATATGGTCCCCATTTCACTAGGACACAATCAAGGAAAATCAATAAACACGTCATATAATTTTGTTTTATTATTAAACTCTTATTATTCTAACCAACAGAAAATTTTGAAAATTTTGATAGCCTTAATACACGGGAAGATAGACTTCTTTCTGCTCTCTTTATTCCCATTTATTTGTTTTCACTCTCTGAAGACCCTACCTGAAATCTATTTTACTCTTTTGTGCGCTCCACGTCTTTTGGTTTCTTTAATCAGAAGCAACGCATGATAATTGGACTACTACTACCCCACTTGCTACTTCTTTAGGACTTGTTCGGCTGTCAGCCCGTGTGATATCTCACGTGAACAGTAACACGCAGTTTACTGTGTACCTGTTCCTGTGTCCATTTCTATTCTCGGGCTGCAGCCGAACATGCCCTTAACCAGTATCAATTAGCAAGGTTTGGCAAACTTATTTTAGAGTAAACATTTTAACATAGCAGTTTTTTTATTCATGCCGCGTTGTTTTAACTTTATTATTCATATGCTGTATGAATTAAAAATAGCTCTGTCAAAATATGTACTTCTATTTTTTGACAGTACAATTAAAGAAAAATTAAGATGGAGATCTTGACAGAATTACTTTTACTTTACGCATCACTAATATAAAGAAAAATAAAAATAAAAATGTAATTGATGCTAATTATTAACTTCGTTAATATCTTTACCGGAAGTAGTAATAATTATGGACCGAATATTAATTCATATTAGTAACTAATTTATTTGAATTAATATTTATTTATTATTTTTTGTCTTGTAGTACAAAGAAACAAAAGACATGGCCCATATATATAGTGCTAAGCAAGTCTACCAAATTTTCCGGTAAAGATATTAAACAACTTGTTTCTTATAAAAAAAAACAACAATTGTAGTAATTAATGTCAAATTTCTTAAATATAAAAACTTAAAATTGTAATAGTATCACATTATCATACATAAGTCGGTACAAATTATACTGCAATTAACAATTTTGAATATTATTAATTAAACAACTTTGAAGACGGGGTTTCTCCATATCAAAACGTATGATGTTTGGATTTTCGACACACCACTAAAAGATTAACACTGATCCGGAAGGGGGACCAGATAGAACGTCAAACTCAAAATCGAATCATAATTTCATGTCGCACGTGATCAGAAGCGAGAGGAGTTGAATCCATAAAATTTTTACTTTCAAGTTGGTTAATTTTTTTTTTTTTACCTAAACGAAAGTACTTGGTGAGATTTTTTTGTAAGAAGACCTATTTATCCTCTTTGTTTCTCCTCCATCATGAACTGCATAGGTGAAATTTAGAGGCGAATTCATTCACATAATATAGAGGTCAATTGATTTTCATTTTTTATTTTATTTTGTATTTATCTATGGTTGTTAGTATAATTTAGAGTAAAATATTATGATTATGTAAAATTGATATCTATTCACCACATAATATTTAATATGATCGATCTCCATATGTATTTGATCCATATAGTTTGAAAGTCTGACTCTGCTTTCGAATGAAATCAATCTCTTCTCCACACCATTAGATGTGTTTGACCCCCATACTTTGAAAATCTGACTCTACTTCTTGATGAAATCAATATCTTTTCTCCACACTATGAGCTTAGATGAGGTATTGAGTTGCTTTCTTTGAACCTTTATAATTCTTCAATATGTTTTTTTAATTGAATATTCATTTCTCTTTCTTTTATAAAACTCTAACAATAACAAGTTCTGTAAATTCAATAAATACAATGGATGACTTTTCTCATCTGGAAAATGATTTTTTTTCGAACTGGTAAATGATTTCCGATTAAAAATTTATTTCAAATCACAATCGTTTATATTCATCTCCTTTTTAACAATGAATTCATTTCTCATGCTACATTGTTCCGATCAGTGTAAATAGCCGTTTTTTTTATAAATCGAAAATAAATAAATAAAATATCAGGAAAGAATGACGTTTCGATTGAAAATCAAAATATAAGTAAAACGAGACCGTTTATTCCGTCCCACGAATGGTATAGAAATTTCCATATGAATTAATCACCGTTAATCCAAATAGTAATCCTGTTAAGCAGAAAAAGAAAATAAAATCCGGCTGGATAATCCATCCTGTCCCAAATGCAGAAAACTAAATAAATAAATAAATAAACAGTCTTTTGAACTTAGATTCAAATGTCAAGCTTACTGATAAAGCTACTTGGAGTTGTAATAGATTCAAATTCAAGCTTACTAGTAAGCTACTTGGTAAGCTTAATAGTAATCCGTACAACTACTAGTAAGCTTAATAGTAATCCGTACAACACCGTTCTCTGTGACTCTGTGTTATTCAATTGACAGAACTCGCCGAAGAACTACTACGACTGTAATCATAACCACTTGGTAAGGAGGCAGATGAAACGAGGAAGAACTTCTCTCCACTTCGGGGTGCGTATCTTCTGAGATATCTCAATTTTTGCATGACCGACGTGTCCGGTGCCTATTCGGGAGAACGTAGGGAGGCAATATTATTTGAGCTTTGAGATTCGTGTATAACATATTTGAACAATTGAGATATTCCAAAAAGTCACGCAAAGTTTGAGATATCTCAGAGGATGCGAATTCCTCCACTTTGTAGCATTAACTAGAGACCATATAAGATTGCCAAACTCCTATCAGATAAAGATCAATTATTGGCATACATCCAGGAATAAAGATCTATCATTGGCATACATCCAGGATTCTGATGGATCATTTGCTGTGCATACTGCAGTACGAATGGGCCATGTCAAAATGATTGAACTTCTCTTGCAAAGTTGAGATAGGAGTAGGTCTGATGAGCATCAGACTTATTTTTAGGTTCAATTAGCTCTAGAACCATATAATTAGTATTAAGATTGGTGTGCATGAAAATTGAAACAGACTTTTAGATTTAATTTGTTCTAGAACCGTACAAATTAGCATGGATCTTGATACAATCAAATGGTCATTTCACCTACAGAACGAAAGTAGGTCCGATGGGCATCGGACCTACTATGAATTCTGCAAAGATGCCTTGGTAACGAAGAAAATGTTCAATAAGATGCTAAACACAATGGATAACGAAATGATACCATCTGGACTTTTTTTTTTCTCCTCCGGACGGATGGATTTAATTTACCGCCCCGAGTTATTATTTTTTTTTCTCCGTTTAGCGGGGTTATAGTCTAAATTAACGATAGTTAAGCTGAACGGGAAATATTTGTACCGTTTGTGGAACGGAATAATCGGTCTTTTTTTATTTTTTATATTTCGATTTTCTATGAAAACACCATGCTTTTACGATATTATTTATTTTACTTTTAATTAATAAAAAATCGGTCATTTCTCATGCTTCACTGTATAGCTCTGTTAATTAAGACAGATTTGGAGACCGTGAAGTGGACTGCTTGTTAAATGCATTTCCTTTATAAAGACTCTTATTTAATTTGTGCTTTGGAAACGAAAGAGGAATATAGGCGGGACCCGCCACTACAAACTAGGTTCAACTTTTCTATAGAAATATTTCAGTAGGTTCAACCTGTCGTAGACTGCCTACCTGAAGCAAAGTCCGGTAATTAACAGTAACCAGTACATGAGAATGGCTCGTATTGACATTTGCTCCGCATTTTCGGAAAACATATTAAGTAGATTGATGCGATCAATAAAGAAAGGAAAACGGAAATAAGATTGGATATGCGATGCAATAATTTCAGCAAACAAATTACATAATTAGAAACACATAACAAACGCACTGGGGTCTGGGGGTGGGGGATACAATTTTCAGAACATAACTAGGTACATAATTGAAATCCATGGCAACAACTATTTAACAACGACGACAACACAAGGTCTCTAGTAAACGAGAGGCTTATTAGCACGGAGATTGATAAAATAATCGCGAGGATTACCCTCAAAGCTTGCTCTTGGCATGCGGGCCCCACCTCTCCCCGGTGCTGTCATCATCCTCCCGAAACCACGGCTCCGGCCTGAGCATCCGCAGCAGCAGCGGCAACAACAGAAAACCATATAAGCTACCAGTGCAACCGGAAGGATGACAGTGAGTGCTATGTGGACCCAATGATGTAACGTCCCCGATCGGGTCTCAGGCGGGAAGATCTCGTCGAATTTTTCGGATAAATAGGTGAAGGTGGTGGTAATGAAGTGGAGGAGGAAAGTTAGTTTTTCTTGAAGAAATTCAAGGATGTTTGGTTTGAGATCCTCCGATGGATTTGTTACTTGAGTTATTAGCAACTTTCTAATGCTCTCCATCACTGGCGCTCTCTTTTTCTCTCTTCTACTCTTTTGCTGAGGGAAAGAAAATGTACAAGTGATATTATGGAGTGTAACTGTGTAAGTAGGCTCACATTTTGAGTAAATTATTAAGAATGGTCCTCACAAATTAAGATATTATCTTTTTTTTTTTTCATTTTGGTACATATTCTTTTGTTAATTTTATCCTGTTGTTTCCCAGTCTGACATTATTTTTAACATCGTCGTAACAACATATTTTCATTTATTTTTGAACTTACTATGTCTATATATAAAGTACAATAATTTTGAAATTCATTTTTAAAACCAAAATGGAAAAAAACAAATATTGTTTATATGAAAACTGTAATTTAATTAACTATCATCTATGAGTTTATGACTATGAAATGTTGTCAATAATAATTTGCTTACTTGAAGCATTTTTCTGCAGCGAATTCGATACGTATGATGTAGATCGGCTAATTAATTCAAAAAATAAGACTGGTGTGCTACCTGTAGCATAGTGACATGACGTGCTACCTCTTCAAAAACCTATTGAGTCGACTTTAAATGATAAATCCAAACCGTTGAAACCGATCTACTTCACGAGTGATGTATTTACATATAAAATTTTTCTTCAAAAAATAAGGTCTCGGGCGTTTCGGGTAAATAGGTGAAGGTGGTGGTGGTAATGAAGTGGAGGAGGAAAGTTAGTTTTTCTTGAAGAAATTCAAGGATGTTTGGTTTGAGATCCTCCGATGGATTTGTTACTTGAGTTATTAGCAACTTTCTAATGCTCTCCATCACTGGCGCTCTCTTTTTCTCTCTTCTACTCTTTTGCTGAGGGAAAGAAAATGTAAGTCATGTTATGGAGGGTAAGTAGGATCCCATTTTGAGTATATTATTAAGAATGGTCCTTTCAAATTTCGATATTATCTTTTTTCAATTTGGTACATATTCTTTTGTTAATTTTATCCTGTTGTTTCCCAGAATGACATTTAATTAAAAAGCCATTAAAAAGCGGATTGAAGTTAATTAATTATGTAATTAATGATAATATTAGCATGTTGATTTGATGATATGAACACTAAAATTGATGATTGTTTTTAGTATGTATACAGTACAATAATTTTGAAATTCATTTTTAAAACCAAAATGAAAAAAAACAAAATATTGTTTATATGAAAACCGTAATTTAATCTATCACATATGAGTTTATGACTATAAAATGTTCAAGTATATATATTGATCTCCAGTATAGTTAAGTGTGTATATATATTTGAAAATATCATTTAAATTAAAAATAAAATAAAATTGTGGGAACATGATGTTCATCATTTAGACAAATCACATGCCAATTTGAATATCATTTAGCCACATCCATCAAATTAAATCATCTGACAAAGTAAATTAAGCAATGTTTTATTAAGTTAATTAACTTGATCAAATCATTCTTGAAACCTTGTTTTAAAAGAAAGTTTTTCGTATTGTTAGAAATTGAGAACTTGAGCTCAAGGAACTCAGGATAATTAAGTTTTCGTTTGTCAACCTGTAGAAGCTGGTGTCAGTTTGGAACTATGAGCCAAAAATATTTCAATATCAATTGTTTTTCCTGGCGTCTAATATATGCTGCCATTTCCTTCAGCTTTTGAAATTAAATACGTAAGATAAATTACTTAATAATTTAAAAACAAGTACAGCTTTTATATATAATTACTTATTTTCTGATAAAGAATAAGAAAGTAATTACTTTTTTTAAGTACTTAGTTCAAAGCATGATAATAGATCAGAGATTGCTTGACAGCAGTTTACTGAGGGACCAATGCCAAATGATCATTTAAAGGATAAGATTCCATTTTACTTTTGACTTAAGCATGCAACATCTTTAGATGTAAATAGTTCATGTTTTTCTTAATGCCTACCTTTAAATCGGGATTACTTATATAGAGTTTGAGCTAATTAATTAATCAGTACATGTTTAATTTGTCAGCTAATTAATTAATTTAGATATTACTCATTTTCTGATAAGGAATACAAAAAAGGAATAGGAGGAGACTGTTTGAACATTTTAATATGGAGATCATGTTGAAAAATTTGGATTGACTGTTTTAACTTTGAAAATCGTAAAATCGAATGTTGTAATATATTGTAACTTTCAAATATTATAACATGTTGCAGCATGTTCTGTGTGAAATAATAACAGAATTAAATAGATTCTTTTGAGTTAATTAATATTCATAGAAGACTAGCAAGTCAATGCTCTCCAACCGAGTTGCTATCTCGGACAAGAAAGATGAGAAACAAGCTGGACCCGCCATTCAAAATTAGGTTTTATCTTTAGTAGAGGAATAATTAAAGAGTACAGATGTCCGCAAAAAATAAATAAAGAGTAGATGCTTGAGATTTTAAATTTGATTAATGTCATCATGGCACAAGTCTCTTTTAAAAGATAAATTGATAACAAGCAATTTCATGGAACAGTGGAATTAATACTGGATAAATAAAAATTTGTTATCCGGTACGTAATTCGTCAGACTTCAATAAAGAAATTATCAGCACAGTGAAGTACAAGCATACCGCCAGTATCAGCACCAAGAGCACTCGATTTTATTTGATAGTTGATTTTCGGAAAACCTTTATGCAACAAAACACACACACACATATGTAAATTCGGTCTGTTTCCTGAATTTTACTGTTTACGTGGGAAAAACGAGTTTTTTTTTTTTTCCACGTGAACAGTAAAAATTGGTTCAATTTTTTTTTTTTGTTTCTACGCCCATTTCAACATCCACTGTACAGCCAAACAGGACCTTAGTAACACACTGACACAAATGCACAACACAAGAAATTCATAATCATCAACCATCCAACTTCATAACCATGCAATGTACTCATGCTGCTGCTAGCCATCTCATGTGATCAACAGTAAAACTCCACTAATTAACATAATTTTCTTTAATGGAACCAAAATACTTAAATTAATTAATTAGTAATTTAAAAAAGACGCTCCGCAGCTCGGAGGCCGATGAAATACCCCCTAGGATCAGCCTCAAAAATTGCTCTCGGTATGAGGTCCCCGGCTCTTCCCGGTGCCTTCATCATATTTCCGACATGAAGAACTTGAGAGCAACACCGATAAACCACATGAAGAACTTGCGAGCAACACTGATAAACTGCATCAAAAACTTGAGTGCAACACCGATAAACCGCATGAAGAACTTGCGAGCAACACCGATAAACCGCATGAAGAACTTGCGAGCAACATTGATAAACCGCATGAAGAACTTGCAAGCAACACCAATAACCCGCATGAAGAACTTGCGAGCAACACCAATAAACCGCATGAAGAACTTGAGAGCAACACGGATAATCCACATGAAGAACTTGCGAGCAACACCGATAAACTGCATCAAAAACTCGAGTGCAACACTGATAAACCACATGAAGAACTTGCGAGCAACACCGATAAACCGTAGGAAGAACTTGCGAGCAACACTGATAAACCGCATGAAGAACTTGCGAGCAACACCAATAACCCGCATGAAGAACTTGTGAGCAACACCAATAAACCGCATGAAGAACTTGAGAGCAACACCGATAAACCACATGAAGAACTTGAGAGCAACACTGATAAACTGCATCAAAAACTCGAGTGCAACACCGATAAACCACATGAAGAACTTGCGAGCAACACCGATAAACCGCATGAAGAACTTGCGAGCAACACTGATAAACCGCATGAAGAACTTGCGAGCAACACCAATAACCCGCATGAAGAACTTGCAAGCAACACCAATAAACCGCATGAAGAACTTGTGAGCAACACCAATAAACCGAATAAAGAACTTTGACGCAACTCTGGCAAATTACAGAAAATGCGCTAACACAAGCTGCACAACACCGACAGCAAAAACTGCAACAGCATAAAACCACCTGAGAAATTAAAGGGAAGCAACAATAAATCAGCAAAATAGATAGACATGCCGGGATAACGACGGTGAGCAATATGTGCAGCCAGTGATTAAACGTTTCGGATCGGGTCTTGGGTGGAAAGATCTCGTCAAACTTTTCAATGAGGTAGATCATAATGTCCCTGATGAAATGGAGGAAAATATCTAGCTTTTTCTTGATTAACTCCGGGTATAAAAAGTTTATTATCTCGTTCAATTTTTCGGTGAGGTAAGTGAAGATGTCAGTGACGAAGTGGAGGAGCAGGATAAACTTTTCATGGATATATGGTAGGAACTTTTCAGGGATGTAAGTGAAGAAACCGGTGAAGAAGTTGAGAATCAGAGCAAATTTTTCATGGATGTCAGGAAGGAATTTTTCAGGGAAGTAAGTGAAGATGCTGGCGACGAACTGGAGGAACAGGGTAAACTTTTCATGGATATATGGTAGGAACTTTTCAGGGAAGTAAGTAAAGATGCCGGTGATGAAGTGGAGGAGCAGGATAAACTTTTCATGGATATATGGTAGGAACTTTTCAGGGATGTAAGTGAAGAAACCGGTGAAGAAGTTGAGAATCAGAGCAAATTTTTCATGGATGTAAGGCAGGAATTTTTCAGGGAAGTAAGTGAAGATGCTGGCGACAAACTGGAGGAACAGGATAAACTTTTCATGGATATATGGTAGGAACTTTTCAGGGAAGTAAGTAAAGATGCCGGTGATGAAGTGGAGGAGCAGGATAAACTTTTCATGGATAAATGACAGGAACTTTTCGGGGAGGTAAGTGAAGATGCCGACTATCGAGTCGATGAGAAAGATTAGCTTTTCATGGATGTAAGTGAAGAACTGTAGAAACAGGATAAACGTTTCATGGACAAATTGCATGAACTTTTCAGGGAGGTAAGTGAAGATGCCGATGATGAACTGGGCGACAAGGATAAACTTTCCATAAATGTATGACAGGAACTTTTCAGGGAGATATATGAAGATGTCAGCGATGAAATGGAAGAGGGAGGTTATTTTTTCATAGAGGAATTGGAGGAACTTTTCAGGGAGATAAATGAAGATGTATGCGATGAAATGGAAGAGGGAGGTTATTTTTTCATAGAGGAATTGGAGGAACTTTTCAGGGAGATAAATGAAGATGTATGCGATGAAATGGAAGAGGAGGGCTATTTTTTCATAAAGGAATTGGAAGAATTTTTCAGGGAGGTAAGTGAAGATGCCAGTGATGAACTGGAGAAGGTGCATTAGTTTTTCATAGAGGGATTGAAAAATATTTGTGTTGAGGTTTGAGGGTTCTGTTACTTGGGTTATCAGTAATTTTCTCACGCCTTGCATCTCTCTTTCTTTGCTCTCTTTAGTCTTTTCCTTAAGAGTGAGTTTGCATGAATACTGAGGAAGAAGCACAGCACCGGAGAAGCGAGGTAGATCACTCAATAGGAAATTTTCTTCAAGTGACCCTAACTTTTGTGAATATTATAAATTGGTTGTCGAATTTATATTTATCCCTGATGCCAATATTTTTTAAGATTTTAACTGGGACCCACATGCAACGCAAAGTTAAAAAAAGAGCTATTTTAGCGAGATTTTTATAATAATCATAAATAAAATTAATAAAATTAATCAGAAATCAAATTTAATTTTAAAACTAACCAAACCGTCCCACTGTGAGACTCTCTGAGTTTGCTACAATTTTTATTTTTATTATTATTTAGATTTTTTTTAGCAGACCGTCCCATAGTGCAGCGGTCTGCTACAATATTTATTTTAAGATCTTAATATTTTCATCTAAAAATATTCAATTTTATAACAAACAAAAACATTTAATCTTACACTATATTCTTAATTTTTTTTTAAAATTTTAATATTTTTATTTAAAAATAGAAAATGAAAAGTGTCCAATTTTTTTTACAAATAAAAATATTCAATTTTATATTATGTTCTCAATTTGGTGGAGTCCACAATAAAAGTTTATGAATAAGATATCCGGAGAAGACTTAAGAGATAAGTAAGGTCCGTACAGGAACAAAAAGCTGGAGATGAAGGAAAATATATTTTGAATCGCTACTGCTGTTTCCGATCCAAAAGTTTGGATCGGTAGCACTGCATCCGATCTATCTACATATCTAACAATTGAAGTAATCTTTTTATTGCCTACGGGCTCAAATTGTCCAAAAAAAAAAAAGTAATCTTTTTATTTGTTTTCTGTTATTTTTTTTATAATTTCTGTGAATAAAAAGTTCTCGAATGTAAAAGTTAGAAACCAAAATCGTGGCCAGGCGGGACTAGTGTTCTAACTTTGAACTTGGACCCGTAAATCTGGATCAGACTGCTCTTGACCTGTGCCCGTCCGGACCGGACCGTGCACGGATTTGGCCGAGTTCACAGGTTGGCCGGACCGGGCAAAAATCCGGACCGGATTGCTATTTTTGAAAATGAACCCGTTTTACCCTTGACCTGTCCTGGACCGGGTTAAACCCGCCCGACCCGTGAACCTGTCCGGATTGAACCCGCCCTACCCACCCGGATCCTGCTTTGAGATTTGTGTAGAATTAAATCACACTGCTTTGGAATTCGTGTTGTGCATATATTTTGCTTTAAGATTTGTGCCAAGTTAAAAAGAATGGTCCGGATTGCATAATTTTGAAAAAATTTCCGCTGCCAAATATAAAAAAAAAAAAGAAAAAAAAGAAAAAAAAAAGAAAAAAAAGAAGGAAAAAGAAAAGAAAAAAAAACCCGGTCCAAACCGTCTCGAACTGTCGACCCAGTCCGCCCGGACCACCAATCCGTACGGGCAAGAGTCAAGTTTCAAATATTTTACCCGTCCTACCCGCACCCGTGAACCCGCCGAATTCGAACCCGTCCTGCCTGTGAACCCACTTAGGTTTGGAATCAGACTCTGCTGCTTTTCTTAGAGAAAAACAGAGCCATGCTTTTCCAATCCAAACCATTCAAATTCGTTGAGATTTGTACATAAAAATGTTTCTTTATCGAGATATGCGAATTAAAAATTTTAAACGGTTGGAATAAAAAAAAACAAAATTCTATTTTTCTTTATATAAAAAAAAGCAGCAAGTCGGATCCTCAAGTTTGACTCGGTCTGTTCGTTATTAGAACACTGGACGGGACAGCACTTCACTCCAAAATTAACTGCATGCTTTGTTTTCCGAGTCCGTGCTGTGAAAAAGAGAAAAACATCACTTTCCAATAAACTGAAATGGTAAACATAGAAGATTGTGCAACGAAAAAGAAAAAAAAAATACCATCTTCAATATTGAAAGGAAATTAAAGTGTTTTTAGAGTCTTATTATGTGATCAATAACATCATGTTTGGTTGTGGACTAAAACTAAAGAGGCCTAAGTTGGTTATTCCAACTTACTACCGGTCTAAATTAATCGTGTTTGGTTGATGCCTAAATTTATAGCTTGAATTAAGCTATTCTTTGTTTGGTAAGATTTTGATGGCTTAAAACATAATTTTTTTTAATAATAAAATTACAACTATTTGATAAAACAGGAAGATTGTTTTTTTTTTTTTTTTTTAAATTCACTTCAATAAAATTGCATACTGGAACGATGTCTTACTTAAACGTGAAAAAAAGAATATCAAATATGCATCATTTGGAAGTGAAAAAAAATATTTTTATATGTATCACAAGTACATATCCAATGAAAACCATACATTATTCAAACTCATAATTTAACACAAAGAAGTAACAACTAAAATGTAAAAAAAATCTTACAAAAGTCATACAAATAGAATAAGTTCATACTTAATTAAAGTTGCAACCAAAATATAAAGAAAATATCTAAATAAGTTTATAGGTGATAACAACCAAAAATATCACATTCGTATAGCAAGATATCTAATTTTCATGTCGCCTTTGTCTCCACAAAGCATTTTTAACATCATCACGTATAATACCTCCTGCGGTAACTCATCAGAATCAAGTGAATCTGCATTGTCATTTGAAAATTCCATATTTGCGGAGTTACGAAAATAAAGATCCGAATTATTTTGTATTTTTATAAAATTGTGAATTATGCAACAAGCCACAACAATCAAAGCTTGTTTTCTGAACTTATAACGTGGTATTAGTTGTAGAACTTTGAACCGCATTTTTAAAACTCCAAATGTTCTCTCTATTACATTTCGAAGTTGGGCATGACGATGGTTATACAAATCTTCAGGGGCTGCATAATGAGAGGACCTATTCTAATGATTAAATTGCACAAGATGATATTGGTGATTGCGGTATGGACAAAGGAACTTAGATGTGTTTGCATAGTCTGAGTTTGCAAGATAATACCTGCCATTAGGGACCGTAAAACCGCCACTTTCAATAGCCCAACTCACACTTTCATATCTGAAGCAGATCTTTCCCATCCAACCGCAACACAAATGAACAACATATCAAAGGAGCATGCGGCTAGAACAATTTGTGATAGAGTTCTTTTACGATTGCAAAATCGTTCTCTATTTTTCTTTTTGACAATAGCCGGGGTATGAGTTCCATCAATCGCACCCAAGGCATCCTACAATAGAAATTGAGATTGTTATGACAAGTTTCAACAATCTATTTATAAGAAAAATAGAACTTAATATAACTACCTTGAACAAATAATTCTGACTATTTGGACCAATAGACATGCACGTTTGCACTAGAATCAGGTAATTTGATGTATTCATTATGCAAAGAAATAATGGCCTTCAAAACATCCTTGAAAATTCTGTAGATAAACTCAGTGGAGTGCTGAAAGTATTCTCCCAATTTACGCATGGATTCACCATGACCGATGCAAGAAAGAAAAATTGCCAATTGTTCCTGTACGGTTGTTCTACTAGTATTGAGCTTGTTGGATATCTTTTGGCATAACACATGAAAATTTTCTATGGACATTCGATACTGGTTGTAGCATCGAATTGGATGACTAGTTAAAATATTGTTCACACAATATAACCCTGAAAAGGCCCTGTCATTCTGTACTCTCCTCGTATGTAATGACGCACTCGCATCTTCAAGCATGTCAGAAATTAGAGCGTCAATTGCACTTGAAAAGAACATCTCATCCTCCATCATATATTCCAGTGATATCTCCATTTCTGCAACAAATCAAAGCATTGATGTCATGTTTTCAGCTTTAAGAACACATACGAACAAAATAATAGAAAATAGAAGTTTGATTTAAATTAAACAAGATAAAATAGAAAGTCTACTTGGTATATGGTAAACAAATAAAATTGCACTCAAATATTGGTAAACATATTTAAAATAATCTGGAACCATGTATACTTGCCACATAATAAAGAAGAAAATTAATAATAAAGCATTTGACAATAACTTAGCTCAAAATAGTATGACAATAACCATAACCCAGTACATAAGGATCTTACAATAACCTATTATTACAAAAAGAGCTCTTCAGTGAACATAGTTCAAACATAAATTACTTAATAATCAAAACATAACCAATCAAGATTATCATCCGAGCTATCAGATTTACTAACATTATTTTCAAAATTTTCGTCAGGAGCACCACTCATTGCATAGTGTCCGGTTGCAACGTTGGATCTACACAATTCATTCATCACCCTGTACCAAACAAAGGGCTTGGACTTGCACCTATACAACTTCGCATTGTACTGCAAGAGAATATATGAAGGTTCATTATAAAATTTAGATGAGATAATTTGAAGGAAAAATAATTCATTGAATTGAGAAGTTCTTTACCTTTCTTAACTCCTCCCAACAGCTTTCTTCAGTAGCAATGGGTATACGCATTTATGCATCCCAACCCCAACCACTCTTATCAGCACAAGACTTGTAATCATAGAAATCAGCTTTGAGATCGAGTTGTAATTCATTACTGGTACGATGTGGTTCTGATTGTGCACTCAAAATTGGTGCCAACCTATTCCAGACCTATTTCGTAAAGGTCCCTGGACCGGTCACTCTTTGCGTAACTTGTTCTTCCCTTGGTAAATTCAACATAAGTGTTGTTTGATCCACGCTCCTGTTGTGGCCTCACATCCTTTGTGTTGGTTTTTTAGTTTGACTTACCAAATTGCTCAAGGGATCCATGCATAGTGTCATGCAGATTCAAATACATTTTCAAGAATTTATTTCATAACATGATGTACTAGCCTCACATGTATTATTAAAAATTAATTAATGCTATCACAAATTAAACATAAGAAGGTTTTAAGAGCCTTGTCTAGCTCCAGACCAATATCTACTAGCCTCATGCATAATACCTTTATTTGTAATACAACAATTTTAAGAAATTCTCTCAGGAAAAAAATTCTACCATTCAACTTGGTTACTCAATTTAGATTAAAGATATTAAGATCTATTTAAACTGGTTCGGACTAGAAAATTTAATTTAACTAATTTAGATCATACTAACATAAAGTAAGAAACCAATTTAATTAACCAACTTGTTTACTCAATTTAGAAGCCTCAAACTTCAATATTTAAGTCCAATCAATGGCTGATAAAGTATGGTATAGTTACTGGTAAAGGGTGGTACCAAAACTGGTATAGGTTGACGCAAACAACTACTTAAATTGAAAATCCATTTGGAATCAGCAAAAAGCGGTGCTTCTTTTATTTTTAGGAATTTCAGTTTTTCAATTTCTATTTTCTGTCAAAAAAATAAAGTCCAATCAATCAAATTAAAGAACAACTATACACCAAATTCGACTGAAGGGGAAAATTATTAGCACAACTGAGACGATAACCAAATTCGGTCAACCAAATTCTGCATCGTTGGTGCCACATAAAGTTTTTTTTATATAAACTATACATCAAATTCAAATTTTTTTGGTGATTTCTTGCCCGTAGGCTTGTAGTGCTCATAATTTGAGTTCAATCATTCAATTCGTAAGAAGGGAAAGAAATATCAGCGAATTGAGAAAGAAGTTCTATCACAACGTACCTATCTGACGAAGGAGATGGAAATTGAAGAACTTGGACACGAAGGAGAGTAGCTAGATTTTTCAACTTTTTGTATTTGGCGGGAGAAGAAAAAAATGGAGGGAGTATTATAACGGTGAGTCGGTGACCATAGAAATGGAAGGGTGAAATTTCCAAATCTTCCTCATAATTCTAATTTAAGTCTCCAGAAAATTAAGGCACTGCTGATATTAGCACAATAATTTTTTATATTTACACAACAATTTCAAAATTTCAAATTTTATAGACAATTTTGTCCTCCATATCTATTTCATTCAAATTATATTTTTGATTCCCGTGATTATGTAAAATTTTAGCATGAGGACCATTTATTAGTTGCTATATATATATTCTTGATTGTTAGATCTTCATTTAATTTGAAATAAGAACAATAAAGGAATATTAACCTATACATCTTTGGTTGTACTGTACATCAATGGTTTTAACTTTTGTTAAATATGTATTTCGGTCCTTTTTTGTTTCAATATATGTAGTTGGTATGAAAAATATAAAAATAAATTTTACTAGACTTTTTAGTATCTTTTTTATTGAACCATGATAATATATTATGAATGTAGTTTGTACCATTCTTTTTTTTCTAAACTCAACAATGGAAAATTTGTACATACCACCTAATGCATAATCAATAAAAGTGAGAAAAATAAAATGACATGTAATGCAAGAAATGAAGTATTTAATATTTCAAATTTGACTAAGTTGACTAAAGTCACTAAAAAGAATTAAAACTTGTTTTTAACTATTCTTTTTTACTACAAGAAATGATTACTTTAATTTTTATTGCTATACTTTTTAAATTTGAAAAATGAAACATTTCCTTAAAAAGTTTACTAGAGGACTAGACATCTAGTTAAGGAAATAAAATATATAATGATCAGTGATTTATAACATAAAGAAAGTTCATCTTAAAAAAGATATGATATCTAGAAAAAGATATGGTATCTCGAGAGAATCGAAGGACATATTTGTCCATATAAGTAAAAAATATGAATTTGTTGTGTTAATAAAAAAAATATTGTGTCAATATCATCACCCCTCAATAGCTTCGTGTTTGATTGTGGACTAAAGCTAAGGAGACCTAAATTGATTATTCCAATTTAGGCCGGTCTAAATTATTCATATTTAGTTGAGGTCTAAAGTTATATCATGATTTAAGTTATTCATTGTTTGGTTAGAATTGGTGGACTAAATTTTTGGAACCTTAAGTTAATTAATTATTAATAATTAGATAATATTAAAGTATTAATAATAACTGTAATTTATTATAATATTATTATTATAATAATTATTTAATATATTAAAAATATAAGATATTAATTATTTGATTATCTATTAATAATAAGAAACTAATTATATAATATTAATATATTATTAATAACTATAATATATTAATTTTATTATAATAATTATTAATAATAACTATAATACATTATAATATTATAATAATAATAAGTTAATATATTAATAGTATAAGATATTAATTATATAATTATATATTTTTAATAATTATTAATAATAAGATACTAAATAGATAGTAATAGTATAAAAATTATTTAATATATTAACAATATAAATATTATTTATATAATTATATTAATAATAATGATAATAAGATATTAATTATATAATATCAATATATTAATAACTATACTATATTATAATATTATTATAATAATTATTTAATATATTAATAATAACTATAATATATAATTATTTAATTATAACAATTATTTAATATATTAACAATATAACATATTAATTATATAATTATATATTAATAAAAATATACTAATTAGATAATAATATTCTAGAAAATATTTAATATAATAAAAATATAAGATATTAATTATGTAATGATATATTAATAATAGTTATTGATAATAAGATAATAATTATATAATATTAATATATTAATAATAATTACATATATTATGATATTATTATAATAATTATTTAATATATTAACAATAAAATATATTAATTATATAATTATAAATGAATAATAATTATTAATAAAAAGATACTAATTATATAATACTATTATAATAATTATTTGATATATTAACAATATAAGATATTAATTAAATAATTATATACTAATAATAATAATAATAATAATTAATAATATAACTAATTATATACTAATAATATATTATTATAATCAATAGAGTGAGGCCACGATATGTAATAAAATTAAACCGCCAAGTGAGGTGGTTTAATTTAGGCCAGCCTAAAGATCGGCTTATTCCATCTTAGTCCGGCCCAATTAATGCTCGTTTGGTGGAATAACGAGGACTAAACCCCTTATTCCACCCTTTAGGCCACAACCAAACATGGGGTAGGAGATTTAGTTTAGGCACGTTTAGGCCAACTTAATTTTAGACTTACGCTTAGTTAGACTAACCTATTTAATACTTATTTGGTGAAATAATTGAGATATAAAGCTCTTATTCCACTGTTTAGTCCACACCACAACCAAACATAGTGTAAAGGCCTAATATACGGATCTCCATTGGAGCAAACTCCAAACAGAAAACAATAAAAAAAAGACAATAAAGTGTCCAAAGAAAAAAAAAATTCCAACTTTTCTGTTTATCAAGATCCACATTGGAACTTTAAAATTAGGACTTGAAATTGTAACATCGGTCAATTGGTCCCCTTTTGTAACAGCCATGCTAAGCTTCTCCTTAATTGTAAGATATTCCTAAAACGACGACGGGGAAGATACATAGAGCGAAGGAATCAAAGGAAAAAAAAAAAAAAAAGGTAGACCGAAGCAGAGGCCGAAGCTGGAGAGACTGGAGGTCATCCTCAACCCAAACCACCTCAACTGATGCGTAACACCGTAGATTATATACAACTTCATGCAGTTACATTAGCTCTCAAAATTGTGCAATGATCCGACAAAGCATATGATACTCCTACATGTGATTTACACATCACTTATCATCATCAACTTTAGTGTAACCATTCCACTCGGACCTTGGAGAAGTATATAAACAGTACTGGCACCATTGATCGATAATTCATGAAGAAGACCAAAACAAACACCTCGAGCTGGGATACGGTTGGGCTAATATAATGAAATAATTCAGAAACAGGCGAGCTATAAATCACTGGAATTTCGGTGACTATCCTCCTGAGGGTGAGTAAACATCCATGGAGGCAAACCTGAGCCATTTGATTGGGCTGGAGTTGGTGCTGGTGAAGTTTCAACTTCTACTCCAGGTTGGCTGCATTTTTTGGGTAAAACAATTGACAAAATTGAGGTTATTTGTGAAACGAATTGAAGAATTGAGCTGTTAAAAACATGCATGTATTATTGAAATTGGGTTGGTATATCTAAGGTACAGGTTTGTTATCTTCGTATGAATTAGGTAAGTTAACATTCGAAGAATCAGTAAGTTTCAATTTGTCAATTATTTGATAACATCAAGTAACTCAAGTTCATAATTCTGTTGGAACTTTGTAGTAAATATAGTTTACACGATTATAATGGCCATATGATTTTCAAATTGTGAAAAAAATAAGATATATAAACAATTCAACAATAAATTTCCATGTGAAATGTTCATTATGCCTATATATTCTAAGTTTTATTGGCACTATTGGTATTAACAGGTGCAAAAATAAAAGAGGTGATAAAAAAGGTACCTGATATTAAGAGTAATCAAGTCTTTAACCATAAAAGAAGATGCTGGTGAAGGTTGTGCTTGAGCATGAATTTGTGGGTCACTCGACATCTGCTGGGCAGGCATTTGCTTTTCTTTCTCTTTTGCAAGTAGATCCTTTTTAAGATTTAAATAAAGAGGAAATATAAGTGAATTTGTTCATAAAGCGCCTTTTATATTTTATGAAGTTCTAGTTGCAATTCAATGAACACTATCATCAAATTTTACCTTTTGAAGTGATGAGTTTTCCTCCTTGAGCAGCTTCTCCTGCACAATCAAACAATAATTTTAGCTTATAATATTCGAATCAAATTGGAAAATTTGATCCTTCGTTTATGAGTTGGTTAAGGAGCAATATGGCAATAATGCTGTTATTTTTGCAATTTCTCGCCTCTCAGCTTCAAATAAGAACATTTATTCTTGTAAAAAAATAGTCTCATTTTCACACCCCTATTAATCATTTAACAGCCAATAACTTGATGCTGCAATACGTGCACCTCTCATAAGTAGTACCAGAGATAATATAGCTCCAGGTATTACAACAGTACAATATGTTCTTAAAATGTTCTGAGTGAGTAACTTGCCTTTTGATGAAGCTCCGCTATACAATCATTGTAAACTTTGTTCTGCATCAAGAGATAATCCATATTATTAAACTTAATAACACAAAAAAAATGATTTTAAAGGGGCTGCTGTGAAATTTTAATTTTACAGTTCATCATATTTATGAATAACGTCAATTATTTCTGTTATGTTCAACTAAAAAATCATTTACAATTAATTTTGTGAATATTGCATCAAATACTGACAAACTTATCCACTCCTCTCTTTTTTTTTCATTTTGAGTGATGAATTTCTGTACTCTTAATCAAACCTTTATATCATTTGGGTCAGCAGAGGCAGAAGATATCTAGCATATACCTCATATAACTCTGTTGATTATCACTGGATAATTAACCGCTTAACAGGTGTCAACCTGATATATTTAACTATCCACCAGCCAATAAAATATTGCAACTCATTTGTCAGCCCAGTTCTAATTAGGTGTAAAAATCTCCTTATGCACGTATACTATCTGTACATACTCTGTTCAGTGTCAGCCTACCAAAAATCTGTTGACTTTAATTGACAAAGATGCAACAATTGACAGAGATGTCTACTTGGAAGGGAAAAAATGGAACCTCCAATAGCTAATTCGGTTTCTATTTTAGCTGTGCAAACAAGCTCTGTGATATATCGTTTCCTTTTCAAAGGGCTATTGGATTATTGGTTGCATGACCTAACCCATATTTGTTAAATGTTAGTCAAATGGATTATAAAGTGGCATTTAATTGATATCATGAGAAATTAGTAAAATATTAGGTATTATTTGTAAAATGTCATAAAGATTGAGTGGGAAAAATTATGTAATTGAGCACCATTCTATTTCTTATTTGTTTCAAGGAAGCGTCAAGCTGTTGTTCCAGGTACTGTAGATCTTTAATTGTCAGTGACTCCAGTTCTTCTCCCATAAGATGTCTGCACGCACAAAAAAGTAATAGAACAAATAAGTTAAAGGATCAATTTTCTTATTTATGTTCTTCTTTGCTTCAGTTTTTCTTCTAAGGTGATTCTTTAATTTATCATGGGTCATATTACACTCCAATGCATGATCAAAGGTTATTGCTGGAAAACACAAATGACCTCACTGATTTTGGCTTGTGCCAGTTCCAGTTGGGTTATGCATAAGCACATAGCAGTACAGGCAGCTTGGTAATGTTTATCATGATGTCATATTTCTCACCTTTGCCTTTTTTGCAGAGCTTCTATCTTAGATTTTATTATCGCACAATTATTGCTCGAGATATCCTACAGAAAAGCACAAATATATGGAAATTTTAGTTTCATGAACCACAGATGTCTTGCATGGCACAGGTAGCCCAATAAAATGTGATGTACAGAAAAAGCCTCAGATACTTGAAGAAAATAAAACAATACATGTAAAATTCATACATTAGAAACAAAAGTTCATCGTCATATTTTGAGTATTCAGTTTTAAAGACAAAATCCAAGCATTGCTCTCTTAAATTCTCCCGAAGAATTAAATTTTCAAAACATTATTTCAATCCAATCCGTCTTAAAAATTTCAACTGTTGATATTTGTATCTAGTTTACGGACCTATTCGTAAAATATAAATATAGAGAAAACTAGAGACTAGATTGAAAGATGTACGCTCTATATATACTCCAAGAGAGAATTAATTCATTTGGCTCTATTTCTATTTGATATCAGAGCTAAACTAGAATTAGAATTAGAATTAGCCATCACAGAACACTGTAGCTCCGCCACTGTATTGCGGACTGTAGCTACACTGTAGCAGATCCTCCTCTCTCCACCGCTTCAGCTCTTCTAGCCGCCGGTTCTCTTTCTCTTCCCTCCTAGAGCCGAGCTCTCTCTTCTAGGGCCGGCCGGCCACCTAGGGTTCGGTTTTGGTTTGATTAGGCCGGCGTGGGGGGCCTATACCCCACGATACCCGTTGGAGGGTTGATCGGGTTTGGATCTCGATCTTGGATGGTTGGATAAATCAAGATCGGGTTAAGAAAAGAGAGAAAAGGTTGTAGATGACGAGAATCTAGATCTTGAGGGTGCAAGATCGGATCTTGTGGAAGGAGAAAGAGGATTTGACTCAGATTCATGTGTTGAGATTAGATCTAAGTCAGATCGATGTCAGGAGAGGATTCGGGCAAGGGCAAAGGCGAGGCCAAGAGTCGGATCTATCATATCTGTTGTACTTGTACCCAAATGAAATGATTATACATGGCAAGCCCCAGTGTTCGCGTTATTAAAAAAATAGTTAACTTGGCATAACTATCATATTCGTGTCATGATTACCAAGTACCAATTTTGGCACGAATAAATTCAAGGGACCAATTATGCAGGCACTGGTAATATCCAGAATGATCTACATTACAAGTACAATATTGAGCGCCCTGTAAAAAAACTGCCTCCATATATAGATATGCACCCATTTGTATTTTATTAGTACTTTACAGTCAGTACAATGTGATGCACATGATGTAGACATGTTCCATGAACATTGTGCACTTAAATGAAAATTTGCTAGGACTCAATTGAGCATGTGTTACCTTTAATTGGCCTTTTAATAGCACAATTTATTTAAGATTTGATATGCTAACGCCTAAGAACCTATAAGCCTATTATAGTAGAACCCACCAAACATACCCAACATTTTATGTTTTTGGCTCAAATTCATATTTATATAAATAATGCTAACAAAAATTAATTTGCTGCATATTTAGACATAATTTGATCCAAACCTAATATTACCAACATTTTTTTTGTTCAAATTTGTATTAGCTTACATAAATGTAACAAAACACCTTTCGTCATTCATATTGGAAGTACCTGAGACATAGATTCTGGTTCTGACGCTGCCTTTTCAGCAAGGGAGTACTCCTGAAACTTCTCAAGAATTTGTTCCATCCTACACAAAATGAAAAAGAAACAGCAAGATTATTATCTAATTTAGATCAAAGACTGCATATGCTGACAAACCAAGCTGAGATAAAAGAGACTATATATATATATATATATATATATTTGGTGGCTGCTTTCAAAGAACAATTTTTTAGGAACCCATATGCTGACAAACCAAGCTGAGATCAAAGACTGCATATGCTGACAAAATTAAAACACCCACTTTAATTTGCAAAGCATGGCAGCCTTACTCATATATATATATATATATATATATATATATATATATATATATATATGAGATTGACTTGGCTAAGCCATGGTGTAAATGCATTTGGTGAGCCATGACACAATATCTTCATTTGCAAAGTTCAAATGACTGATCCGAACCGCTCAAAATTTTCTCCATATTGAAATGTGCTTGGTGACCAAATTTTACATTTTTTGGAATTTTTTTACTATTTATTAAGCCACTTTGAAAATTGCTGATCCGATGGTTCAAAATTTTTTACTGTTCACGTTGGATCAGCGATTTCAAAGTGGCTTAATAAATAGTAAAAAAATTCCAAAAAATATAAAATTTGGTCTCCAAGCACATTTCAATATGGAGAACATTTTGAGTGGTTCGGATCGGCCATTTGAACTTTGGAAATGAAGATATGGCGTGGAGTACAAACACGTTTTACACCATGGCTCACCCTAGTCAATCTCTCTCTCTCTCTCTCTCTCTCTCTATATATATATATATATATATATTCAGTTCCTGCAAAAGATGCTTCAAAAAGAATAAACCTAGCTGTGAGATGGCCAATATGTTTCCTTTAGTTATTTAGGAACCCATAAAATGGCACATCTCCACAAGGGGTTCTCACATTTAAGGTATTTAAAAGAGGAAATTTAACTGTCTTTAATTGTTGTGCTTATACATGACTTAGTTTTTAGAATTAATTAACACAAAATCTATATTAAATTCAAATTCAAAATTAAATCATTAGATATGATCTATATCATTTTCTATATGTACACATAAAAATTATGACTTTTCGACTTTGTTGTAATTGACATCAAGAGTTTTCAAAAATGAACTGATATGAATAATTTTAGACATTGATTTTTTAACTTGTTGATTTATATTATTATAACAAACTTAAAAAGTCATAATTTCGTATGTACATGTAGAAAAAATAATATGGATTATATCTAACTATTTCATTTTGTTATTTTAAGTTTTTGGAATTTTAATTAATAATAATTTAAAAGGTGGAGGTATAATGAAAACATAATAGAGACCTGAAAAGTGAAGGTACCGGAACATTCCGCTATTTAAAAATTAAGGAAACCATCTGTTAAGATCTTAATTTTGAACAGAAATAAGTCTTACAAAACTTGCTTCGCTTTTATGTGTACATAATATATATGTCATCTTTTCATATACGAAGGTTTATTGGTCCAGTGGACTATATTTGAATGTGCAAAGGTGTTCATATAAATTGTCACTATGTCAGGCCTACGGGTTTCTCATAATAAAAAATAAAAAAGTGTCACTACGTCACAAAGATAACGGCATTCAAATTTGGACCAATTACATCAGAAAAATCTCACTGACTGGGAATTCCTAGACAGAGAAACTTCTTTTTTGATTACAAATAAGTTGCAAGCCCAATAACAGGTTGCCCTAGGTGACAAGTGTCCGATATGACACTATCAACATTGATTGGAGGCTACTAGCAATGCCGATAACGAAGTTCTAAATAAATTTAAGAAAATGATGCATATTCAATGACAACACATGGAGAAGAAAACTACTGTTCTTTTTATCAAAGCTAGATTAATTGCAATGTCGCATGTTATTTATGTACGTAACTCGATATGGGTTTGAAATTGAATCAGCTGAGTTTGAGTAACAACAAGCAGTATATCAACTATTTTTTAGTCTTATTCAACTAAAATATCAGTTTAGCTATACAAAAACAAGCATTAGATACTTTACTCAAAAAAAAAAAAAAAACAAGCATTAGATACAAGCTTTCTAAGGTTATTCAGCAGCGCTTCATCCAGTTTGTAACATTTGTGGAATTTAATTTGATCAACTTGTGCTTACAATGTGATGCTGCAAGCTATGGTCACCCTTAGAAAAAAAATATATATATATTTGCTGCTTTAATGGAAAGAAATTCAAACTAAAATTAAGACACATCATTGTCCACTGCATAGGTTAAGATATATATTTGGTGGCTGCTTTCAAAGAACAATTTTTTGTACCATCCACAAAGAAGTAATGAATGTGTATAGGAATATTGAAATAGTGCTCATTCTTTAAACACCGGTAGGAGCATACTGTATTAGGGCTGCAAACAAATCGAACTTACTTCAGTTTGAGTTTGGTTTGTATTAATGTCGAGCTAAGTTTGGTTTGAATTAATTTTGAATCTTTTATGAACTTCTTTACGACAAGGAAGAGTGATCATAGTCGCTGAAAGCGAGAGGTGAAAGTCGTCTTGAGTTTCAAACTTGAGAACGAGAGTTATGACTTACAAGTTATGACTTATAGCTGAGCGGCCTTATGTTTTAACTTTTAAGTCATCAGCAGAAATCAACGGTTCACGTTACTTTGAGATTCGAACTAGAATAATTTGTGAACCTATTTCGAACGAACCATTTCCAGTTTGAGTTTGGTTTGAATTAATTTCGAACTTTTCGAATCAAACTCGAATCAAATCACAAACTACGAATTTTTTGTGCAGCCCTATACTATAACTGTATCCACAGAATTAATTTCAATAAATGACTGTAATGAAAAAGAAAGAAATGCAAAAATGACTAATCTAGCTCAATCTTGATAAAGGTAGCGTGTGAAAATAATTCTTCGATCAATATGAAAAAGGATCAAATAATTCTTTGATCAATATGAAAAAGGATGGAGATCATGTATGATGAGCAGACGACTTATTGATGTAACCCCATGCGACAATAATTGAGTTTGAGAAAGATGCCTCTAAAAAGAATTATAATTTTACCATATAATGAAGAGCATGAAAAATAATTAAGTTTAAGAAGAGATGTTGGAAATAGTAAATTTAATTAGTTGGTCAATTAGTCAAATAGTTAGAATGAATGTATTTGTATTTTCTAGATATATTAAATATTTAGATTTTCTTGAGTCATATTGGGTTGCGCAATTCGTGTACTTTATATTTGTCTTGATTAATGACATTTATATTCTAGGTTATTAAAAAGGCAACCATGTAACTTATAAATTGAGATATTGTCATTTGTAATTTTGAAGATAGTAAGAGAGTAAGATAATATTAAAAATAAAAGTTAAATTTTTGTCATAATGTGTTTTTTCTTTCACTACTAAAATATATTAAGTTTGGTTCTAAATTCAATCTATCCTATTAGATCGATCATAGTAAATTTGAAATGGTTGAGGTGCTACTCAGAATCTGAACATATAAATTGATCAACCAAAATGCAAAATAAGGTTCCTAGCGTCCACAAGAGAAAGATAAGAAGGATTGAAAGGAGACAAAACATCAAGTGTGTCATTTTTGCCACAAATGATGGAATGATACAGGAAAAATATTTCTCTTCAATGCCTCTCCCTTTGTGTTGCAACTCAAATTACAGAATAAAGTGAAATACACAAAATGCATCAGAATAAAGTGGTCACAGTGATTGAACTTGAAGATTCCTTGAAAGACTAAGATAAAAAAAATGTTAAGTTGAAGTTTAATGTGGTATATCTGATTAAGGCTATCAATGGTGATGAATTTATAATAACCGATACACAATTGTATGAATCACATGCATACCACTGTTGAATTACAAAGTGATGAAGTGGAGTCCTACAGACTACAGTCGATCCAAACATAAGATTAATGATGGATTGATAATCACACTTCCAAACTACAAAAAAAAAAGGAACTGTGAAATGAAAAGAAAACTTGGGCAAATGGCGACTGAGTGAAAATATACATTGAACTTGTTATACTTACAGGAAAGAAAGGCAAGCGAGAGAGAGAGAGAGAGAGAGGGGCAAACAGTGGTGCTGCTTCTTATCCTACATGCTAGAGGAAAAAGATAAGGATGCTAGCATGCTATAGAGCTATAGGAAACCAGAAGCTAATCTCAAAATAATATCAGAAAGTTCTTCATTCCAAAATCACGTCCCATTCATGAAAGACGAATTTGCTCATAAAGATCAACACATGAAAGACGAAACTCCCAAAAAACATCAATACAATTCAACATTTACTTATACTAGAATGAACCTAAACAATTAAACAATTTGATCTGGTAGAATTATACATACCGGTCACTGGTGGAGTACTCGTATAACTTCCCCTTAGCAGAGAAGATTATGAGCGCTACTTCTGCATCGCACAAAATTGATATCTCGTTTGCCTTCTTTAACAGCCCGCTTCTCCTCTTAGAGAATGTGACCTGGCGGTTTATCTTGTTCTCTATTCTCTTAAGCTGCACCGGCCCTCTCCCCATTCCCTCTTCTACAATACCTCGAAGAAACAACTTTAGAAGGAGAAAAAGAAAGATTAAAAAAAAGGAGAAAAATGGTAGAGAGGCACGCTGCCCTCGCCCCTCGCAGCAGTTACCAATTTGGAAAGGAAACGAGGGGAGGAGAGATTAAAAGAAATAGCGAGATAATGTTTGCCTACACCGAGTTATCTCTGGTTATTATACTGTAAAGTGGGACCGGACGGTCTCTAAACGAGTCCGATCCACAGACCATGTCTATCAATGTTTTTCTGACAAGGAAAAAAAAAAAGGCTGGTTTTAGATCGAGGAAAACAGTGGTTTTGAAACCAGGGTGGTTTTGGTCCGCCTTGTTGTTGGCTTGATATTGGCTGAAAGGGATCATAGGGTTACGTGGCTAATGCTGACTGGTTGGAGAGCCCTTTTCTCAGTTGCTATTAGCCTGCAGACTACGTCAAGCCTGTACTGGGCCTGGGTCTGTGCCCTTTATCTCTTAATAACGCGCTTTTTGCAAATTGTTGAAAAGAAGGGGCCCAGTGGGCCCCAGTGGGTGTAGTCATGTAGTGTAGTCTATCTTTTTATATTATTTTATTTTTTAGGCTGGAAAAGGAAATGTTTTTTAGTTCAATTTTGGAATTGTAAATTAGATTTGTAGCGAGTGGCTACGAAAGGAAAGTGATTCCTACCATTTTATGAGGCGGCAGATATTCTGTGGACGTGCCTATTTTGTGCTGGTTTGGTGCTTCATAAATTTGTCCCAATTTTTTTAATTAAAGAGGCTTCTTGCATTTTATTTCGGACAGGATTGGTCTGAAAATCTGATATGAGGAATCAAGTGTTATCAAACATGTCCAAATAAAATGATTGTGCTTCAGTTTTAAATTTTAATTTTTAGAAGTTATATACGATGGATTCAAAAACTTGTCTTTGTAATTGTGTTTATCCTTCTGTTATTTTTAAAATAAAAAATAAAAACTATGAGTGAGTCTATGGTACTATGCATATCGCGGTTATTTTTAATACGGATACATATTTTCATTTTCAAAATTCTAATAGTCGATCCGAACTGTTCAAAATGATTTTGATATGAATATGTACTTGCAGACCGAATTTTACATTTTTTAGAATTTTTTTCAATTTTTTAAGATAGATAGAAAATCACTGATTTTGGATGGTCCAGAATTTTCAGATCTAGTGATTTTCTACCTATCTTAAATAATAGTGACAATTTTTTTTAAAAATATAAAATTTGGTATGCAAGTACATATTTCTATGAGGACCATGTTGAACGGTTCAGATCGACTGTTAAAATTTTGAAAACGGAAATATTGATTTGTATTACAGACCAACCCGTAATATGCATAGTACCATATATAGACTCACTCAAAAACTATTACTATAAAATAGATCTATAATGTTTAAAGCCAATCATGTTTTCTATAATAAATAACAAAATAATGTAAGAAGCATAAAATTTGGTTCTCATGAAATTATAATATGTTGATATATTTCGAGATTAATCTACGTAAATTTTATAGATATATAAAATTAAAATTGCCTACATTGAGAAGCAGCGTGTTTCTCATCAGCTCTCTTTTTGGCAGCAACTAGTATTGTAAATAACACTCAATATCCAGACAGATCACGGTTTATACGTATAAAAATACAGTAGAACGCAACATAAAGTATTACGTGTGTCGTGTCTATACGTGTTTGTACTGGAACACTGTTGTGTTTGATAATGACTAAATCAAGGTTCTAAATAGTGTAGTGGGGAGACGAAAAAAAAAGCTATAACGAATAGCAGAGCTATAGCAAAATTTTTCCTACATAGTGTTTTTTCTTTTTGAAAATTATATTTTATATTTCTACTAATAATAAACATTATCCATGTAAAATCTCATAGAATAACAAAAATACCAAATTGATTAAGAAGTTCTAATATTCATATTGAACCAATACAAAGTCCAAATAGTCATTCAAAATATTCCTAATTATATAATTCATAAATTATCGATACACTTTATATTCAAAATATCATACTATCATATATTAAGTATCATTTTACTACATATTCAAGTTAACTATTCTTTAGATTAGTCAAACTGAGACACAAAGCCCACTTAAATTGAAAAAAATAGAAAAATAAGCCCATGTAGCATAGCGGACCGCTATTACCTCTATAGAGGCCGTAGCTCGATTAGCGCAATTTTACTCCGTAACTTAGCTTATGAGGTCCAAAACCGCTATAGCTAGCTATTTAGAACACTGGACTAAATCGATATGGTTTAAAACAATACAGACATAGCATATCACATATCAACACGACACAGATTAACACGGCCGGCAACACGTATTAACGCAAACTAATTAGCTTACTTAGTTTACACCCAAATCGCACCCAGAAATATTATGTACACCTAGCTTCCCGAAATGGTTTTAACTGCTAGAAAAAAATTTAACAATATTATGTACACCTAGCTTCCCAAAATGGTTTTAACTGCCAGAAATATTATGCACACATGACATTGACAAAATTTGAGAAAACACGGAAATTAATTATAAAAACAGAAACTTATATAATTAATTAGACAATTTCCCCTTTTTTTGTTTTACTTTTTAACTATTTTTATATATATTTTAGGAAACATTTAACAGAAGCTTCAAAAGTGAACATGTACAAAAATACGTTTTGGCACTATTAGACATGTCTAAACAAAATGTACAGATATTGTCAGTTGTCAGTATTAGTATTGTGTTCACTATATCTTGACATGACACAAAATGGCACGTTTGCAAATTGCAACACACTAGTAGCGACATACCACTGAAAAACGGGTCAGGGAGATCATTGTTTTCTTCCGTTTGTTTTTGAATTTTAGAACTTAGTAGATGTTAGTGTGTGGTCGCTTTTAGTGCTATGCATGGGACATAGTAACAAATAAATTATTCGGATTCGGTTCGGCGAGGAAAAAAATTCGTGATTCGGAAATCATTTGGGTATAATTCAGGAATTATTCGGTATTATTCGGATCAGAGATCTCAGTTCTGTAAGGGAGCAAAAACAAAAAAATAACCAAAAAAATAAAATTCTGAGAAAAATTTGGAATAATTCGGAATAATTCGTAAAATTCGCGAATTATTCGGGAATTATTCGGTCAAAGTTCGGTCAACCGAATAATTCGGCGTTCGGTTTGGCATTACCATAAAACCGAATAATTCACGAATAATTCGGAAATTATTCACGAATCTTGTTACTATACATGAGACCATACTAAACAATTAATACAGAGGTACCATGAATTTTGGAAACAACTTCTACGATATACTATTAGGCCCTCCAAAAATTCATTCATACTTCGTGATTTTTTTTTTTTTGCAAACACAGTATTTCAGCTATTTAAAAAATTTCATTTCTGTTTTTTTCTAAACGGCCGAATAGGCCCTTATGCTCTTGCCCTACTTAGAAGATGACTTTACCGTATCTTGTTTAGCCTAAAATTTCTATTAAGCCCATATTAAAAAAAAAAATGTTGTGCAACCCACAATAATACTCTAGCTACTAAGTTTGAACTCGAATATTCTTGATCTCTTGCCCTACCTTATCATAAATCATGAATCCGTCCTAATACATGCATTGTGTGGTTTGAGCCTTGTGTACATTCACGAGGAATACTTGGCGATAGCCATATCAATAAAATTAGGAATACAGACCATTACAATACGCTATCTTGTCTAGATCTTTTCAGGTTGTAGGATGATGAGCAATAAAAAAAATATTTTTATCCGTATCATCATAGTGATTAAATTTGAAAATTATATAATTCAGTTGCTAAAACGAAAAAAAAAATGTTATTTTAAGGAATCACAAGTTCAAAATTCGTACTACATTCAAATTATTTTAAGAACTTAATTTAATCCTTATATTGTTCTCAAACCAAATGAGAGGGTTAGAACTTAGAAGTTCCACTGGGGTGTCAATGCATGGTTCACATAATCTAAACGAGTTGCGTGATTCCTGCATGATTTATCTGATAGTTATCCATTAATTATGATCGAGTTGGATGCGAACATAACCCATCCTTACTCATTTAATTAAGATTTATTTATAAAAAAATATTAAAAAGAGGAATATTTAGCCACAATTGGGAACCATTCTTTATTCCTCAGCTTTTCATAATATAATGAATTGTCATGTTTATAATGCAGATTGACCGATTGTGTATCATCAGCTAAATAAGTACTTACCCCTGTAAAGGCTCAAGTTCGTTTGAGCACATTGTGTTTATCTTTTTACGTAGCTACAAAACTTTGTAACTGCGATTATCAATTAAATACGGGCAAGACCCACATTTTTTCTCAAAAAAAAAAGTACTTACCCATGTAAATAATTATTAAAGGTGATGAGGAGTCTTCTTGCTTTTAGTGCGCTTTTTACATATAAAAATTTATCCTTGAACAACATTTACATTTAAACAAATCCTGTGATGTTTAAGTTAGAACATTAATTAAATAAAGATTTTCAATTAAATATGTTAAAAGCTATTTAGAACATCCACTTTTTTTTTTTTTTTTTGATAAAAATAGTTTCCCACTTGTTTTATTACGGAACCAAAGTATATGTTTATACAATTATTGCCTTAACTAAAGTACCAAAAGGCAATAATAAAGGACATTCATATCAGAGCACCAAAGCAACTACAACAAAGAATTAGTCAAAATGCTACCAAAATACAATATTCTTAGAACTATCCATAAAATTGGAGGAGTTCTCAGCAACATAAGGAGCAGTAAAACTAGAGTTAGATTCATAACCAGAAGGAGAAAAGGAAGGTAGTAATCCAGCATCTCTATCGATTGACCTGATTGTAAACCTCAAAATCTACTAGAAAATCCCCAAAATCAGACCCTTCTAATCAAAGTGCGCAATTTTCCTTTCCAGGATATATCTGAATCTGAAATCATTATTACTGTATCTGGCTGGTTCAAAGAAGACACATCAAAAGGTAAAAGTAAAGTTAATTTAAAAAAATGAATTATCATTTCTAGCTCTGCTCAGTAAGATGATAAAGAAATAATAGAGGTAGCAACATATGCAAGTGATGGTATAGAGGCATTATTAAAACAAATTTTATTTCTAACTAACTAAACTGAACATAAAATGGCAGCCGTAATTAACTCCAAAAGTAAAAGTTCTCTAGTATGTATATCATTATCAATAAACCATATATCAAGAAAGAATTACAATTAAATTGAAAACCATTATGAGTTGCTATCTAAGACCATATAGAAGAAATAAAATGACAAGTGACAAATAGATATGGTCCACTGATTTAGGTGAATTACAAAATAGACAAGTACTGTCCCTATGCCAACCCCTCCTAGTTAAGTTGTCTCTAGTTAAAACCTTATTTTGTTTGACAAGCTATAAAAATATCTTAATATTAAGATGGATGTTCGCCTTTTGGATTGTCTAGTTAAAGGTATTAGGTATAACACCATATTCTAGCCACTGGTAAAATGAATGAACAGTAAATTTAGAATGTGAGGACCATCTCCAAACAATGGTATCTGGGTCCGAAGGTTGGAGAGAGAGAGAGAGAGGAAAAATCATGTTGTAATTGAACTCATTCTTGTAAAAGAATGCCAAATAATTACCTATTAAATTGCAAATAATTACTCATTCTGGTAGGAGTAGAAGATGCAGTAGATACAATAGTTTGTTGGTCTGAAGCAAATCTAAAAAGAATAGGAAAGACACAATATAAAGAGCATTCACCAAACCACCTGTCCAGCCAAAATAATATACTTATATCATTGTTTAAGGACTAATTAAAACTTAAGTTAATATGACTAAAAGTGAGAAAATAAATCAGAAGGATCATATTTGACTTTGCTCACAAAACAAGATCAATGATACTTAACCAAAAGTGAGAAATCTAGAGGATGATAATATATAGATCAAAAGAACCATATTTACTAAGAATAATGAATTTTCATTTATCATGAATGGTGGGGTCCTTAAACTTGAACCACCATTTTGCAAGCAAAGTCAGATTCATGTTATTTAGGTCTAAAACACCAAGACCTCCTTAGTCCTTGCTTAGTTAGAACATCCACTTTTAAACAATATGTTGTGTACCCGTGTTTCTAAGAACAGAGTCAGAACATAAGATATGATGAAAATTATTTCATAATAATTTAATATGAATCTAAACATATTTCCTTATAATTGTTTTCTTATTGCAATTATAATTATTGAATTATGTTTTTACTCGTATTATTGGATCAGAGAGACAAGTGCCTGACATGTCAATTAATACATGATTCCGCTATTGCTTGTTTTTTATGTTTTTATAAATTATATTAAATTTTGTTAGTACATTAACCCCATTAAATTAATATTAACTTATCTTTAAAAAGTTGTGTCGTGAATTATTAATCATGTCGTCCTGAATTACTAATAGTCACGTTTAACTGAATATCATCACACAAGTTTCTTCATTACCGTTGCAATCCTATTAAAGCTGATTAATTAATATGAATAATGCAGCATTCCGACAAAAATATATCTTAGACGTATAAACACTACAGCAGAAAGAGGCATCAGCGACCGGTTCACCAGTTGCTGAAAGTCTTGTCTCTGATGCTTGTCCGATGACATCACTGGTCGCTGAATGACGTCATCCCGGTCGTAGATGCCTCATCAGTGACCATTTTATTTTTGGTCGCCGATATGTTTTGGTGACGTGATGTTAAGATATCAGCGACCAAATATGTTGGTCGCTGATACTCGCTCAAAACCAGTCGCTGATGGTTTTTTTTTTCTTTCAAAATATAGGTATTAGCGTTAATTCATATCACATTTAATTCATATTTTTGATCGCTGATATGTTTTGGTGACGTCATGTTAAGACATTAGCGACCAAATGTGTTGGTCGCTGATACTCAAAACCGGTCGCTGATGGTTTTTTTTTTCTTCAAAATATAGGTATTAACGTTAATTCATATCACATTTAATTTTTATCACATTTAATTCATATCACATTAATTCATATCACATTTAATTTTTATCACATTTAATTCATATCACATTTAATTTTTATCACATTTAATTTTACATATTAATTTCACATTAATTCATACCACATTTAGATAATAGAAATTACATATTAATTCCACATTCATTAATATCACATTTACATAATTCAAAATTTACTAAATCTAAAAAAGTTTACAAATATGAAAAAAAAATCTAAATATTATTTTTGTTGTATGTTGAACGGCACTGGTACTGGCACTGGCTCTTTCTCTGAGCCTAGACATCTTCATCTGGTTGTCCAAATTAAAAAAACAATAAAGAATCAATCTCTAGTGTAGCTTAGTAGCTCCTATTATAGAAATAAATTAAAAACTATTTATGTAATTTCATTTAAAATGTATGCAGTAGATTATGATACCTTCTCGATGACGTGAGAGGTTCCGGATCCCCTGAAAAAGATCATTAAGAAAATGCAGTTAATAATTCATATATATGGCAATTGGATCAAGAAAAAACATGAAAAATATACGAGGCAAGAGTTCAAAAATATTATGGATTGATGTTACCAGTATAGTATCACGCTTCTTATTTTGTTGTGAATCTCTTGTTACTTCAAATATCAAAGATTTGTTTAAATGAATTATTAAGGTTTTAGCTCAGCATAAAGCATAGTGTGAATGCATCCTTTATTTGTTCATATAAATTTGATTCCAACGAATTATTTAGAATTCTGTAAAGTGTGAATGCATCCTTTATTTCCATTAGACACCGACAAATGTTCTCAAATTGTACTACGAGGTGGATATTAATTATTTGCTTGAATTAATTAAATGAAAAACATACAAAGTTGGTACCAGCAAACAATCACAGAAAGGAACAAAGCCGGTACAGCACAACAATCACAGAATCATCACAGAAAGGAACAAGACCGGTACAACAACACAACACCGATTAAGCACAGGTCCGAGCCTAACAAGGCACTACCACCAGCCCAGTAAATGGCTAGTACAAGCGAGAAATCAACAAAAGCACAGCACATCACAGTGTACCAGATCAACAAGGCAACACAGCCATCACAGTGTAATAGATAAAAATCCGATAAGGAGGAGGACCCGATAAGGAGGAAGACCCGGCTGGTATGGTCTACTAAGGGGGAGCAACACACAGGTGTACCAGTATGCTGCAATGGCGGGACATACAGGCCACTTTATTCACCTTTTGCATTTTACAAAAATCTTGATTTTCTAAATTCCCTGTTTACTTTTTAGCTTCTTAGGCTCAATTGTTTTGAGCGTTTTTCTGTTTTTTGTTTTTCTAATTATTTGTTCGCATTTAAATTCGTTATTGTGCTTCTGTTGGTAGATACAAACTCTGTGACTACCTTTTTATCAATGAATTAAATATGGGCAAAGACCCGTATTTTTTCTCAAAAAAAAAAAAACACAGCCAACACACACAAGCAAATCACAAGGTACCGGTAATCCAACCCGGTAGCAAGCAAGAAAAAGGCACCGCCACACACAAAATGAAGCATACACAACATCAATTTAAGAGAGGGCTCAAGATTTTACCCGAGAAGCAACGAAATCGCAGAGAAGCAAGAAGGGAAAAGGAGCCGGTACCAAGGGAGCACCACGCCTCGCGGCCACCTCCAATAGAACCAGCCGACACCAATTAGCGGCGGGCGGGGATGGGCGGGGACAGGCAGCGTCGGGCGGGGACAGGTGGGGTCGGGAGGGGACGGGATTTTGAATTTGGGTCTAAACCTAAAACGCAGTAGAGGGAAAAAAGAAGGGTGTGTGCGGGGGGTTTTTCAGCGACCGATACAAAATAGTTGCTGAAAATATTTTTCGCCGGTCGCTGATGCCCAATGTTTTTTTTTTTTATATATAAATTGGTCTTCAGCGACCGGACTTCCAACCGGTCGCTGAAAAGTTGGTCGCCTGATTTGTGAGATTATTTTATTTTTTTTTGGAAGAAAAAGGGCATCAGCGACCGGCGACAGCACCGATCGCTAATGCCCAGTTTTGCTATAGTGAAACGATCACTTAATTATTATTTATTTTGACAATATTGATAATTTTAAAAATATGGTTTAAATTTAAAATCAACAATATAGACATTATTTATGTCTACAAAAATGATGATATTTGATACATTTTTAATCATATATCAAATATATCAAATATCATCAATTTAAGTGGTGTTTTAATTCATCATAAAACACCACTTGAATTGTATGAATTATAACTCTTATGCTATCTATATATAAGTTCAAATAACATATTTATAAATTAACTTTTTAATTTCAATATTACAACTGTCAAAATAACTAATTTTCCTCCACTTAAAAATGTGGGCACACTGCTTCGCTGTCGAATTCTAGCTGAAACAATTATCACTTTTATCCAGATACCACCAAAAAGAGTTAAAAAGAATGGTCCAGATCGACTAATCGTAAAAGATTCCCTTTTCAGGTACCTGCAGCTGCAGGATGTGAATTCCACCGGGTAAAACAAGATCAGCGCTTTCCTTGCCTTGGTAGTCCAGAAAAGTCTGAAATGCACAGAACGAGGACCTATCAATTATCCTCGATCAATGAATCAAGTGTATAGTTGGCAATTGTTGCAATGATGGCGACGTGTCGACGTGTCGCATGGCAATCGATAGGCCTGACGAACTTGTTTGGCAACATATCATGGTCATCAATTAACCAAAGGACATGTGTCAGAATTTTATACGGTCGTATAATTGCCCTGCCGTTTTCGACCCGAGATTTTTATTAATCGAAATAAAATTAAATAAATATGAAGGATCTCAATTTATTTCGAAAAATAAGTAAACCGGTGATGAAATCAACATCTCTAGGGACGGAATAAAAATACACGTTCCTCTTAATCTGCATTACTCTTTAACCCAAACGAAAAAATTTCAGGGACGAGATAATCATTTCAGTCTGTGAACAGTGCCCAAAAAAAAAAAACTTCTTTTTTCAAGGACAGAATAATCATTTCTGTCTGTGAACAGTACCAAAAAAAAACTTAGGTTTAGTTTTGGTTAAATAAATAAAATTTAGAAAAATTATATTTCAACTATAAAAATAATTATTTATTTTTAACTAAAAAACAATGATTTAGTTTAGTAATATTTTTAAAAATAAAATTTATATTTAAAATTTAACATTATAGACACGATTTATATTTTAGATATTATGTCTATAAATATTATGGATACACAACAATAGTTTTTCGGAATAGCAATGCTCATTGAAACAATAATTTTATTATTTGGAATAGTTATAATATCTGCTATTTTTTATTTATTGTAAATGTTAGAATAAGTACTATTCAGAAGTGTATTCAGAAGTGTGAAGAGAGAAAAAAAAATATTTTTGTTTTCAGATTTCAGCTAACACAGTTCTGAAATGACAAATTTGACACGACTTCTGCTATCTTCACATCATGACAATGCATTTGAGATCTCACTTGCTTATCTTTTTTTTCTTAATTAGTATCTTGTTAACACCATTTTTTATTAGTTACAGTTATTCACTATTCCACATGTATAATCTAAACAATATTTTTACTAATACGAATAGGCTATATTCACACCAATATGAAAATCACTATTTTTTCTCTATTCTCATTTATTATTCTCAAATTTCACTATTCTAGTTATTCTAGCTTCCATCCAAATGTACTCTTATAAGTTGCCGTGTATGAAAAAATGAATCAATTGCTTAAATGAGATGGACAAATAGTTATAAACAACAAATATAGGGGTGAAGTTAAAAAAATAAGATTGAAAGTATCATGTAATTTTATTTTAATTTCTAAAAATATATACTTTGCATGTCGATCCTTTTTGTATTAGCAAATCGAGTTAACTTATACACATTAGCTCAATTTTTCGTACTTGCTAGTACTCTTTTATTTCACCTACCTAGCTATGCTCCAGATCTGTTTGGTCTCATTACCTTCACCAAAAACCATACTATCATAATTCTCACCTATTTCAGTTAACTACTAGCTAGCTCAATCACCTTATTTAATTAGTTTTGTTGCACGTGACTAGAAGCAGAGACAGAATTTTGAATAATGGAGTCAAAAACATACAAAAGAAATAAGAGTAGGTCCGATGGGCATCGGATCTACATTTAGGTTCAATGAGCTCTAACATCCTACGATAGCATTAAGATTGGTGCACACCGAAAATGAAACAGATCTGTAGGAATTTTAATGCACTTAGCACGGATCTTGATGTAATCGAATGGTTATTTCACCCATCAAACCAACGTAGGTCCGATGGGCATCCGAACTACTCTGAATTCCATACAAAATAAAATGTGAAAAGTGGTGAATTTAGAGATATGATTTTCATGATAGTTGAGTGTTAGATGGGAGAAAGAGTCAAAAAGACATGTGAAAAATAGAGTTCTCAACTTTTGAAAAAAAAAATGTAAAATGTTACAAGTTTGAGTTGTACATATTGTAACTTTTTTTATAACTTTATGAGGGTCATTTTTAAGGTGCTCATAACAATTAACTATAAATTATATAACAAAAATATGTATAATAATTAGTTTTTGAAATTAAATGGTATCAATTAACCCCCATTTGATGAATGTCAATATGTCTCTGCATGTGACACAAAATACTAATAAGAATAACATAGCACATATAATTTGCTAAACACATTGATAGCTTATTCCTTATCCACCCCTTCTATTATGAGTGCATATCCTTTGAGATATCTCATATTTTGCGCAACCGACGTGTTGGGTGTCTATTCGGGTAAAACCCAGGTGGCATCATTGTTTGTGCTTTGAGATTTGTGCAAAATGTATTTGTACGGTTGAGATTTTCCAAAAAGACACGCAAAATATGAGATATCTGCAAATTCTTCTATTACTCCTTGCCTTCATGCACCACCACTTGAGAATCTGCTAGATCTCACACTGTAATTTCATTTTTGTAAGCTGGACTACTAATAATAATTTTGTTTTGAAATCACGGGTTGTTTAAATTAAAAAAAAAAACTAATAATAATTTTGTAAAAACTAAAAATTTAAAGAATAAAATACAAAATTTCAATTAGAGGGAGTGCTTAGCACATTTTCCCTATATGTTCTCCTGAATAAATATCACAAGCTCCCGATAAGTGAAAGTTGTAGTTCTTGTTATACAATATTTTTGTTTTGCTCCAACAGCATAGTTAGGATTTTTATTAGAGATGGACAAAAAAAATATAATTTAGTGGACAACTAGCAAGTTGTGGACTGCCATGAATTGACTAATTCGACTCTGAGCTGTATAGACAAAATTTTCTCTATGAGTAGACAACAACCCGATTATATATAGACCTGTATTCAATTTTCAAAATTTAGAATGACACAATTTCCTACCTTTGGTTCAATGTGGTTGCGCGACTGTTCTGTGGTTCATTGAGTTCGTAAGAAATGAGCGTATGCATTATGATGCAAACCGGTAGCTAAGATGGTTCATCTACCAGATCAGCTCCTGGAGGAACCAGCCAGCAGTACGGATATGGGGCAGGTAGTGGGGCTCCTATTGTCCCTAGCGCAGGACGGGGACAGCGAGGAAATTCAGGGTTTTGGAAATGACAGTCCAACGTCTGGCACAGACCAGGCTGAGGATGATGAGTACTCCATGGACTGGGATCTATTGGACTATTAGGCTGTGCTGCTTATTGTCTTCATATCTTTTGTGTTTCTTAGTTAGTTCTGTTTTGATGTTAGTAGCTGTAGGTGTTTTTGCATGTACTTTATTTTATGCCTTGTTATACTGTTAGTCTAGCAGTTTTTGTTATTTTGGTCACTCTGTAATGGGGGTACTTATTTTAAGTATCTTATCCTATAAACTCTTTGGTTTCAATAAGAAATCGGTGGATCCATTCCACTACTTATCAAAAAAAAAAAGAAGCTAAGATGGTTCATTCACTAAGTTGCTCTTGTACCAGTTCACTGGTACGGTTGAGTGCACTGTTAAATGACCCATCAAGGAAGCAGGTGTGTGAGTGTTTAGGCTAATTTATGGGCTTATTTGGGCTAATATATGGCTGTGCTTCATGACATTTTGGAAATTAAATTTCAACCCAAAATTAAAAAGAGGCCCAAGTTGTTTAGTCGCACCATGTCGAATATCACAATGAAATAAAAATAGTAGTCTTTCTCCATATGGAATATCACAAATTTAATACTCGGAATTACGAGTTCTTCCAAAATTTACAATTAATCAATAGAAAATCTTTTGGTTTGTGTATCTTCTACAAATTTAACAATGAACAAACTATGCATACAATAATAAAAGTATCGATTTGCTTTAAAGCACTGACGACACCTTTTTGGTGCAAGAATGTTTTTTGGGTTCTTAATGACCTTTCTCAAAGTCAAAGGCAGATCTAGTGTATTAAAAAGGTGACTAAGTCACCTCTATAATTTTAAAATTTTAGTTATGCATATTAAAATTTAATTTAATTAATTTTTTTTAGAACTTTCTATATAGTCCAGTCCCTCTCAATAATAATCAAATATTTACTCGTAGTCCAATAGTTAGAGCTTTATTTAATAGTTGAGAGACTTTACATTTTAATTTTTGGTTTCCTTTATAAAAAAAATTCCTACATCCTGCAACTCAAATGAGTTTCTAAATAATTGTTAACTATTTTTTTAGAAATTAAAGTCTCTAAAATTTCTAACTCTCACATCTCTGAAATTAATTTTAGAGTTTCTATTAAGTCACGTCAACGATAAATTGAAAATGAGAATTAATCGGAGCCAATTATTTGATCTGCATGGAGTTTAGAAACAGTTTCATAATATGAAACTTTACTGCATAGTTTCTAAATAAGAAACTCTCTCATATCTCTGAAACTAAATTAGAAACTGCCACTTCAGATTAAAAATTCTAACAGTTTTAAAGATGTAGATGCTCTAATTCCGCCATTGCTAATGGTACTGACGATACCATACCGGAACCGGCACAAGATTGCCTTATGTTCACATTTTCTTTTACAAAAGTATGGAATGGCTTCAAATTAAGCACGAGATGGCTGTACGTAGGGGTGTCAATGGGTACGATACGAGTAGGGTGGAAGCATTTTCATACCCATACCCACTAAGAGTTGACCTTACCCATACTCTACCATTGCCCGTTAAGAATTTATCTTACCCTACCCTACCTGTACCCGTTAAAATTAGTGGGTAACGAAACAGTAGCGGGTGAATAACGAATAATACTAATATAATGATTTTATTATTTTTACAAATATACCATCAAAACTCATCATGTCATACATATTTGACCACAATTATTAATATACAAATCAAAATACAAATATACAATTAATTCTTACTAATATTTTTTTATAAAGAAAAAAAATACAAATATTTCTTCAAACAAATTCAAAATTCAATTTGTTAATAAAAGAATAAAGTATTCAAATAAAAAGTAATATGTTTAATATAATATTTATCTTACAACAAAATGCATACATTTTCTTATGGATTAACATTGATACAGTAATATGAGAAACATAAAATTAAATAAATTGAATATAATATTTATATATCTATAAGTAATTTATTTTATACAATTATCCGTTATCCAATGAGTACGAAATAGTCTTTACCCGTACCCATACCCGTTTAGCTAACGGAAAAAAATCGTTATCCATATCCATACCCAATAAGCTAACGAAAAAAAAAATCTTATCCATATCCGTCTTATCGAATACGATACGGGTAGGGCAAACGGGTAAACGGTTTTCATTGACACCCCTGGCTGTACGTATTAAAATGGTATCAGTGGTGGACCCCACAAGATAACATGGCTGGCGGGTAATCGTCTGATATGTGATCACAATCAAATGCATGGTTAAAAACCGTGCATGGCTCTGTCGAGACTTGGACGGTCGGACCTCGATCTATATTCTAAAAATATCTGGAGACGGAAATTTTTCTGATCACAGATGCACCAAAAAAAATTTATTTTGTCTTTTTCGTTTTTGGATGAGACGGAAATTCGCGAGCACTTTGTGTCTTTGTCAACCTTCTTTTTAGTTTAATTAATGAATAGTTCACTGGTGCCTGGCGTTTTTATAAAAAAAAAAGTCTAAATGCCCATATCTGAGTGGATAGTTCATCCATACATGGGGTTCTAATCTCAACTGTGTAAGCGTTAGAAATAGAGAAATAATTCATTTGCTTTAAAAAAAAAACGTCCAATTAGAAAACTATCATTTCTCTAAAACATACTATATACTTTTTTTAATGAAGGGGAAAAGTGATATTTCATAAATTCAAAATGGATTCTAATATAAAAAAGATATTAAAATAGATAAATTTGTGAGTTTTTAAAATTTAGAAGGATAAATATAATATTATAAATTTTAGAGGTGGAAGTACATAATTTTCAGGTATTTGAGGGGGTATAAATGAAATTCCGTCCTAAATCAATGCATCCGTTTGTCTCAATCAGTGGAACTGTGTGGAGGGTGTTTTCCAATTCTTTTTTTGTGGAGGGTGTTTTCCAAGTCTTCATTAATCACAATTGACAAAGGCGCTGTTGATGAACATATAATTGTTGCATCGTTCTCCCTACAAATGGACTTCCAAAAGCAATAAATGCAAGTGTACAGTAATATAACAAATCTTTCTAAAAAAATGATATATAGTTAGATACTCAACTTTTAGCTCAAACAAGATTATTTTTAAGAAACTTCGTTTTTGTATATCAGTGGATATAATATACGGTGATAGACTTGATAATCTTCTCAATCGCTTAAGAAAACAATAATAAATACAAATAAAATAAAGAAGACCATTCTTAATAAAATAATTATTTAATTAACGACTTCAATGAATGAAATTGATACTTTTGTCAAATAAAAAAAAAAAATTGGGATCGCTTAGTCCAAATGAAAAATGTGAGAGGGGGTGTCTGATGTCCATCGGACCAGAGTCTGTTCGATGGGTGGTTTCTACCGTCCGATTCACTTTAAGATCTGTGCGCATTACTTTAATATCCTTGCTGTTTGCTTTAATATCCGTGCGCGCAGATCTTGAAGTGGATAGGATAGTAGAAACCACCCATCAAACGGACTCTGGTCCAATGGGCATCGGAAACCCCTCTCTCCCATGAAAAATACACCCACAAAAAAAGGACTTGTAAAATAAGCTTATTTTTTAAAAGAAACTAACACAAGTCCACAAATTTGGTCTTGTGGTCCTTTCAGTCACCAAATGAAAGGATTGGAAAACACCATATATAGACTATTACTATGATCCAATGACATTAATTCCTCTATTGCAGTACATAAGAAGCAAATAAAATTACAATATATATCCTCTCTCATTCTCCCCTTCACACACTTGCACACACACAAAAACATATAAGCATATGAATCCTCGCATTGATGACTCCGGCGAAATTGGCATTTTCGATGCAGCTCGATACTTCTCGGGCTACGAAATGCATGGTACTATTTCCACTCAATCAATATTGAAAGCCCTAGATCCACTCAAGACTGAATCTTATTTAGTTCTCCAGAAAGCTAATCAGAAGAAAATTAGCAAAGGTATTATAAGACTGTCTATGTTTTTCAACTCTTTGTTCCACAAATCAAAATCTAAGAGGAACAAACATAAACAATTGGAGAGCTCAGTTGTACCCGGTACCACTAAATCGTACCCGAAGCATTGCTCTCCGTGCATTGATGGTTCTGCTGGAGAGCTCTGGAGGGATAGGAGACTGGATGGAATTATGGTTGTGGGAAAGAGATGGGTTTTGAATAATTGTACAAATGATGAGGGGCTATTTTGTAAAGATTTACTTGGAGAGAAGGGTTTATATGAAAACAAGGAGAAAAATGAGGAAGATGATGATAGCTCAAGTGATGCCAGCTCTGATTTGTTTGAGTTGGAAAATTGCAATTAGAAGCATATTATTTTATCTCATTGTATATATAATTCATTGTATATTCTCGTGGTTTATTGAATGTCATTGCGGAATGAATTTTAATTAAGATATAGGTTATGATTTGTTAACTGAAATCTTAGAAATAAGATTCACAATAATTCATAAATTGTTCGTTTTCAACACTTTCCAAACAAATAGACGAATTATCGAATTAAATGAAAAAAATATTCCTTAAGACGAATTCATAAATGATATTTTTGAATATTGAATTAAATAGAGCGATATACCAGGAGAAAATTTTAAGAAAGGAAATGAATTCAGCCACCCGTGCACCCAGGGCCGGATCTACTGTAGTACAGGATAGGGCAACTACTCCATCCTGAAAATTCAAAACTAATTTATAAAAACAGAGTTTTTGATCTTTGCCCTACCCTGAAAATTGATATCTGTCTTATTCTGAATAGTTGATTATCTAAAAGTTATGAAGTAAATTGTGTTAGAATACTATTTTATTATTTTTCTTATCATTTTTTATCTAGTATCCAATTATCTAATGGGTTTGGATCTGATTATCTATTTAAATCCAATTCCATAATTTATTGCCCTACCTTGATCAAAATCTTGCATCTGCCCCTGCGCGCACCTTGCATGCAAGTATATAGTGAGTTGAGCATGTCTTATGCTTATTAAGAGAGTTTAGTGAGCAGTACAACTATAAAATATATTGAATTGGCTTCAAATTACGAATTAAAACTATTGAGACTAATCTATTTCATGAGTGATACGTGTTCATGCAAAATTTTAAAACTTTCAAATTCGAAAATAATAAAAAAAAATGTATTGAAATAACTTATCATCCTTCATTTTCTTAACCGCTTGACTTTGTAATAAATAAATTCGAAAATTTTAAAATTTTGCATGCACACTTATTACTAGTAAAGTAGATCAGTTTTAACAATTTGAATTTGTCGTTCAAAGTTATATTGATTGATTTTGAAGTAATAAACACATCACATGCTAGCCTCACTTCTTATTCTTCAGAGTCTTTATCCCAAACAAGTTGAGATAGGCTAGAAATAAAATCCAACCGAAATCAGGAACACAGAGATTTCCTAGGAGGTCACCCACTTTAGTACTACTCCTGTCCAATTTGTGAGGGTTTCATTTCTATAAAGAAATTTTTTTACTGTTGATTTGCCAAACCTATCACGAACACACTAGCTTCACTCCAAGTAGTTTTTTGCAATTAGTTCGTGTCCATTGGCCTCCACATTTGTAAAGTAATCCGTGTCCGGTATAAGAGCTAACCAAAACTTCTTTGCATAGATCCCCATGGTCAGTGTCTGTGCCGTACGTGTCAGATTTGGAGTCCGTTGTAAGTTCGTTCGAAACCCGTATATGCTCCTTTACACACACACACACACAACAGATCAGAACAGATAAAATTTGAAGTAATTGTAAATGACCGATTCACCCCTTTACACCTTGTTATGATGGAGATTAGAGGAAGAGAGAGAAAAGCTCGTGACTAATTATTGTTTGGTAAGATTTTAATAGAAAAGTAAGGTTAATGAATATTACTCTTTTAACTTTCTTTAACCTCATAAAACTTTTAGTTTGCTTCTTTTTTCTCAAATCTTGACAGTGGCAAGCTTTTATTTGTTAATCTTCAAATTGGAGTGTAACGGAGGTGAACAAAATTAACTAAGCAATAGAATATAAAATATAGTCTTCTTCCTTCCTGTTTCTTCTCCTCCCCTGCTCTTCACCTTTTCTTTCACCTCGTGCGAATTAAAAAGAGCGTTAAAATTTTGAACAAGTGATTGCATGTGGGATTAAAAGTGAAAACTATAATGACGAAAATAGCTCCGGTCTTGTGCCACAATATTTTGGTGTGCTTCAAATTATATGGGATTAACTTGAGAAAAAAAGACATCAAAATTCTGTACATGATTCTGACGTGTTTCAAAACTAATATGTGTTTTCTCAAAAAAGAAAAAAACTAATATGTGAGCTGGAAGTACTTTCTTTGTGACTAAACCGTTTAATTTTCTTTTGTTACCAAACGGTTTTACAAATAAAAAGGGTATAAAAAAACAACTGTTTTAAACGAGCCTAGCCCTACCATGGACGAGGTCCATCCCAACCCCTCGAACCACGGGTCCGGATCCCCTAAAGTAACTCAATTTTTGGGTTTTGGATTGGTACCGTCCGATTTGAATCCGTCATTCGGAATCATCTCAAGATTCGAATCTATCTTTCGAGATATGTGTGCTCCACTTTTGGATAGATTGTTGCGGATTCTAATCGGACGGTTCCGATCTAAAACTCAAAAATTGAGTTACTTCACTGCATCTGAATTCTCGAACCACACACGGGCCTTTAGATGAGCCGGACATATATCTAAAATTTAAAACCCGTACAAAAACCAGCCATGACCCATTTCGAAAAAAGGTTAAATCCTGTAAATTTGAAGAGTGAATTCTGCACGAATTTTGAAGCAAAAAAAAGGATGAACTTTGTACTAGACAGTTATTTTTCTACGGACGATAGTTCATAGTAAGTAACTTCTTATTTTTTTGGTACAGAAAAGGCATTTTAATCCATGCAAGCTTGTCAAGCAAATTCTAAATTATATACGCTGACAAGAAATTTTATTATGGGAGGAACAGTAAAAGAATATCAAGGACAGTAACAAATTGTACCTGGGAACAATCTCTCTTGACAATAGAAGAACTATCAAATAAATTATCAGGGATTCCAAGTTTCCAACTAATCTTAAAAAAAAATAATAAATCATTTGGTGTGCTACTTGGATGATTTCTATAAGGGGAGCGTCATTTTAAGAGCAACAGTTAGATTATAAAAGGTTTTGAGTTCAAATTTCAATGAACTTTTTTCATCACTCAAAAAGGAGTTTGTCGGGTCTCAAGATTCTGAACAAGTAATTGTTGGGTTTTCGAATAGGTTATAGTGCAACAATTCGATTTAGTTCTTCAGATTTGTTCATTATCCGAAACCAGAATTCATGTATAAAACTAATTCCAAGATTAAAACAGAGTTTACCACTAGACGCGCAGTGCAGCGGAAATCTTCGTCTAGTCTAGCAGTAGCCTTCTTTTCCTTTCTGTCTTGTGTCAGATTCACGCAACAGCCCAACAGTCACGTCTCTATCAGTATCCACATGAACAGGTTGACAAACCTTTGTAATTTGGTATGCTAGTACCGAATTAACAGCCCCGTATTTTCTCCTTCTTTCTCTCTTACGTTTTTATGATGTTAGTGTAAAATTAGATCCGAAAATAGAACTGATGCACTATATTTATAAACATATGCACCAGTTCAGATGCACCCATTCAGAAAACTTTATCTGATCTGATGATCAGATCAAATCAGATGAGAATAAGAATTCGGGCCTAGCCCATTAAGATCTGATCCATATTAATTATTAATATGGCCCATAATATTCTGACCTATAGTACATTTCTAACAGTAATTTCATAAATAAAATTAAAAAAATGTACAGTAGGCATTTATCTACTCAAATGCTAAAGCAAATCTTCAAACCACTAATTCATACAGAGTAGTCTATATGCTGATACAAACTAATGAACACGCACTTATCCTTTTCCACTGTGTTCCTATAATTGAACACGTTGGCACAATGGAACAGGCTTATTTTCATAGCTAAATGGCACTTTATTACTGTAAGAAAATAATTAATAACCATTTACAAATTTCAAATGAATATGAAATTTATTTCTTTTGCTATGCTTCCTTCGCTGTCATTGAGAACAGGATCTTGAGGATGATTGAGGCTGCAAGAATTTTGAAAAAAATATATAAATAAAAGAAAATTAATGTAGTAATTTTTATAGATGTGTAAAATAACTACAAAATATATTAATAAAGATTAATCATATAACAGAACGTCTATACAGCACGTCCTGAGCACGGGCCAGTTACCGACGTATCATTCCAATATTATAAAATTACCAAGTTGTACAAACTAGGTATGTTTGGATTGAGAGTGATGTTAGTGAGAATAGCATGCTAACCCCCAAGTCAGAATAGCCACTAACTCAATATTTCAATGGGTTAGCGGAATTGCGGCTAACCCGATCTAACCCAAGTGCTGAGAAGAGCTATTTTCACCCAAACATGAAATAGTCGCTAACCCAAATTTGGAATAGTCGCTAACCCAACTAACATTGCTATTCCTTGGCACCCAAACACACCCCGACTAGAAAAAGTAGAGCAAATGTTTACCGAGCAAGAGAGTACATTATCACAACCACACAAAAGCCTTCCATTCAGCAAATCTGTTGATCCAAGTACACCTTGACCATCGCTCCTCTACATAAAAGTCAATCCAAATTTTTCATTCAAAAAAAATCAATTCAATCCCAATTTAAGGTAGTTTAATAACCAAAACAAAAGGTTACTTGCAACACAAAACCTCCCTTAGTCAGCTTATCAATAAGCTACCATACCACAATGAAATGCTGATAGAAACATAAGGTAGTGGTGTGACCTAAGGTCCTAAGCACTTCCCTTTATCCTTTCTTTTTTTATTTTTCTTTTGCAATACCTATTATATTTGACCTCTCATCAGTGCATATTGGGGAAAAGAGGAGTTCACTAACCATCTAAAAAATATATAAGAATAAACTATGACAAAAAAAATATATGAAGTTTTGATGGCGTCAGTGCCTCAGTGGCAACTTCTGTGTGGTCAGCTACAAGGGTAATGTTGCCTTGGTTCCTTCAAAAAGTCTTTCAGATATTTCTAAAATCAACCATGATTAATATTGATCACTTATAAAGGATTACTATCTGACCTTGTAATAATTGACAGCCAAGAAATTGGCCCATCGGTGGCCAGCAGCATCATAGCAAGTCTTGAGCATGTCATTCAACCCCATTGAATTTTGCAAGCATGAGGTCAATTTCACAGGAACAGTTGGGAAGTAATTTACAAGCACGAGAGATTTTGTTGGGTCATTGAGAGGTGGGGACTCGTCTCGGTTGAAGCACTTTCCTTTGTCCATACCGTCATCTCCATCTAAGAAAGAATGAACAAAGTTAGGTCCCATGGCTCTAGCCCAAACATTATGCACAGAAATCACCAACTGTATCAGTATGAAACAGGCATGGTACTGTCCTGTAAGACCCAATGCTGGCACAAAGTAGTACCATAGTAGGGTAATTTGGTACATTTTTTATATTTAATACTAATTTATTTTGCTAATATTAAAACCTGTGATTTAAATACAAAGAACTAACTCGGTCCTAATCAAAATATGGAAATACAAAACAAAACAAAACAAATGGTCTTTCCTTTTTACTATTTGAAGCATCTCCATGTGCTGTCCCAGAACAAAATATTGAAATACAAAGAACTTACCCGGGCCTAATACACCAGGATTTTTTATTTATAAAAATTAATGTAAAATAATATAGGGTATTACAATCATTGCCCCAAGATTTTGATGCATATACGGAACCATGAAAAATCTGGGCTCCATTCTTTGGAGCCGAATTTTTGATGCGGATCCATTAAATTCGTCACACCACGGACGTTGCTTAACTTGGCCGCATTGGATCTGAACAATCCAAGCATTGGATCCGTAAAAAAAATTCAGCTTCATTGTTTGGAGCTGATTTTTTTTATGCATCAAAATCTTGGGTAATCATTATAATACCCTATATTATTTTATACTAATTTCTATAAATTAAAAATTATGCCAATACACATACTAGTACAATATGCATTAAACAAACTCCAGCTAATGAGTAGGGAAAAAATAATGTGAACTTACATTGATTCTCAACCATATATTTCCACTGATATGCAATCCCTTCCGACTGTTCTTTTGACTTCATGGATGTGAAAACAAGTAACCGATGGTTTTGTGCAACCATTTCACTGACCCTTGGCCAATCTTTACCATTTTGGGGCATTTTGGAAACTGGAAACCAGTAATTCATCAGCCCTGATTTATTGAAGACCTTTGTTAGCCCATTTGGAGCTTTGACGTAATCTTCTAGAATAATTGTGACGATTTCAGTTGGATTTCCTGATAAAAATGCCTCTATCTCCTTCAATGTATCTAGTAGCGGTTCCTACAAGTTAAAATAAGTACAAGAAATGAAAAGAATATAAACAAAACTGTAATTAGAAAGTGGAATTTCACAAAACAAGAGCACCAAAATGGAAACAACATAAACCAATCAGGATAAACAGCTAGTTTCTTCCTTCTAATTAACTATCCTCTAAAAAAGAAGCTTCCTGATTAATTATTTTTGAATGTAGATAACATTATTATATATCTAATAGAAAATAAGAACCAATTAAAGATCAGCTTACTCACAAAGGCAGTTGTATCATAGCATTTGCCTCCATTGGAATGGCACAGCCATACATCCCCTCTAAAATCATAAGTATCCAGCATTAGAGCTCTTACACCATTCTGTAAAACCATCATATTCCAAAACTTCAAGGTTGAATAAGCAGGAAATTGAATTTTGTATTTTGATATGTTTAATATATATATTTTTTTGTAAGACTCTATGTTTCATTTTTAATGAAACGGGCAATCGCCTTTTTTTTAAAAAAAAAATATGTTTAATATATAACAGTAGTACCCAAAAGAGGGCAGGAACACATCAAAGAACCATTTATTGCACCAGTAGCTGTTCCAAATTTAAATAAAAGGTGTAAGGTGTTTACTTTGAGTTGTTGAGTAACAGAGTCTTCTTGGTTATCAAAAGTGACACGCGGCACGCCCGTATGAGATGGCTCGCCCACAATTGCAAAGGAATTGTGCGTGGTGAGATAAGCATACTTGTTAAATGGCAATGAATTATTCTGCAATTCATGTAGAGAAGAGAAAGATGATTTATGGCAAAAAAAAAAAAAAAAACTTAAGCATAAAAAATTCTAGGAATACTTAATTTGTAGGAGTATTAACTAAATATCTTTGACGGGTTCAAATCTTATTAATTATTATCTTTTTTTCCCTGTCTATGCATCCCTTTCTACAAGTTTGATAACTCAAATTTTAAATTCAAATATCAAAATAAATTGGTAGATGCCAGTTTTTTAAAGTTTACTAATGTGGAGTTCAATGTTTTATGGACCCAACATATCATATTTTTTTTCTTGTGTGCATTGACAAGGTGATAAAAAAATTATAAACCCACTTTTTTTTTTTTTTTTGATAAAAGGCACGAAAGTGCCCGTTCCAATATATTGAAACTTGGAGTTAATTTACAATGTAGCATAGTTTTAACTACTGTCAGAGTAGAGCAGCATCAAATTTCATATTTATCATTTGAATTTCATATTTATGTTATATTTAAATTCAAAAAAATTGGACACGATAAATACAAAAGAAAGAGTGGCATTTGAACCTACTACAAAATCATTTCGAATTAATAATTTGTCCATGCAATCTTGAATTACAGTGGCATAATGCTCAATTCATGCACATTTTTGCATAAGTATCGGTTGTTACCTTTTTTTATTTGCACTTCAGTCTGCATAAATTTTCTAACAAACACTAGCACAAAAGATTGAGAAATTAAAAAGTTTTCGTTCCATCTAATACCGATTTTTATAATATCCTAAAAAAATTTAAAAATCCCAAATATTCCATCGATTTTTTTTTTTTAAATTGCCCCAACTGCCATGATTTCTGGCTGTTCTTATCCTTACAAATTCCTCACAGTTCATAAAGAATAGAACCACCAGGAATTCTGACGGTTCTATTGTCTATATATATGTGCGGTGAGGTGCCAAATTTAACCCATCTCATTCAATTTTTCAACCTCTTTCTTCTCTCTTTCTCCATCAAATCTCCAGCACTTTTGCAAGCAAGTCTCTCAACTTTCTTTTCATCTATTTTTTGTAGTCCAAATTGTTAAGATATGTTAGAAATAGTATATTATTTTATAAATGCTAAATTTTGTAGTCCAAATTAATATATTTTGTTTAGAAATTGTTAAGAATTACTATAAATTTATTAATTATTATAAATTGTTAGAAATTATTATAAATTAATATAAATTGCTATAAATTGTAAGATATTATTATGAATTGTTAGAAATTGTTTCAAAAATACTATACTTTGTTCAGATTTATTGTAACTTGTTATTAAGTCATCCCAGCACCAAAATTCAAGTTCTAAAAATACCATATTTTGGTCAGACTTACCGTAACTAGTTATTAAGTCATCCAAACACCAAAATTCAGGTTTAAAAATACTAGATTTTGATCTGATTTATCGTAATTTGTTATTAAACCATCCAAATACCAAAATTCAGGTTTAAAAAATACCAAACTTTGGTCAAATTTACCGTAACAATGTTTAGGCACAACTACAAGGGTACGGGCCATGAAAACCTGAATTTTGGATGACGTCCAAACAAGCTACAGTAAAGCTGACCAAAGTCTGGTATTTTTGAAACCTGAATTTTGGTGTTTGGATGACTTAATAACAAGTTACGGTAAATCCGACCAAAGTTTGGTATTTTTGAAACCTGAATTTTGGTGTTTGTCTGACTTAATAATAAGTTACGGTAAATCTAACCAAAGTATCATATTTTTTAAACCTGAATTTTGATGTTTGAATGACTTAATAACAAGTTATGGTAAATCTGAACAAAGTGTGATATTTTTGAAACAATTTCTAAAAATAATTTATAACAATTTATAGCAATATATAATAATTTACAACAATTCCTATAAATATCTAACGATTTATAACAATTTAATGAATTTATATTAATTTATAAGAATTTAGAAGAATTTATAATAATTTCTAACAATTTATAACAATTTATAGCAATTTATAATAATTCCTAACAATTTCTAAACAAAATATACCATTTCTACCGTATCCTAACAATTTTGACTACAAAATAGATAAAAAGAATATTGAGAGACTTGCAAAAGTGATGGCGATTTGATGGAGAAAGAGAGAAAAAAAGAAAAGAGATTGAAAAATTAAATTGAGATGGGACAAATTCGGCACCCCACCCCACCCCACATATATATAGACAATAGAATCGCTGGAATTTCTGGTGGTGCTTTTCTTTAAGAACGATTTTTTTTTTTATAAACTATAAATAGAAAAATCAATTTTATAAATCACATACTGATTTGGCATTTACAAAAACAATAAAAAAACAAGTTGCCAACTTATTCTGAATTTTTTCCCCCAGAACGAGTTGGCAACTCGTTCTTGGCTTTTTTCAATTTTTTAAGCAAAAAAAATATTATTTTAGTCCAGAACAAGTTGGCAATTCATTCTGCAATTTTTTTTTAGAGTTTCCTTATAAATTATAAAATGTGAAAAACAAAACTATAAAATGTGAAACATACAATTAATACAAAATTACTATAAATTATTTTTACTAACTTGATATGTCTATACAAAAAAAATACATATTTCTAGCTATTTAATATTAATTATTTAATTAAGCTAAGGGAATTTTCTTTAAAAAATATTAATTATGTGATTTAGAAAGAAGACAGAGACATACTGAGAATATATGTCAATTTATTAGATGTGATGTCTTGCGTTGTTTCACATATTTACTTAATTATTTTATCAACATATATATATTTTATGTAATCAGATAATTAAAATATTTTATATTACACATATGAGTAGTAGTTTTAGCTTAATAAATATTATCACTTTAACGAATTTACTAACTAAAATGAAAGAATAAATCTAAAATTTCCAAAATGAATTTGAAAGATATTTAGTCGGTAGAAAGACAAAAAAAATATTTACACAATGAAAATATACTCAATGTTTTCTAAATCACATAATTAATATTTTTTTGAGAAAAAATGCCCTTAACTTAATCAAATAATTAATATTAAATAGCTATAAATATGTATTTTTTTTTATAGAAATATCAAGTTAGTAAAATTAATTTATAGTAATTTTGCATTAATTGTGTGTTTCACATTTTATATTTTTGTTTTTCACATTTTATAATTTATAAGCAAACCCTAAAAAAAATATTGCAGAACGAATTGCCAACTCGTTTTGAACTAAAATAAACATTTTTTGCGTAAAAACTAAAAAAAAAAAAAAGAACGAGTTGGCAGCTCATTTTTTATAGTTTCTATAAAAACCGAATCAATCATACTAGATTCCTAAAATTGATTTTTCTATTTGTGATTTATAAAAAAATTCTTTAAGAACTGTGAGAATTTCTTGAGACACTTTATAAAAAAAGAATATGAAGGGCGTATTGGAAATTTTTTAAATATTTGAGGATAAAAAATCGGCACTAATACTCTATATTATTTTTATATAATTTTTAAATATAGAAAATTCTGGAAACACTAAATAAGAGCCTGACATAATCAGAGTATGACATGAAGGCATTTTGGTCAAGCATTATAGAAATCTAGGTTATCTTCGTGTAACATTGTAGGTGTGATTTGAAGAAACCCAAAACAAAATTATTAATATTTATACAAAAGAATCTTTGCCAACAAAAACTTTTATGAAAAAAAAAAAAAAAGGTTCAATATGTCCACACCATTACTTTCAGAAAGATAATAAAAGAATATACCAGAGAACAAAAGATACTTACAACTACTTTGAATGGGTCAGAGACAGTATAGCGTACACACTTAGGACTGGAGAACTCCAGTCGGCAATCGAAGCAATACAATCCAGTCCCACAATCGGTGTCCGAGGTACACCTGTCCCCCAACTAAAATGACACATTTTAATAATTCCATTTTTTTTTTAAGAAAATTGTTCATTTCCAATTAGCATATTTTTCATGGAAGGAGCATTTTTTCAGTATATCCTACTAAACTAAGAACAGTTATAGACCAACCAAGAGATCCAATTTTAATACATATTTCATACAATTAAGCGTTTATTTAGAGAGAGAAAGAGAACCTGGCATTCTCCATTGGAGCAAGCTGAAGCAGAGAACAGCAGAGACAAACAGAGCAGTATAACTATGTTACTAGAGAGCTCCATTAATTCGAGAAAACACGGCAGCTTGTGGAAATAGAAAGGAAGGAAAGGAGAAAACCTATTATTAGGGGTTTATTATATCAAATCCCATCCCCGCTTGTTAACAAAATTGAACTTTGGGAATGGTGGAAAAGAGAAAACTTGAGGGTTTCACCTTTTTTTGTTGGTTTACACTTTGCAAAGGAGAAACCAAAAAGTAATCACTTAGTATGGAATCCAGATTTTCTGTGGCGAGTAAACATTCTCTATATTGTGACGAGTTAGACATTTTTCTATGGCGAGTAAAGACTTTTCTATATTGTGACGAGTTAGACATTCTGAAGCGCTACACAATTGGCTCTACAGTGAAAAATGAATAGTATGGGTTCGGTTCTGCAGTCAAAATTTTGTTATTAGAGTATAAATCGGGAGAATGATTCAGTACAACAAGGAAGAAAATAATAATAAAGAAAACCCAAATTATAATTGTTCTTGACAGCTCTGCTACCAAGTTTATAATTTTGTGATTAGAGTATAAATCGGGGGAATGATTCAGTGCAACAAGGAAGAAAAAAAAATAAAAAAAACCCAAATTATAATTGTCAAGACCCAAATTATAAACGCAATATTGAAAATTTTCTATATTGCGTTTTTCTCGGGAATAATTGGTGATTTGTGTTTTATTTGCGAATAAAACATATTATACGTTTTTTTGCGTTTTAAACAGAATTGGTTCAGAAATGTAAAAAATCCGAATAAAACGTGAATTATACGCGTATATTGTCACTATGTTTGGCTCTCTCATTAACTTATAATTGTTAATTTGATGCCACATTTGATCAATGTGAGGTTCTAGTACAGAACTGGTTTTGCATGATGTTACATTTATATATTTTAGAAATGTGGTATTTTTTTTTAGAGAAACTGTCCCGGAGGCAATACTGATTACTGATACATACATTAATTAAAAAGTTTTAAGAGGTCACAAATTTTATGGATTATTTAATTATTCATTAATTAAAAATTATTTAGACATGTTCTGGTAGATTCGATTACTTTTTAAAAATTATCATGAACAATTAATATTTTTACCTGCAATTTATTGTCTTTGAATTTGTTTGAATGTTTCAACGTATAATTAGAACCAAAAATAGTTTTAGTTGATGGAGAATAGGAGTTAAATATATATTTGCCAATCTATTTTTAAAGCATGCTTAATCAATTTGATAAAACTTTAAATGAAAATTTACTTAATATATATTTTAGCTAATATAGTCATAAAGTTTATCTTCATTGCACATTTATCTTTTTTCTATGCATTCGGCACGAATCTACCATTCATTTAAAGATTTTTTTTAATTTCCACAACATTGAAATTACAGCTGTTTTTTAGTCCTTTTTTTTTCTTTTAATTTGCACAACATGAATGGAAACTTTATGTTGAACCAAATTGTTTAGATGTAAGCTACAAACTTTCTACGCAATAGTTGATAAAAAAAAATCGATTTCAATTGACAAAAAAATCTCTTTAAAATTAACTTGAGAATTTTTTTAGAGAAAGATAGAGATTGATTTGACAAAACATTTTTAGAGAAAATAGAAATAAGCTTTTCAAATTAAATATTTATAGATGATGTTACCATCTTCATCTCAGAAATGTTATATTTTGTCACGACCAAAGACTGATTTTTTTTATTTGACAAATTATTAACAATATAATCTGACTAAAAATATGCTTATGTATGATCTTTTGAAGCCTTCAATATTGCCAAGCCATCTTTATAATAAAAAAAATTGGGATAATTTTTTTTAAAATAATGACAAAAGGTATCTGAATAAAATAACTCTTTATTTTTACAACATGACAAACAAATAATGACTATCTCCGTTTGTGCTCTGAACGGAGGGATGTGGATGTCAACTTCAGTTTTAAATTTTTATGGACCGTGTATTAAGTTCTCAATCACTGACTCTCTTTTTTATACTTATTGCATTAAAAATCAAAACTAAATCTTTAGTATTACTTTTGTAAAATATTCAAAATTAATAAGATAATAAAATTTGTTGTAGTTCATGAACTGTAAATTGAACTCATTGCCTGTTACGTTACATTATTATTAATTGTGAATATTTTACAAAAAAATGCTAGGAATTTTATTTTTAGTTTTAATGATATAAATAAAAATAAAAGTTGGCCTCAACCGAACCGACTCAATTCCATACGAACAAGAAATGGCGTTGGTCCTATGCATTACTTGACCACTTAACCTTCTTAATTCTATATTAACAAAAAAAAAAAACAAAATTGTTCCCAGTCGACATCCTCTCCAGCTACCACTTACCAGCCTACGGGCATTTTTTTCCAAAAGACGGTGAGACGAAGTATGATTGTCCGGAATTTGTAATCTGTAGAAAACATTAAAAAAGAAGAAAGAAATAAAAAAGAATATTGTTAAATTTTTATCAGTAGAAAGCTCGATAGAATTTGTACCGATCTAAAAAATATTAAAGTTTAGATCGGTGAGAATTCTACTGATTCAAACTCATCTTTTTAATACAATGAATGAGATCCACACTATTTGAATAATAAGAAAACAGAGTTGAGTCTTAAATTTCGTCCAATGGTAAGAGGTGAGCCACCCTTTTGCCATTATTTGAATAAAATAAAGAAAGAGAGTGTTTGGATCGTCACAAAATTTACCGAGCTTTCTATGCTTGATAAAACTAACACACTCTTTCTATTTCTCTCTTATATTTTAATATTTTCTACTGATAAAAAATTCTGGTGATTTTCTAACGATAAATTAATATATTTTTAGATTGGTCAGTCAATTCCCAATGCCATTTTCTCTTCGAATTAAAATTATGGGCGAGTTTTTAATTCACAATACTTGATTTGACCGATGATAGTTAATTAATAATAAAAGTTTTAATAAAAATATTATACTTATATTTATTACGATCAAACGAGAATCAAGTATTACCAAACATAAAAATATTTACCTTTTCATTTTGTTTAAGTGTTAAAAATAATATTTTGATACTCTCTTACCACAATATAAACAACAATATTGGGTTACCAGAAAAATGAAACCTCTTATATTTATCTTTTCAATATTGTTATTGATATTGAATGGTTAAAATTAATCTTATAATTTTTTTTGGGGGGGGGGGGGGGGGGGGGGGGGATGGATTCCCTTTGACAACAATAATAAATTGTTAGGTTAATTGATATTTGTCAGTGGATGGTCAATTGTTAGGTTTAGGTTTGGCACTGCTGTGTGGATCTCAGGTGGAGTTAATAATATTGCCTGATCTCTCATCTTTAATAATAGTAATAAAAAAAAAAACATCTACGTAACAGGCCAAGTCAGCTTCACTCGGCCCATTCTGCAAACATCTACGTAACAGGCCAAGTCAGCTTCACTCGGCCCATTCTGCAAAAGAACCATGATGTACGGAGTAACGGAAATATGCACTTGAGACTCATCTTTTTGGATAAACTAACACAAGGTTAAAGATTTTAACAGAACAGTTTTGGCTTCACAAAAGATCATATGAAGCGCTGTTTTGATTATATAGTCTGTGCGTTGCATGAAGTCAAAACTGCTCTGTTAAAATCTTTACCCAAAATTTCAAGAAAAGAAACGCTTAAACTCCAATTCTTGAGGCGACTTCATTTTATTGGGAAATGGATCCTAGTTACTTTGTCCAAGTTCTAACTCGGAGCTCCTTTTACTACAAATATGCCAAACAGATTGGAAGAGAGTAAATAAAATTCATAACTATATATAGGACAGTGCTACGGTGCAACGCGTTGCATAGAGCACTTCCGTGCAACGGCTAAAAATTTGAGTTTTCAAAATCCTAACGGTCGATCCGAACCGTTAAATGTGTTCTCCATATTGAAATGTGCTTGGAGACCAAATTTTATATTTTTTGGAATTTTTTTACTATTTATTAAGCCACTTTGAAAATCGCTGATCCAACGGTTTCACTGTTTGAACAGCCACCGTTGGATCAGCGATTTTCAAAGTGGCTTAATAAATAGTAAAAAAATTCCAAAAAATGTAAAATTTGGTCTCTAAGCACATTTCAATATGGAGAACACATCTAACGGTTCGGATCGACCGTTAGGATTTTGAAAACTCAAATTTTGAGCCGTTGCACGGAGGTGCTATATGCAACGCGTAGCATATTAGCAATTTCCCTATATATATATATATATATGCTAGTTATGCCTTTATTTTAATAAACTTTAAAAATTATCAAGTACAAAGTAGTACTTTAAATGATAAATTCTAAAAAAACTTGTATGGTGTGTTTACTGTACTTACATTTGCTATTAATTAAATATATTCATTACAGAGAAGAGATCCCAATGCTTGTGTTTTGCGTCTCACCGTGACCATATTTTTCTTTTCATTATAATTAAATCGAATTGTTGATCTTGTCCTATCTTTCGAATAATACATTAAAAATTTATAAAATTTGAGAATCAACATTTCATCTAGTGCCAAAGGATATTTTTCTTGTGTAAGGTCGAGGGTTCAAATTCACTTGAGGATCTATAAGAATGGATAATTAATAAAAATAATAATGATTTAGATTTAGCACAAACCTCTCCAATTTATGTAAGGTTGATCATACCTTTTTATCTGAGAATGTCCCTGTTATTATCTTGTTATTATGACTTATCAAATAAATATCCAAGTTGTGAAGCAAGATTACTGCTTTACAAATTGAGATTGAATGAAATTAAAAGATACATAATATCAAATTGTAAACCTATAGTAAAACTATCACAGAACATAACAACAATATTGACATGTATATATCAGACAAATTTAAGGATAATGCAAATGGAAAAATTGAGCCCGGTTGTCTGACTTCCCCATCAATGCTGCTGTTAAAAGAGGTTAACAAGCTAGAAAAACATGCCAAGAGTGATCCAAAACCTTGTCTTTAGAGGCAATCTGAACATAAACCCAAATGAAGATAGATGCAGGATAGTAGAAGAAAAAGGATGCATGGCAACAGAAAAACAGAAACACCATCACACAAATTAAAGGAGAAAGCAGAATAATGCAAAAAAAAAAGGAAGCTTAACAAGCAATAGAAGGTAACAACTATATAGAAAAGCGGCATGACATAACTAATAGAAATGGATACACAAGAACTAAACAAAAAACACAGAGACATTACTGAAATTTGACATGCTAATGAACCAAGCTTATTAAGCAAGAATTGACACACATCTACACAAACAAGACAGCACATCAAAATATTACATAAAGAGAGTACACCGAGTATAATCAAATATAACACACTGATTTTTACACGTCACGCCATACAAGTATTATGTTGCTAGGGTGAAGCTGGAGATGGTAAACTGAACTTGATACTATCAGCAAGGTTGGAGCCTAAGGGTGGAGCCAAATTGGGGCAGGGGTAGGCAACTGGATTTTGAAAATCAAGTCTCTGGTATTGAAAATTAAGTCAATGCTCATATGCCTGTGGGCTTTTGCCTATCCGATAATTCAATTTTTGCCTACCTCAGAATTCAACTTTGCGCAGCCCATACTTCTTTTTACACAGTACAGTTTTCAATTTTGCGTACACTGGATTTTTTGCCTACCTGAACCAACTCCTGGCTATGCCTCTGCTGGAGCCGTGCCTAAGAGGGAATTCTGGAGCCATCAGATCATACCCCACATTAGAGACCATCCAAGGGACAGTACTCTCATTGCTCGCCTTTTGATTTTGCAAAAATGGGTTTTGCATTTTGTGTTTCTTCTTGCAAAAATGCATCTTGATTTTGCCCATGGAGCCAGAAGAAAATAGTAGAATCTAGAATGTTTGTTCAGTTACCCAAGTTCAATGATAAGTGTATAATTTATTAGCTATGTTGCATGGATACGGGTACCGTATCGGATACGGCGATACATCAATTTTCAACATGATATGGGTATCAGGCGATACGATACGAGTATCGATACGACAAAAATTGAATTGTTAGCTATAGATACAACCAAATAATCTTAACTTTAGAGCTACAAAATTTGACATTATCTGAAGTCCAATTAAACCTAAACTTAAATCGAAACAAGCAGACTTCCTTGAAGGGTCAACAACCCGATCCCATGAGAGATGAGACCCGATATATCCTGACCTGAACCTGAAAAACCTGAAACCTAGCTAAATCGACAATATAACCCAGTCTATTGAAAATCAAATCATGCTAACCAAACCCAATAATGACCTGAACTTCAGAAGACAAGACTGAAAAGAAAAACACTTGAACCTGAAAACAACAATACAACCCAAACTACTGAATTTATTTTTGCTCAACCGCATGTTTCCTATATAAACCTTCAACACGGTTGCTAGTTCATTCGCACAAAACAGAGACTAGGAACCAACATTTTAAAGGAAAGAGGTAAGAACTGTAGCAGAACGCCATAAAAACTAATTGCAATTGCATAATTCTTTGCACCATAAAAGGGGCATAGAAAAAAAATATACACATAAGAAATTAAGAGAAAAGATCAAGCAGAATAAGCAAACAATACAAATTAAACTCACAAATATACTCAAAGAATTTCATTTATACAAGATGGGGAATTGGATTACAAACCCAAAAGCCAAACAAAATCAGCCCCAGACTAACTGTGACCTTGATACTCTGGTATAAGAAAGTTAAGCAAGGCTGCATACACATCCAAAACCAAATTAACCTAGCAATCTATGTTCTAACATTACTCTGACATGGACATCTAGTCATCTACTGAGAGGCAAAGAGTAAAAAAAAAAAAAAACAGAACTCACCTTCCTCATTCATCTTCATCACTTTCATCGCTGAAGTAACTAGCTCTCTTCTCTCTCTTATCTTTCTTCATCTGCTCTCCTCTCTCCCTCATACCAGAAGCCAATTCATCACCCCCTCTCGTATCCACCACAGAGGCCCAGCCGTCCACCTCAAAACCCTCCGTTTCATCACCACCGTCAGATTCATCACCCATCTTCTTCTGGGGCTCACGCCTCGACTTCTTCTTGGACACCGGCCGCTCTCGTGGCCCCAATTGATTCTTGGGGCAATCATAGGACAAGTGCCCTAGTTCGCCGCACTCGTAACACTTCGACTTGTCTCTGTACTCCCTCCGGCGAATGAACTCCTTCGCTCGGCCGTTGTCGGAAGCAATAGAGGCGGAAACCTGACGGCCGTTAAGGATCTTTCCATGCATAGCGGAAACAGCTTTGGCGGCGTCATGCCGTGAGATGAATAGAATGAAGGCAACGCCCTTGCTAAGTCGAGAAGCGCGGTCTTTGAGCACAGTGACGCGGACGACGCGGCCAAAGGTGGAGAAGAGCTGGTGAAGGTCGGAATTGGTGAGGGAGAAATCGAGGTTGGAGACGTAGACAGTGGATTTGGAGGGAGCCAGGCCACCTGATCCGCCGGAGGAAATGGCGGCGGCTGTGGAGGAGGAGGAGGTAGGTGGCATTGGGTAGCGGTAGAGGAAGTCGTCATCTTCTTCGTCGCTATTTCTGCGGTGTTTCGCCATGGATTTGCCTCTCTCTCCCTCCGTTCACCCGAGGGGAGGAAAGGAACGGTGAGGTAATAAATGAGAGTCACCTGCTCCAGAATATTATTTTTTTAATCATATTTGTAAAAGAAAATTGTAATCATATTAATTTCATAAATTTTTAAAATTTAATGATGCTATTTAAAAAATGGCGTCATTTTTATTTATATCTATCATTAAATATAAATTGTCAAATCTAATCACGAAAACTAAATTTTATCAAAACTATAAAAATATTCATCATTAAATATAAATTGTCAAACTTATCCATAAAGACTAGATTCTATCAAAACTATTCAAACCGGTCATTAAATAGCCGGTTCTTAAATTTTTAATTTTTTTTAAAAGAATTAAAAAAATATATATTAAAGTTTTAGAAATTTTTGATATGTTTCTTTGAAATTGGATAGAAAAAAATATATAATTTAGTTTATTATAAGGACTAAAACAAATAACCCAGATCAATATTTTTTAGATCGGATTTTTTGCGGCTGTAAGAAAAATTAAAATATTTCTTTGTATGTTATTGGAAAAAAAAAATGCTTTGAATCTTAGTTATTGATTCCGATTCAAAAGTCACTTCTAAGTAAATATAGAAAATATTTGAATTCTTCTATTTTCTAAAAAATAAAACAAATTTTCGAAACTGTGTGAGAATTTTATATATTAAGTATGATTTTTGATGCAGAATGCACACTTTTTGATATGAGAAGTCGAGAATTATATCAGATTAAAACAACGAACAACTCAGATTCAATACTGTTTGAGTAATGATTACAAAATTGTGGCAACTTTTATTAAATTATTGGGGAAATTTCATGTATACCCCTCAAAAACTTCAAAATTACGTATTTCCCCCTCTAAATTTTAAAATTACATATTTCTCCCTCTAAACTTCAATAACTCACATATTTACCCATTTTATTGTCTTTTGTAATAAAACTCATCCTAAATTTATAAAATACCCATTTTACCCTTTATTAAAAGTATAAAATGCCCCATCGAACTCAAATTAGAATATGAAGAGTTCATCTACCGTCTGATCTGCACACATCGCAATAAGATCTGTGCGTATTAGCTTCAAGATTTGTGCTGATCTAGTAAGCATGGATTTTAAAGCAATTTGATCCGCGTGCATCGCATTAAGATCTGTGCACGTTGCTTCAATATTCGTGTGTATTTGCTTAAAGATTTGTGCTGACCTAGTACACACGAATCTTAAAGCAATTCGGACGGTAGAGAAACCTTTCAGATTCAAATTGGAGTGAGATTGATGTTTTATGCTTTTTAATAAAAGGGTAAAATGGGTATTTTGTGAATTTAAAATGTGTTTTAATATAAAATACAATAAAATGGGTAAATATGTGAGTTTTTGATGTTTAGAGGGGGAAATACGTAATTTTAAAATTTAGATGGGGGAATATGTAATTTTGAAATTTTTGAGGGATACACATGAAATTCCCCCTAAATTATTTTATATATTATGCACGATTTTTGATGTAGAATGCACACTTTTTGATGCGAGAATTATATCAAATTAAAACAACGAACGACTCAGATTCAACACTATTTGAGTAATGATTACAAAGTTGTGTCAACTCTTATTAAATTATTTTAGATATTATGCACGATTTTTGATACATAATGCACACTTTTTGATGCGAGAATTATATCAGATTAAAACAACGAACGACTCAGATCAATATTAAGTAATGATTACAAAGTTGCAGCAACTTTTCTTAAATTATTTTATATATTATGCACGATTTTTTATGCAGAATGCACACTTTTTAATGCGAGAATTATATCAGATTAAAACAACGAATGACTCAGATTCAATACCGTTTGAGTAATGATTACAAAGTTGCGGTAACTTTTCTTAAATTTTTATTTTTTCAAAAATAGAAAGACCATAATATTTTCTGTATTTACTTAAAAGTGACTTTTGAACTAGGATCAATAATTCAGATTCAAAGTATTTTCATTTTTTCTAATAACACACAAAGAAATATTTTAATTTTTTTTACAGCCGCAAAAAACCAAATCTGAAAAATATTGATCCGGATTATTTGTTACAGTCCTTCTAATAAACTAAATTATGTATTTATTTCTAAAAATTTAATAAAATAAATAAATAAATTATAATTATTTTCAAAAAAATAAAAAAATAAGAAATGTAAGAACCCGCTATTTAATAGTTGGTTTCTAATAAAAATTAGGAACCGGCTATTTAATAGCTAGTTTGGATAGTTTTTGATAAAATTTAGTTTTGATGAATAAATTAGACAATTTATATTTAATGGTGGATATAAATAATAATGACGGCTTCTGGAGACCCAATCGAATGATATACGCGGGGCCTCCGTGTCATCCAAGGAAAAATTTGTAAAACTGATTTGTTTCCATTTTTAGGGGAATCGGAGTGTTCTCCGAAGCTATCAAGCATCCCAACAGAACAGCTATGGCATCATGCAGCGCATGAACTTTTTTCCGTAGTGCTGTGGTTCCGTTGAAACTTTTTATTCTATATTTCCATATGCTGCATAAAGCCAAAACAGCTCTGTTAAACAAATTTCCCCACCCTTGACTAATTAGTAATTACTAGTCTAGCTTCTAAATTTTCAAATTCAGATGTAGTTTTATTTTCATTTTTTTACGAAACTTTATTTCTTGGCAATTATTAAATATTATTATGGTTAAGTTAATTTCTAACTATCTCAAAAGTGTATTTCGGAGCGATTATTTTTATTTTGTTTTGGTTAAATTAATTTTTGACAAGCCATTGTGTTTTTATTTATTCGTAGTTAAATAAAATTTTTTGGAATTTGATGTAATTTTATATTAGTAAAGTATATATCATGTATTCATGTGAACACTACATCATCATAATATAAGAAGATGGCTAATACAAGCAATGCTTTGAAAGAAGATGAAATTCTATTAATTTTGATAGAAGCTATGTTTAAGTTTGTGCTGTTATCACCCTTCTTTCCTCAATGGTTGCTGTTATCACCCTCTGTTACTCTGTATTTAAGTTGGTAAGTTTGTACCTTTCTTAATTTCCTGTTAAAAAGTAAGCTACTGATATGATTAAAGGCTTCGAAGTTCTTAATTGATATTTACCTGTCAACTGTAGCGTATTCTATCCATATAACTGATAGCGCTGCTACTCTGACCAGTTCAGTTAAAGCATCGTTTTGAAGGGAATGACTGAGCCAATTAATCATAGATCTTCAATTGATTGGCAATTAAAATTAAACAGTCTCCCGTTATATTGCCAATTAAGATTCGTCATGAACAAAATTTTATGATTACAAATATGTAATGTGTAAAACCTTGTAGAGAGAAATTATTTGACAATATATAAAACAAAAAAAGGATTTCAACAATTCCTCTATAATTAAACAGAATGAACTACATTCCCCGTCAAAAGAAAAAAAATTACAATTTTACTGCATCCCCATTTATCTTCTTTGCCTTCTCAATCAACCAAAAAAATAAAAATAAGGGTATCGCAGAGCATAATTAAGATTGCATTTTGACAGTGGTTTTGCATCTCCAAGATCCTTAATTAATTGGATCCTTTGGGGAGTAAAATACTAGCAAAGAATCCTAGAAGACACTGCAAAAACCAACTACTTTTTATACGTCGCGCTAAGCTTTGATCAGAACCTGAGACTTGAGCTGAAGAAGGCGAGGAATTGTCAATCAAGTCCATTATAAATTGCAAAATTAGCAGTGCAGTAAAATTTTCATGAAAACATTCTTTTTAAACAGGAATCTTGTGACTGGTGTTGGTTAGCATGTTCCTTCTGACAAAAGATATATATGATGATGATTGTGCATTAAATCGATCTTCCTACAACTATAAAAGCTATGTACGTATAAATTACAAAAAGGGATAACATATTTGTACATCTGCAAGCTAGTACCTGTTATGAAGGGAAGGTACTGGTGGAGATTTGCTTAGTTGTACCAAACACATGTCAGGTTGTCGGACAATGTATATTTGATCCCCCGTCTTGCTTTCTCCATATGCGTCTTGATTTCGGTGCCATGTCCATAGTGCATATGTTGAGTTTATGACCTTTAATGAAAATAACAATTAATATTTAACAATTTTCAGTATATTTATTGTACAAGTATCCTGGTATCCACTTGCACATACATGCATCAATGAATCTAATTGAAGCTGGGGAGGAGAGGGCCGGGTATATATATTTACCCACTATTAACAAAGTATTTTATCCATATTCCCTCCAAAGGTTGCAATTTTTTTTTATTTTTTTTTAAGTTTCAAGCCATGTGTTTGAAATAAACAAATTCTATTGCAACAAAAATATGTGATTGTGTTGGAAAGGAAAGGGAGTGAACCTCAAGAATGCCATGACCAAAGCTACTATCCCTGAAGGCACTCCAATCAGGCTGCCGGTCCCAGCAGAACTTCCCTTTGGCAGGTCCTGTAGAGAAATTCATGTGACATACACCTCCAAATTCTGGTTTGTTATCATCTTGTTTGGGGCACTTCCCTGGATCGTCGGCAAACTCTACATCAACTTTCTCTATGTTACCTCCATCTCCTACTGTTATGTACACCGGCCCACATGGATCCAAACTGTAGTTGTACACCCGATTCATTCGCTCATATGCATGAACCTGTAAGTAAGATTACTGTATTGTTCAGATAGCATTTAACCATTATTAAGAAGTGAGTACAGTTTTCTAGGTTTATCTCTGAAAGCAAATATTAGTGTACCAAATAGCAACATTCAGTACAGTTACCGTATTCACCAATGAGGTCATGATTCTCCAGTTCCATTTGGATTCTATAGTGTAAAATTTAATGTATTATACCCCAAAGTACAAAAGATTCAAGCAATTTGCTACTAATGACAGTATATAGTATTGGCCAATACGCCAATATGGTGATCATTATCTAATCTCTACCATGTTATAATATTTGTGAGTAGCTCTGTGTATAAAATGAAAGTGCCTTTTGCCTCTTACATGACCGGAAAAGACAATATCGACCCCATATTGGTAAAGAAGGCTTTCCATCTCCAATCTCATACATTCAAATTCTTGATAGTGAGATGAATAGCTATTGTACCATGGGGGGTGCCATGCTGCAACAATCCATGGTGTGACTTCGCGTTGTACCCCTTTCAAATCTTTCTTCAGCCAAGAATATTGAAGACCTGATCATCATGCGTGCACCATGAATATTTTAGTTTCTTTTGTAAATTATCACCAGAGACATGATTTGCTGTTGAGGTTTTAATTGCATTTTTTAACACCTTAATTTGAGGCACTTCCAAATATAACCAACACTAAGGCTACAATCATTTAAAGTACCTGTTATAGTTTAACATACATGCACCACAATGTAAACAGTGAGGTATCTGAAAGTATGAACCATATTTATGTTTGCTACTAGTAATCATTTAAACTTATTCCATTTTGGTCTCTATACATTATACTTAGTGCCAAATATGTCCTACCATGATTTTCCACTGAAAATATGGATGAAAATCCATGTCATGAGGCTGATATGAAATTATACTACATGGTGAAAAAATTACTGCAAGCAATTTGTTTCCATTTAATTGTCATTCAATTAAACAAATGGTTGTGAGTTGTTTAGAGATTTTGATCCCTTTTGTTCTCCCCACTCAAAAGAAAATTTCCAATAGTCCCCTGATTCCAATTTCCTCAAATTTGTCCTCCAATTTCCAGAAGTTGTATTTTTTTGTCTCTATACTAAGATGGTCTAGAAGCTTGAGAAAAAATACTAAAAGTACCATTTTGTGCAATCCAGAAAAGGAAGCAATTGACAGAAAGATGTGTTCCACATCAGCTTTACCTTGGATTACCAGTCAAATTTTAAATTAAGAACACATCGATAATTTAAATTTTTTATCTTGAACAATATTTTAAAGATGTCAACTAATTGTACTACAAAAGTTGGTTGGATGCTAGAATTACACTATTTTATTACTAAATAATCTTATCATAACCATTGTCATCATTATTTTTAGACTAACCAGTAATATTGTAGTCAACATAGGCACCGAGCATGATGAAGTGGATCCCACCAACATTAAATGAATAATAAAATTTACTGTTTGATCTGCTCTCTTCTGCTGGTACAGCAAATCGTGACTGATACGACTGGAATTTCATCCCATCTATTTGTGGTTCAATCTCGTGATTTCCCTCAATTATCATCATAGGAACTTTCGATGTGAGCGGCTCCATGAATCTGAATAAAAAATGATTTAATATCTAAGTTTCAAATAAAAAATATAGAATAGTGTTTTATTAAACCAGATACATCAACTATTCTATTAGGTTCATTGCTAATACGGAGCATCAAATAGTTCTCTGCAAATTCCAAAATGACTTGAATCTCTGGCACGATCCTAATATTCAAGTTTTTTACCAATAGCATCAGTTAAAGTATTTTGAAACATGAATATAACCTTCCCCAACCGTCCCAGCGTGGTTGATATGTCTCTCGAATAGGGGCATTGGGAAAGGTGCAAGAAAAACAAGAGGTTCCATTTCCTCCGGTTGTAGCATACTGATCAGCATAAACCAAATCACCAACAAATAAAATCATAGCCGGGTCATTACGGGTCAGATGGTCAATGGTGGTGGTGGAGTTGTGCGTAAGTCCCAGATCTCCAACTACCGCAACTCGGTTGGGGTAGCTGTTTGGGCCAGGAGCTGGAAGGGTTTGGAATGTATGCTCTTCGCTCAAAGCTTTTAACGAGCTATCGCCACATTTATAATAGTATTTTTTCCCTGGAACAAGACCTAAAAAATGTAAAGAAGGGTCAGGACTGTCAGACGTAAAGGGTGTAACAGTAGGTACTAGAACAAGATTGATGTTGGACCATAATTTCAAATTTGAATATGATGCCTGTATGGTATGTGCCAATTAGTATAGGTATAGAATAATACAAATCAATGACCCCCGACTTTACTCAAAAATCAAGCAAATCATATATTAATAAATTTTAAAAGAAACAGGTTTAATAAGAACTATAACCTATAGTCTCCGGTTGTTAAACAAGACATTCGTATCCTCCATGTATATACCAGCCAGAACTGCATGTAAATATTGTGTACAAACTGGAATGTAACTGTATCAAGTGCAGTCAACGAGTTAACCTTTGACCAAGTCAAAGATAAGATATAATTGTAATTAGGATGATTAGCAGTTATTTAGACTGTTATGTTTCTGTATCCGCTGCCAATTTAAGGTTATACCCTGAATCAGACAATTGTAATCAATGAAAGAAAGACGAGATTCATTTCAAAATCCAATTCGTGTATTCACATTCACATTCACATAGTATTGGAGCTAATTTCATTTGCAAAAGCATCCTTTGCCTGGATAGTACTAGAACTATTGCCTGAACCACACCTAATGTCTCCCCAAATTTACAAGCCTAATAAATATCCATGCACAAATACAATTCTTGTATTCACATTCACATATGTCTTGTGTTACTGTCTGGCATTTCTCTCATGACACACTGTTTAACGTGATCTAGAAGAAAATCAACATAAGTATCCTAGTTGGTTTGGTACAGAAATGGATAAAAAAAATCTTACCGTCTAGCCTGACATGGTGAATGATACCGGAAGTATAGTTGAAGAGCCCTTCGTATGGGTACAGCTGGCTATACACCTCAGCTGTGCCTTTTCTATGGTACTTATATTTGCCACTCTTCAGTCCGTACCAGACCTCACTTCTGGATGTACATGGATCAAGAGGTACTACATTGCTCCCAATTTGTGCATCCCCTGTTTTGAAATTTCAAATATCAAAAAGAAGTTGAAAAGTCACGGCCAGTTATTATCAATTAATTTTACAATAAACTGAACTCATTCCAAAGATAGAAATTATCAAATTATACCAGTGATCCAAGAGATCCAGAGAGAAGAAGGAGAAAATGAGGCAGCTATTGCTATCTGCTCAGGAAATGGTGACTTCACCTTCTTCGCAAGCCGAGAATCAGAAAGTGGCACATCATCACTCCCTTGTCTGAGGCTTGAATCGAGCCGCCTCGTCACTGGATCGAATGGGCCCTCCAGTGTGGTCGGTATGCTCCCTGCAACCACCACGAACAAGCACAAAATGGTAAAGGTGAAGAGCACCACTGGAGGAGCCATTTGTGGGCTTACTCTATTCTTCCCCGAATTAAGCTCCTGCAAATAAAGAGATACAAAGGTTTTTAAGATGATATACAGTTAACAAACCACCTAGTGTTCCAATGTAAAACACAATGTATAACTGCACAGATGATACTATATGGAACAAATTGTTAAATTCAAAAGTAATCAACTTTTCTTGATTACAAATATGCTGAAAACCAAATGTGCTGTAGTATAAAAAAGCCCCATGTACTCAATTCCTATAGAAAAGTTTCTCTGAAATCAGCTAGGAGGAACATTATGCTATTTCTTTAGAGTGCTACAGTGTACTTTACAATTTTAGAATTCTTTATTACACACATTGAAATATGGAGGCATTATAGGTACCCATAAATTTCAGAAATATAGTCTTAAGTTAAGAAAATAATAAATAACAAGAACATACAGCTAGCATCTGGGAGTTGGTCTCAGCAAGCTGCCAGTTCTGCTGACGAGCACCCTACAGTGCAATTTTAAGCTTCTCTATTTCTTGTTCATATACTTTTATCAGTTTACTGCTCATTATCAATAAAAATTAAATCACCTCATTAGAAGAAAGAAAGGTAAAATTTACAATAATGGCAAAACACTAACACAGTTTAGAAACATATATTAAGTACCTTTTCTCTGCGATATTCTTCAATAATTGGGCATTTTCCTGCAATTATTACGAAATATTAAGTAAAATCACTAAGCATATGTTTCTTTTTTCAGAAATTACTTTCAAATCTAAAATGTACCACAAAACAATTTGGAGTTTTACAATAGTTGCTTTGATCAGGCACTGCATAATATGGTATGATTATTCCAAGTGACACAATTTTCTCTTATTGAATTTTGATCCCAAATGAAATACAAGATGTGCATGAAAGAGGATTCAAGATTCTAATTCATTGATGGGTATTAGTAGAGTAGATATTGTCATGAAGTGCAATTAGCTTTTGTTTGGGTGGGTACTGCCGTACTGGTATGTTAACAGAAATAGAAATCTGATAAGAATGTATGTAGATCACAAATATTTTCAAAACAAACAACTTTATCTTATAGAGAAAAGATGAAAAATTAAGTGAAGATGGTATTTCAATAAATTAAGCAACTCTATGTTGGCTCAAGTGAGAATGGATGGATGATTAGGTTCAGTTCAAAAATTAATACATATTAGAAAAGCCCCCTTAAAATCCAATCCCAGCGCATTGAAGATCTCTTGGACGAATTAAAAGGAGCTAAGTACTTTTCCAAAATCGATTTATGTTGACATTTGTGATATGTTTAGGGACCTATTTGTGAAATAGGAATATAGAATAATCGTAAGGACTAGAATGAATAATGTAAGTTCTATATATACCCCGAGGGGTCAATCAATAAAGCTAGAACTTTTGGCTCATTTTCTAGTTGGTATCAGAGCCCTTTTTCAGATCTAGGGTTGCATCGAAAACCGCGCAGCCGCTGCAGTACTTCCACCGCCGCTACAATAATTGCTCCGTTGCTATAGTGCTTCTGCCGCTACTACAGTAACCCCGCTCCGTTGCTACAGCAACTGCATCTTCTACAGTAGCCGAACTCTCTCTCTTCTCTCCCTAGGTCGGTTCTCTCTCTTCTAGGGCCGACCACCACCTAGGGTTCGGGTTTTGATATGATTTGGCAGGCGTGGGGGGCCAACCAATACCCCACGATACCCAAGAAGTAGGGTGAGATCGATTTGATCGGATTCTCGATCGGGTGGATTGGGTTCTTGATCGAGTTGATTGGAGCTCGAATCTTGATGAGATAAGATCAAGATCGGGTTTGTAAAAAGGGAAAAGGTGAGAGGTGATGAGGGCTTGATCTTGAGAGTGCAAGGTCGGGTCTTGGAGAGGATTTGGCTCGAATTTGTGTAGATCGGAGTCGGGTCAAATGGAAGGAGGGGATTTGAGCAAGGATAAGGATCCGATTCTCATAAAGGAGGCCTTTGGGAAGCTGAGTGGTGATGAGATCGCAGCTTTGATGAGTGCATTCAGCTTCTCCTCGAGTGAGAATGCGCCAAAGCCAGCATCGGCACCGAGAGTGGAGCTTCCACAGATTGATGTGTCAACCATGATACAGGAGGAGACCCGGATCAAGCTACAGGCTGGGGTAGGGGGACTTCCAGGGTTGGAGTCAGCCCTAACTCTTTCCAACTCTGGCAACTCCAAGTCTAGGGTTGAGACCCGGGAGTGCTACAACTGTGGAGAGATAGGTCACCTGAAGTCGGCTTGTACTAAGCCACCGAAGGTGAAGAAATCAGGAAGACGTGGTCAGTCTGGAGATCACGGTCGCAGTCGTGGTCGTAGAGAAAGTGGAAAAGGAGGCTACCGGATAAACCTAATGGTAGCAGAGGAAGAGGAAGAAGAGGGTGAGCGAGATGAGGACCTTTCTGCAGAGGATCAGGAGCTCCTGAGATCCTACTTATAGGTGCTTAGGAGGAGGTAGAGAGGCGCAGTAGAGGATGTATCCACTTTGGGTAACATTACTTCTTATGCTCATTCAACCGCAGGTATTGGTGACACTCACGCTCTTGCCTCTATACCCACCACTAGATCACCATGGATCGTTGATTCTGGTGCTTCTAAACATGTGACGGGTACTGCTGGAGAGTTCTCTTCCTATACTCACCTGGCAAACCCTGAGAGTATTCAGACAGCTGATGGTACGGCCCAGCCTATGGTGGGTAAGGGTACTGTGCGATGTACCAACTCCTTGACGTTGTCCAATATTTTGCATGCTCCTTCTTTTCCTGTGAATCTCTTATCCATAAGTGCTATTATTCTCTAACTAAAATGTGTTGTTTCTTTTGAAATTTCCAAAGTGATCTTCCAAGAGAAGGGGACGGGCAGGAGGCTTGGGACTGGCACATGGCATAGCAACTTGTGGTACCTGGATAGAGAGGGGATGGACTCGGCCCTTTCATCCATGATAGAGAGATCTGGAGGAGTTGAAAGTAGTGTGGAGGACTTGTTGTTGCTTCACCACAGGCGTATGAGTCATCCTTCATTTAGCCTTTGGGTCGATTATATCCCTCTTTGGTGGAAAAGGCTAATAAAGAAAGGCTTGTTTGTGATGCTTGTGAGTTTGGCAAGCATACCAGGAATTCGTATGTTAGTTCTGGTAGTATGAGCTCATGCGGTTTTGATTTGGTACATTCTGATGTATGGGGACCTTGCTCCACAACTTCGGTGAATGGATTTAGGTATTTTGTGTCTTTCATTGATTGCTTCTCTCGTGTGACTTGGATCTATTTGATGAAAAACAAGAATGATGTGTTTGCTTGTTTTAAAGATTTCCACAAAGGGGTTCAGACTCAATACGGGGCAGTAGTAAAGGTGTTGAGGTCTGAAATAGGACATAGTACACAAACACGATGTTCAGAGCGTACTTGTCATCTCAGGGAATCCAACATCAAACCACATGTCCACACACACCATATCAGAATGGGATTGCAGAAAGGAAGAACAGACATCTCTTTGAGGTGGCAAGGAGTATGATGATCTCGATGAATGTACCAAAGTACTTGTGGGGGCAAGTAGTCCTGACAACTGCTATATTGATAAACAGGAGGCCCTCACGGGTGCTAGAGTGGAAGTCTCCGTTTGAGGTATTGAAAGAGGAGAATTGTGATATTCTTCCTTTGAGGATATTTGGTTGTATGTACTTTGTGCAGGACTATCGACCAAATGTGGGAAAACTGGATCCGAGGGCGGTCAAATGTATTTTTGTGGGATACTCAGCCACCCAAAAGAGCTATGTGTGTTGGAGCCCTGTGGAGAGGAGGTTGTTCGTTAGTATGGATGTCACATTTCGAGAGCATGAGCCATACTACTCCTCTCAGGTCACATCACCCTTTGGAGACTCGCTCGATACAAGGGGTACGAGGCAAGAGGGGGAGAGTAGCAGTGGTAGTGAGAGGATGGTAAGACATCTTGTCCGATGGTAAGTCTGGGGAATGTCCCTTCTTGTCCGATTGTGGAGGAGTCGGCCGTTGTGCCGAAAAAGGAACAGAAGGAGAATGGTCCCGAGACTGGTGGAACTCAGGCTCAGGGGGAGTTGAGAGTGTACACGAGGAGAAGGAAGCAGAATAAGAGGACCGTGCCTACAGTGTCTATAGTGCCACTGATTGTGCCAAGTCCCTTGTCCCTACCTACTCCGACTCTTGAGACACCTACACCATCCACCACAGACTCAGAATACACAGGTGATATGATTTCTCTCTCTACTCCTCCCACTCCCCTATCGATAAGGAGGACGGCTCGCAGCAATGCGGGAGTTCCCCCTGATCGGTATGGTTTCCCACATGACATTGCCCAGTTTGTTTCTTACTCTCACAAATCACCTGCACATGGAGCATTCATTGCATCTTTGGACATTGTCTCTATTCCTAAGTACTGGCAGGTTGCTAAGAAGGATCCAAAATGGAAGGCTGCCATGATAGAGGAACTTGAGGCTCTCGTGAAGAACAAAACTTGGAAGCTTATGTCACTATCACCAAGCAAGAAGGCGGTTGGGTGCAAGTGGGTCTTTACTATGAAGCAAAGTCCAAAAGGTCGGGTTGAACGCTACAAGGCCCAATTGGTGGCGAAGGGGTACAGTCAGACTTATGGCATCGACTATGATGAGACCTTTGCACCCGTGGCGAAGATGAGCACAGTGCGGACACTTGTTTTCTTGGCAACGAATGGGGGTTGGAAGTTGCACCAGCTCGATGTGAAAAATGTCTTCCTTCATGGTGATTTGTTGAAGGAGGTGTATATGAAGGTACTACCAGGTTTTGGCACAAAACAAACGGAGTGTAAGGTGTGCAGACTCATGAAATCTCTTTATGGACTGAATCAATCCCCTCAAGCCTGGTTTGACAGGTTTAAGAGGGCTATGGTAGGCATGGGGTATCGACAGACCAATGCGGACCATACAGTGTTCTTTAGGTGACATGGAGTTCACATTACGATACTTGCGGTGTATGTTGACGACATGATTATCACCGGTGACGATGAGGGTGAGATTGCTCGGCTAAAGAAGAGATTGAGCAAGTAGTTTGAGGTGAAGGACTTGGGGCAGCTTAGATACTTTCTTGGGATTGAGATAGCTCGTGGTGCAGAGGGGATAGTTTTATCTCAGAGGAAGTATATGATAGATTTGCTTACAGAGACTGGTATGCTAGGATGCAGGCCTGCGGTTGCTCCCATTGATCAGAAGGCTAAGCTGAGTGCTGAGACAGGAGAGCCAGTTGACAAGGACAGGTACCAGAGGTTAGTGGGTCGTTTGATCTATTTGAGTCACACTCACCCCGACATTTCTTTTGCGGTGAGTGTGGTGAGTAGCTACATGCATGACCCTAGGAAGGGTCACATGGATGCCGTGTACCAGATCTTGAGGTACCTGAAGAGTGCACCAAGGAAGGGGATGATCTTCAGGAAGAACGGACATTTGAACATTGAGGGCTATTGTGATTCAAACTGGGCTAGTTGTGCCGATGATAGAAAGTCCACGTCTGGGTATTGCATGTTTGTGGGAGGAAATTTAGTTTTCTGGAAGAGCAAGAAGTAGTCGGTGGTTGCTAGGTCCACAGCCGAGGCAGAGTACAGGACCATGGCATTGGGTGTAGCGGAATTGTTGTGGTTGAGAGATTTGCTGGTGGAGCTCAAGATGGACCAAGGAGGGCAAAATGAAGCTGTGGTGCGACAACAGGTCGGCCATTAGCATTGCCAATAACCCCGTGCAGCATGATCAGACCAAACATGTGGAGATCGACAGGTTCTTCATCAAGGAGAAATTGAACAGCGGAATACTTGAGCTGGGATATGTAGCTACTAGTGAGCAAGTAGCTGACTGTCTCACTAAAGGGCTTAGTTTGTTAGATTTGTTGAGGCTTTGTGACAAGATAGGCCTAGTGGATATCTTTCGTCCATAGGCTCATCTTGAAGGGGAGTGTTGGCATTTATGATATGTTTAGGGACCTAGCTGTGAAATAGGAATATAGAGTAATCGTAGGGACTAGAATGAATGATGTAAGCTCTATATATACTCCGAGGGGTCAATCAATAAAATTAGAACTTTTGACTCATTTTCTAGTAAGATCTATCAGGTTTTCAGTTTTCACCAAATCAGGATGAAAGAAGAGGATGTATATAAAAAACATTTGGAGTGATGTGAACATATTTTTATCGCAATATACCTAACCTAGATTAAAAAGCCCTTTTTCATGTCCTTCCAGCTTTATAAAGAGTGGCTTGTAGGGCTGCAAACGGATTGGATATGGATCAGATAGTGCTAAACCCATATTCGTATTTGTATTTTTTTTCGGATACGGATACGGATACGGATCAGATATTAATCGGATACGAATATGGATCGAATATTAAATAGATACGTATACAGATCAGATATTTTTGGATCCGATCGTAGAGCGAGATGACATTAGGGTGATCAACATCTCGATTGGAGAGCGACGGTGATTAGATCCGATTATTGTCAGAGCGCGGTAATGGTCGAAGAAGCAGATCCGGTCATGGAACGAGATGAGGATTAAGGTATTAGGGTAATTAAAATAGATTAGAATATTAGAGTAGTTTAAAGGTTTTCATGAGAATAAAAGAGTAATTTAAGAATTACGGTCATTTGACCGATTGTAAATATATTTTTTATCAATGAAATTGTTAGTAGGCATTTAAAGCCACTAACTTTAAAAAAAAACTTATTTAATGATTTAGAAAGATCTAATTTTAGATAAATATTTTTCAATTTAACGATATATAATATAAAAGGAACTAAAGTAACACATTAATCAAAGGAGATTGAATTATTTGGAAAATGATAAAACAGAGGTATAATCGTCCACTCAATTAAGTGAGCTTGACCCAAATTTTACCGAAATTTTTATTCATAATAAATAGAAATAAAGAAATATTAAAAATGAGAAAAGCCAAAAGAATTTCAAAAATGAGAAGGCAGATACACAGTAGGGCGTCCCTCTCGGACGCCACACCGTACAGCAGACCACTCCCAAAAATGGAAAAAAAAAAAAAGCCTTGGAAAAATAAAAATAAAAACAAAACAAAGAGACGCCCTGTCATGTGAAAACTACAATTGCAATAGGAGCCCACCAAATTAAGTTTCTTTTGTTAAAAAGATATCAAATTCTTGCTATTTCATATGTTAAAGATTAAAGAATGATCAAATGATAGTGCATTTCATAGTATAGTATCTCAGGAAAAAAAAACATATGAGGTAGTATTTTATATTTTACCTGTTTTACAAACTTTTTTTTATCTTTTATACACCTGGAATTGGGAGATCTGGAGTAATTTTAGTTTTGTATAGAATTGTAGCATTTTACATTTTTACTTATTTTAAAGTTATTTTTAATTCAATAGTTGTTATTAACTTCGATTGAATTGGGCCCCTGCTTTAAATTCATTATGGACATAATTCTATATATATATATATTGATTAGTTATGATTTCTTTTCCAGTACGAGATGCTTACTATAGAGGAGATATTCTATAGGAATATTCTACAGGAATGGTATAAAATAGAGGAAATATTCATGGCAAAACGGGTTTTAGACGCAAACAGAGAAAATGCATTTTTATATGGTGTCCCACTCTTCTTTTTATTTTATTTTTATTTTGGCAGATGATATGGTGTCCCATGGTTATTTATTTTTTTAGTGGGGCTGTTGTAGGCTGCGGCGTCCGGTAGGGACGCCATACCGTATACTTGTCTTCTTATTTTTGAAATTTTCACTCCTTTTTAGTTTTTCTTTTTCTATTTATTATGGATAAAAATTTCAGCAAATTTTATCATAGCAGATATAGAAACAAAAGCAGGAAGTTGCCTTGCCAAAAGCAAGCTTGACCAGTTGATAGAGTTGAAAGAGTTAAAGATACGGATGTCTGAAAAATTAAAATATACGGATATCTATATCCGTATCTTATTCCTAAATCGAACCCTTACCCGCATTCGAATCCGCATAAAAGATATCCGTATCCGTATCTGATTTTCACAACTATCCGTATCCGAATATCTGAATCCGCAAAAATTTGGATATGGATCCAGATTTTTACGGATAGTATCCGACCCGTTTGCAAAGCATAATCAAATTTTGGGGAAAGAAATAGGACCCTTCCAATTTTCTCACAATTTTGGCCTCCCGCGAGCAAAGCATAATCAAACTTTTCAGTAAAATGCAAGCTGTGGTTCAAGCAAGGCCCAGAGTACAGAGGAAAAAGTGGGGAAAACCATGGAAATATCACAGGTGATAGTGATACCTTCATAACTTCAGCATAGCTGTTTCGAGAAATCACAGAATTTCGATCTTCCCTCACAATGTATAAGAGATCCACCAGAGTTTGCCTCCTCGCTACCAATTTCGGAGCAACACCTGTTATGTCAAAATAATTGAAATTAAGCAAAGGAATATAGTAGTTTATAGAAAACCTGAATTATTCCAAGGTTGCGCTCCCAATTTGAGTAAGGGTTTTAGCAAATTTAATACAATGCGCCAAAAATCTAGGCAAGAACGGTGAAAAGAGACAGACCGGACCCTAAATGAAGAAGTGAGAGAAAATCGAATGTGTAAAATGTTGAAAGGGTAACAACCAGCACAACAAAAAGGGAGAAATTCAGTGGCTTCTGTGCATGTAACTGTTGAAAGGGGACCTATTTTCGCTTCTGTGCATGTAATTGTCAGCACTCAACAGCTCAGCATCCATTACATGCAGTTGAGAGGTCCATAATCTAGTCCCGGCTCCACTGTGGCAAGAATTATGTGGTCTAGTATGTTGAAGGCCAGTTTTTTTTGTCAATTTCCTGTAAATTGTTGACAACATACTGTTATTATGCTACCAAAAACAAGCCAGATGCTTGGAACGACCCAGAGTACATCAACCATAGTTCATAAGATAAATATTGGAGCGTTGGATTTGATCACATTTTATCGTGGCATGACATTATTTCACCGGGACCTCTACCACAACAAAAGGGAAAAAGAAGAACAAGAACTTAGATTTAAGAAACAGCAAAAGCAAGCTGGTCCCAGGAATTGAGCTTTAGCAGTATCTAAATACAGCTATCATAAAATTAAACAGATATAAATGAGAATTCCTTGTTAAATATATTAAATATTTAATAATAGTTCATGTCAAAGTCCCCAACTCAGTTTATATTTCAATGAATATGCAGCACACGATTTCCGAACCCTTTTGACATGAAATTGAAATAGTCGTTCAATGCCAAACCAAAAAGTAAACATTGAGTTTGAATATAATAAATAACAATGATGCCCAGGCCTAATAAATAGTGACCAACCCAATAATTTAGTAAATTTAGGCGCTTTTCAGGTGCCCAATTAGATTTTTTTTCTAAAAACTTGGCAGGAGCTACCAAGTAGGAGCCCAATTAGTTGTTTGAAGCCCATTATTGATTTTCAGACAGGACCAATGATTGGAGTAGTGGAAAAAATGATACGGCGGAGCCGGCTCTGTCACGGAATGGTACGGTTACGGCACGGAACGGCATGTGTCACTGTTCTGTGCCGTGACTCGCGTGTCGCGTGGCATGACCATTCGCGTGCCGTGACCATCTTTTAAAATTTTGACACGGCACGGCACGTCACGCTAAAGATCCGGTCACGGCACGTGGTCACGCGAGTCACGTGAAATTAGGACCGTTAAGTCTTGATCAAATAGTGAATCTTGAATAAAATAACTTAAATTATGAAAAAAATAGTTAAATATGAGAAACGTGACCAGTTACATTTGGACATGGCACGCGAATAGTCACGGCGTGACTCGCGTGCCGTGACCACCCCTCAACTTTTTAGTCACGGCACGGCACGTGTGACTGTTCACTTGGTCACCGCACGGAACAGCACAAGACCAAAGTCACGGCATGTTAGTCACGGCATGGAACGACACATTTTTTCCACTCTAGATTGGAGTATAGCAGATACTTAACCGTTTTTTTTTTCTTTTGCCTTTTTTTATCAGTTACAAACTTACAGATAAACTTCAAGGATTTTATCTCCATGTGCGGTATCAGTCTATACAGGTATTAGAAGTCTTTTACTACTGATGTTCAGTACATCTATGTTAGACGTATTTTTGATCTGATGTAAAAATGCATTTTAAGTTAGTTAAGAAAGTATTTTGAATATTTCGAATATGTGAAAATTTCCAGTGTACCTATGTAAAATTTTGAAATAGCCAATATCACTATGAAAATACTATAATATTCAATATTTCCACAAAATTTAACATTGTTTCTTCTATCTTTTTTAATTATTTAATAATTTATTTGATTATTTTAAAAATTAAATTGATCAATATATCCTTAAATTTTAAATGTAGATATCAAGTACTTCTACTCTTCTTCTTCTTCTTCTTCCTCCATGTACTTTACGCCTAATTTGAATTTCAATAGAGGAACAAGATCTATAACATGCTGACTATGACGGAAGGGCCATCTCACTTCCAACTAATTCAAATGATTGGGTCATTGGAAATGGACATAGGCATGAGAATTAAACTAAAAATTACTGTTCACGTGGGAAAAAAAAAATTCAATTGAACTGAATTTTTTTTTTCGCGAGAATAGTGAAGCGGCCGAACACGTCCTTAACAATCTGATGGAAGCGAGTCAGACGGGCCGATCCAAGTGGGAGAAAGGGGCGGCATTGCCTTCCCCTCTTGCTGTTATTCGTACTTCCTGGAAAATTATCTTTTCTCGAATGATTCCAATTTTTTACCTTTTTTTATCTTCTTTTACTTATTAAAATTCATTGATTGAGCACACAATTTTTATACAGAAACAAGGACGATGAAATTCAGCAGGAAGCATGATCCGGTTGGATCTGAAAGCATGACTCGGAGCACTCAAAGGCACTGTCAGTACTCTTCAATGGGACGCAATAATGCTATTGTCAGCAATGCAGTTGGTATGAACTCTATATCTCCTTTATTTTATTTTATTCTATATATAAGATAAATTTGTAAGATCTATGCTGTATAGACAAGACCGGGTCCGTCCATTGGAATTGATCTCGGTACCACTTATTTGTGTGTTGGTGTGTGGCAGCATGATTGGGTCTAAAATCGTTGTGAATGGCCAAGGTAATCGCACAACTCCGTCATACGTTGCCTTTACAGACACGAAGAATCAGGCCACGATGAACCCTACCACCGCTTTTTTCGTAAGTGTAATTCTCAATCAAGTTTCTCTTCTTCATTTCTTCTCTGTTTAGATTTGTGCCTTTGTGTTGTTATTAACTAATTTGAATTTGGATATGTAGATGCATTATATGCTGATTTGTACTGATTGCATTTAGCCTTAAATAAATTTGTTGTATTAATTGCATGTTAAAACAAATATAAGTCAATGTTATTATTTTTTGTACTTCTATACTAAAATCATGTTGATAGGCATAAAATATATACACATTTACACATGTTCGATCCAGATTTTATTCTGAAAATACTCTAAATATATTTATTTTGATATATAAATGTCATATATTATACCTGAAATTAAGTTACTACCTTTGTTTGCTTTAAATTGCAGAAAATGACGAAAAATGCCAAAATGTGACATTCCCAGAGCCAGTGCGGACACACGGATTCCAATACGGCCGAAATAAGTACATAGATGAATTTCTGGATGCGCGCCAATTTTTTTAAGATATAATAAGATTTTTATCAAAATTCGTGCCAGTGCGGGCCATCCGGATCTCGATGCGGGCTACATTCTGGACGCATAGAAAAGTCCAAGCGCAGTGCGGCTCGCACTCAGCATTTCAGCTGCCGACACAGTTTCATATTTTGGGCATAACTTTGTCATACGACCTCCGTTTTGGGCATATGACCACTTTTCGGAAAGCTAACGAGAATATCTACAGCTTTTAGGAAGGAAGAAAATCCAAATTCGGAATGTAAAATCCAGTGCGGCCTGCATTTTGACTAAAAAGGTAGTTTTGCTATTTTTGAAAAGCCATATCATGCCCAGTTGCCCAGGTTTAGTGGTTTTAATTATAGAAAACGTGTGAGATAGGTGATTAACTGTTCTCCACGTTTTTAGAGGGTAGAATAGGCTATTTAAAGGAGAGAATTTTGCTCACGTTGATTCACCATCAATTCAATCCATTCATCCATCAATCAATCTTTCCATCTCTGTTCCATTTGGAGCTAAGGTGAAATTAAGAGCGGAGATTTGGAGAAGAAGAGCAAAAGAAGCTAAACAAGAGTCATTCATTATTGTAAGTGTTGTAATCATTTCTCTTTCAATTTCTCTTTGTTTTAGCTAATTTGTAATGCATTTTCTTTGTAAGTTTTTCATCTCCATGAGATGCTAACTTCTTTTCTAGAGGTGTAGGTCAAATGCATGAACTTGTTTAATTCTATTCTATTCGGATCTTTGTTTTTATGATGATTGTTTGATTTGATTGTTAATTTCTGTGAATTATTATTTGTGGTTCTCATAATTTATATTTGAATTGTAGTTATCATGCTTTAGGTCTTTTAGACTCTAAAGTATAATGAATCATATAAGATAATACCAATTATGTCACAAAGCCATTAGGATTTAGGTTAAAAGTATACAATCTTTTAATTTAAGTCGGAACTACAGGAATTAAGGTTAGGGTTTAGGTTGAGACCTAACCGGTAAAGTCGAAATCATAAGTCGGGACATCTTGAATCAACTTAAAAATTAGTATGAGTTGTTTTGGCCAACTAAACCATTAAGTACCAATATCTAAGGAGACGATAGACTAACAAAGAGTTTCATGGTCTAGATAAATCAAGTTATTTAGGCACGTTATTAATTCATGGAAGTGATCATTTTTAACATATTAGGTTAGAAACACTATCATATCAAACATGAATTTAAACAAACTGAATATATATGATTAAATAAGGAATTGTAGACCGAAAGCCTCTAGATTCTCAAATCTTTGTGAAAACCTTAATTTCGCTTTACTCTTTCCTTATTTTAATTGTTTAAAACTTCAACTCCTTGGGTATTGAACCCACCAACCTTAAGAATTTAGAACAATTACTCTCAAACAAACTTTCAAACAAATCCAATTCTGAATTTAAATCAATAGAGTTTAAAACTAAAATCTCTCCTTATCCCTTGGATCGATACCTTTTATACTACAAGGGTAGATTATACGCTTGTAACCGACCAACACTTGAGTATTTAGGTTTATAAATTTAAAAATAAAACGAGTACAAGATTATAGCTAAAACCCTATATACAAAAATACTCAACACATGTATGCCCTAATTAAGAGTCGTAATTAAGATTTACCAAATTGTAGCATTAATGTTTTTAGGATGGGGTTTAATGGGGAGATTAGTAATTTCTGCAAAGATGTTAGTTAGAACTAAAACACAGCTATTTTGGGGAATTAAAAACACTTCATGGCATAATAAAATGTAATTTGGTAGTAAGCTTTGTTCAACTTTCATATTGCTGTTGAATTTTGTTGTGGCACTTCTTTAATGAGCAGAGTTAACTTGCGCACAGTTCATTGAACACTGCTTTCGGTTTAAGGAAATAGTTTTGCTAATAGTATGTTGCAGACTTTGTTGATATATTAAGGCAATGCAATCTTTTTTTTCTGACATTCAAGTTTTTTTGTGTGTTTATATGAATTTTATTGTTGAATAGTTCTCATAATCCTCGTACAATTTCCATAAAAAAAAAAAAATCACTCAAGTGATCCTAAATACTGATTTTGAGAATTTGTTTCACGTGGATCTGGCTCCGGGGAAACAAGGCGAATGATTGTCAAGTTTGCTCAAAGGTCTTTTCAGTTCAGATGATAATGAGGAAGTTGAAGAACCACATGGGCCACTGTCACTGAAAATAACCTGGATTCTAAGGTCACTTTTTTGTGTCGCACCAAGGATAACATAGCATATCTGATCTTATTTCTTATTCGATATTATCAATGTAAGACGAGACATGTCTAGAGTACTATATATTCACCTTAGTTTTAGAGTAAGTATTTCAGTCTATGTAACAATAAATGTTGTATAGTCTATATAGCGATATTGGTGATTTATCCATTTTTTTCCTTGATTTGAATTTATAGGCCTTAATACGTTTCTTCTGACTTTAACATGAATTATAAGCAAACATTTTTAAGCTTGTCTGACTGTGGTGGTATAGTACTGTGTATAATTTGTTTGGAATTCAACTAACATTTATTACAATAAGACTGTATAATTTGTGTTCAATCTTATTTTCAATTGTTATTCTGAATTATCGTTTAATTTAACCCATTTACGCCAACATACAAAAAAAAAAAAACTGTTGCAGCTAGATGCACCTAGTGTAATCAAAGAAAGAAAGAAACACTCGCATTAAATCTTAATAGGATTTTTTTTATCTGATATAATTTTTTTAGGATCTTTTAATCTGGTCATAGAGTTCAACTTATATACGGACTCACGACTCACCTCAATACCATTGTCCATTGTCCATTGTACAGTACAATTTTTTCCATCAGAGCATTAACCAATTCTCTATCTTGAATTTTCAGCAGTTTGATGAAGGAATTTAAATTTAGAAACTTAGCATCACTCCGATAAATCATATACCAAGCTTGATTTGATTTAAAAATAAACAAGTAACTCCTATATTGCATGATTTAATAGTTTAAAAAATCAACTTCTGAATTGCATCCAAGCGCCAAATTGAGTACTCGCCTTATCTAAATAATGAAAAACACAACTACAATTTTAGTTTTCAATTTTGAGGAATTCGATGGTAGTTATCATGTCAGTTTTCACGATTGTAAATAAATAATAATAGCATCACTAAATTGCATGGATCTTGTCCAGCTAGGCAGTTAAAAAGGAATTTTCCGTATTATATTTATGTACTAGCCTCCAGCTCAGATAAGCTAGGATTACATATTTACAATCCAATAAGCTAAAAAGAATTCAATTCAATTCAATTCTTGCCGTCTCATGTTCCCAGATAAAATGGAGTAGAATTTATATCAACAAATCGTTTGGCATCCAAAAGGATTCCTTTCTAATGGATGATATCTTCAGGCTATATATTACGGAAACATTCAAGTGAACTTCTTTCCTGTTCTGAAAGCAACTATAAAATAACTTGCTTGCCTTCATTCAATTCTGACAATTCTTTTATGGCTTGCAACCAAATGCAGTGCAAGAACAGATATCTAAAGTTTACGCACTTGCTAAGAAATCAGACTGCAGTGGATCAGGCTGGCATAAAAAACAAAAACAAAAAAAAACCATCAAATTAGCTCTGCATTAAACTTCTTGAGTGACAAAGTAAAAAAATTAGTTATTTCCAACTCGAACAAACCTTATAGCAATCTGAATTATTTTACTACAAAGTATATAAATTTTAAAAAAAAAAAAAAAAAAAAAAAGAAGATAAAAAGAGACATTGTACCTTGTAGGCTTATATAGCCAAGTCTCTTGATAACAAGCCTGTCGCAAGGTGCCTTCCTTCAGGTTCTTTAAGGTACAACTGCCCAGTTATATAGTACTCGAGATTTGTAACAGCTTCTGCTTTAACTTTTGTACCTAGCTGCTTCAAAGCTGGCAAAAAGCTGGTAGCAATCACGTCCAACATTTTCTTAAACTGAGACCTATATCTCATATAGAGAGTGAATCCAGCCATCTGTAAATCATCAAAAAAGGAAAAAAAAGAAAAAGAAAAAAAGAAGAAGAGAGATTAGCAGATAACATAGTCCATATTTCAACACTTGGAGCCCATGTAACAGATCTTTGTTGAAACAGCCCAGTAGCAGGGCTGAAGACAGATCGGGTTTTATCCAATTTGATCAGCATCTGTATCTGTAAAATCCGGTGTCAGATTTACTAACAGGATCTGTTCGGATAACGGATTGATTATGGGGAAACAAGCAGGTATGTGGGTGCATTGCCAAGTCTCTTACCAAAGGGACACTACTATTGCTCATGTTCTATACTCTTTGTGTGTGTGTGTGTGTGTGTGTGTGTGTGTACTGTTTTCATAATGGATGGCTCCTTACAACAAATCCCTAGCCATTTATTTATTTTATTTTATGTCCACAATAGTTTTAATAGTTATTAACAATATGTTAAGGAATGTAAAATACTGAACCAGGTGACAGAGTGGTTCAGTCAGGTACCATATGAACAGAGGGATGCATGTGCTGCAAATGAAGCTGGTCTTGACATTACTGCCATAACTTTATTTGTGAATTTACTGAAAGGATTGTAATAATATAGCTTTCAAAGGGTCTAGTTGTACTTTGGCTTTGAAGTTCTACTGTGGCTGTTTGTAATACTAAAGTTCTACTCTGGTTTGCTTTGCTCAATTTAATTGATACTATGAATGACTAAAATATATCCATGAAGCCGGATACTGCACTTGATATCGGTAGTACCTGACCATCACACACACTAACTGAATAATACCGAGTTAGTACTTGTTGATTGACACTACTTGTAATAGCAATCCAAAAGGTCTTCGGGTTCTGATGTTGCTGTCTTTCTTGGTTGGTGAGATTTTGTACATCCCAGTTTGATGTATGTATGAGTAAAAACCTGATACATATTAATAAGAAATAGGTGGAACATATGTATCACTTTTGTTCAAATAATATATATATTCAAAATTCGAACAATAATTCTTATTTATATTTGTGTTAGGTAATACTCGTTCATATCCACATTTGCCTAGAATCTAAACCATATTCATATGCCAGATCAGTATTCGATCCAGGTTCACCCATTTGTACCACAATCATTGCACAGTACAAAAATTGCTAGATCAATACCCTATGTTAAAAACATGGACATACCTTAAGAAATGCTTCCAATGCAACGGCGGTTGAAGTGGTAGCTGGGAGACGGTTCAGGCACATTGCAATCCATTTCCATCCCTCATTCAATCCATAGGGCTTGTTCACCCCCTCAATCTCTGACTGCAAATATTGGCATAAATAATGCAAGTAGATGATAAATAAGTAACCAGCTCATCTGCATAGTTGGTTTCATATATTGTAATAGAATTAGTCCTATCATATCAAGAGTCCACAATCAGATTTAACAGCTTTATTAAACCTGATCAACACCCAAATATCTTGAGATACTAATGAACCTTAAAAATTACAACAAGACGGAACCAAGTCAAGCCAAAACCCAACATAACTCAATCTAACCTGCAAAAAAAAAACACACTTGGGACTGCAAATTCATTGTACAGTAAACCAAAACTTACCCAAAACCCAAATCTCACGCAACCAAAGACCCGAACAACATGAAAATTGAAGTAATCTGTAATCCGGAACATGTGCATATCCTCATCTGAACCAGATTGACATAAAAATGCAATCTGTCTAGAACGATGTGACCAGAAATTAACCAAATATCAAGCAATACCAACAAATATACTCACTCCCAGTTAAAAGTGGGGAAAAACCTGAATGATTGCAGCATATAGCTTCACATAAGCAGAAACATATGTCAGGTAAGCCTCAGTACTCTCCAGCTTCTCATCTTCTTCATGGTAACCTATCATCTTGTAGTACTGTTTTGTTCTGGCAGATGCCTAAGCAACAACAAAATCACAACTTAGCAAGGACAAAGAGGGAACAAAAGCAACAAAATGATCGAAGGTCACCTGCCAACTAACATCAGAAGGTCGAAGATACTTTGGGACTGTATATATGCATACTCTATTAAACTCAGCCAAAATATAATCCATTGCATCTGGGAACTACAAAGTGAAAATGCTTTTAGTATACTATAATAATACAGGTTTTCAAAAGAAAACAAAAGAAAAGTTTTGGATCCCTTTAAAGAATAAATGTGCTTCTGGGTGCAGACAATGATATAGGCAAAAGTTTACATGTATATGCCCATTAATGAGTTTTTAAAAATGAATTAACAAATAAATTGACAAATTAGTACACAAATAAGGAAGCATTTACTCCAAAAAAGACAAAAAAGAAGGTCAAAGACACAAAAGGGAAATCAATACTTTTGATGTGACAAGAAGAATAAGATAACCGCAAGCAAATGCAGTTCCCTCAAATGTCTTGTCTTTGCTATTTCTGTCTCTGCAGAGGGAAACCACCTACAAGAGAGAGAAATCCCCGTCCAGTTAACAAGCAAACATAAAACAAATGGATCAAATAATGTCTAATATAAGATTGGAAGCAACCTTGTTGGCAAGCATGCAATATGTAAAGGGACGGGGGCATTGAGGGTCATTTATAGCAGCTATTAATTCTTGCGATCGTGTTCTTAACAAAAGAGAAGAAATTTGTATGAGTTGATAAAAAGATGCAACAACATGAGAAAAAAAAAAAAAGCAATGAAACTGGCAAAACTGAACAATAATTCAGAACACTCTTAAAACTAGCACATACCTGACATTATCTATTGTGGGCAGTAGCTTACTAATGCACTTGGCAATACGTCTATCATACTTGCCTAACTCCTGCATTTTCCAAAGCTAACTACTCAGTAACAGGTAACAGTTCAGTTGTGACTGGTAATGGTATGGTAAAGTACAAACCTGGATGACGCCCACCTGGGAACCAGTTGCATTAAGATTTCTAATCCTTTTTAACTATCTCATTGTTTACTTGTGTTTAATTGACAATATTTTTTTAATTTTCCAAACTTCAGATGTATGTTGAAAATATTTGTATCAGTTTCCTCACCTTTGTGAGAAGAGCCATCTCAGGTATTTCGCTCCGCAATTTTAATCTCTTTGCCTCAGCTTCTAATGCAGCAGGAGCTGCAAGTATCTTGACACCTATCATACATTCACCATCCATATAGTTAGCATGTTGAGTTTCTCGACTTATGACTAATTATTTTATCATGTGAAATTCCTCTTGCTGTCATGGAAAATGCAGCGTACCTGGAAGCTGGTTATTTTTTTCTTTATCAAGATTCTCAGATTGGCTGGTGACTGGGCTCTCCTTATCTGGCTCAGCATTTCCTTGGTTTCTAACAACCTGAGTGTTAGCTTCTTCTTCTCTTTTTTTAGCAGCCTCAAGTTCCTCAGCCCTTTTTCTCTCAGCTTCTTTTTTTGTAGCTTCTTGTGCTGCCTTTTGTCTAGCCTGTAAAGCATATATATAACTTCAGGTTCAATCAGTGCTACCAAAACTTGTGGAGCACAAAAAGATGTACCCTGTTCTGAGTTCTCTGCGAAGTAATACCCAAATTTTGCAGTATTTGAACATTATACTCAGCATTTCTCATGCTTGCAGCTAACACCTGACTTCTTTAGATACATGCAAATGGGATGCCACCATTGCTAAATATTGACAATGTTGTCCCTACTTTGAATAATTATTTTTAATCTAAACCATTTGATCAATGAACTAGTCAAGGTAATCATAAAACTGTTTAATAACTTAACATCGATTGTAAGTCTAACAGTGCAGGAATCTAAACTACTTTTGAACAAACCTCTGCTTCTTGTTGTGCTTTTTCTTTCCGTAACTTCTCTTCAATGCGTGCTCTCTCCAATCTCTTAGCCTCCTCAAGTGCAGCTGCATCATCCCTTAATTTTCTCTCCATTACACGGGACCTCTGTTCATGGTCCCACTGGACAGCCGATAGATGTCTATCAACTATCTCTGCACTGCACAATCAGAAAGTTATAGAATTTTCTGAAGGATGAAAACATGCATAGACATGAAGAATGAATGGTAAAGGAATGAGAACATACACATTTCTTTGATACTCCATGTCTTGTCTCCGATCAACCTCTTTTCTTGCTCCAGCATATTTATCAATCTGACCAAATCGGGAAGCTAGCCTCTCCATTTCTTTACTATGGCGTATGTCCAACGTCTTTAATGTACTCCTAGCACGCTCCTAGAAATTAGATTATTAACATCAATCAACTCGTACCATCTTACTTAAATAGTTAGACTTTCCAGGCTCCAAGCTAAATGGATTGGGTAGAATTAGGTTAACCATTTAGTTAGGCTAATGAAAAAGAAAATTCTGAAAAGAGAACCAACATAAAACTTGACCTATTAAAAATAAAATAAAAAGTTACAACCTATACTCACTTGGACTTCTAGCAGATGCTCTCGGTTCAGCTCCAAAAGAAGAAATTCCTCAATTGAAGGTTTGTTCAACAAAACATTTTCTTCCTTAGGCAACTCCTTAATCAGCTCTTCATCAGAATCACTAATAGTAAATTTTGGAGAGAGACAAGAAGATCCAGAAGAATTTCATCTGATTAAAATGAACAATTGACCAAAAATATCAGTTGAAATATTAGAATATTTTGACCTAGTGTTGTTTACCTCAAGGATAAATCATTGCAAGAAAACCGGTTTTGTGAAACTGGTGCAGTAACCCGTTCTTCCTCTTCACTGGTGCTCTCAGATTCCTCTATATCATAATTAGCCATGTGCCTAGTGTTCTGCTTTGTCCTTTTCTTATTTTTTGTTCTACCAGTAGGAAGGTTCCTGAGACAAGGAACAAAAAGCAGCATTTGATAAAAAACAAAGCAATAGAGAAACTAAAAAGAGTTTTCTGCAAACAACAATTTTACTTTATTTTTTGGTGATAGCAAATAGCAACCAACAATTCTAATGTTTACAACTACACACCTACCATTTTTTAAGATATGTAGAGAAAAATTAAACTTTAATTAAGATAATGTGATATAAGAGGATTTTCCATTAGTGGAAGTTTTATTATATTGATAAACTATTTCCCTAACTCTACTGACATTTTCATGTGTCCAAATTCAACTTAATGAAGCCATACAGATTTATCTATTTGGTTGGCAAAAAATGGAAAAATACAATAAATTTGGGGGCAATTAGGTCATTCACAGCTATGTTGGGCTTTTGACAGTAAATATACACAACTAACCCAAGAGGTTAGGTCTTAAATGTAAGTAAAAAATGTTAGGTTCATTGAGCAATTGAAACAGATGTAGAGCTCAGTTTGCAAATCGCCCTCTTAAAGAATGCCTTAATACTAAAGCCAACTTAAAAGTACCATCCACGAATAGGTGTCGAATATGAAGTAGCCTCGTGCTGCATCTCAAGTGACTTTAGTTCTTTAGTGAGACTACTAAGGTCCCAATTGGGTTCAGGATCCAATGAAGGGATTGAAGGTGATTTCTTGGGAAAACTGAACTCCAATTGGAGAGAATCCCTGAAAAAATAATAATAAGAAATTAGTTGGCTTCACAATTAAGAAAGGGTCACCTCAGCCCAGTTTGGTACTCACTGCAGTACCGAATTTAAAAAAAGTTGGATTAACCAGTAATTTTACAGTACCAGCACAAACTCTAGGCTTCAGACTGGTACGACATATAGGTTACTGTCTTTAAAATGTTTACTTGAATAGTGTTCTTCCTTAATTTACATAAGAATAACCAGTGTTGGCTAGCAAAAAGTGCCAGTTCAGGAAAAATCAAACTCCAGTTGATCGCTTAGGAAAGAAAAAACAGTAAGGACATACATTTTAGAAGAAGTGGTCTCAGAAAAACCCAAATGCGTCCGATGTTGAAAAACCAAAGCAGAAGGTTCTGAATCAAACAGAATAGCAATATATGCCTCAGGCAGTCTTGACCTTCCGTTCTTGATCAAGGGACAGAGGAGAGTGATATAAGTTGGTGAAGGCTACACCACATGTGTGCAAGTGAGAGAGAATGTAACAAGCAAGCTGCAACAGAGAAAGAAAATCAGTATTCTTGCAGGAAAATGGAGATTCCTGAAAAAACATAAAATATATTGAGATATCAAGGTTTCTGTAACTTCAGTTTCCATTGACAAGCTTATCCTTTGAGAATTCAGAATTTTATGACTTGCTTTTGTTTGTTTGATTTCTTGGAAGATGTGATAAAATAAATTCTTACAAAGTTCTTTGAGGTGTTTGATATGGTATAACCAGAATACAAGTAAAAAAAGTAGGTATAGTCATATTGAATTTACAATGTCCAAAAACCAAACTAAGTAAAAAAAAAAACAACGCACCCTTTCTTCCTCTCTTCAGCGATCTCCTTCTCTTCCGCCCGCTCCTTTCTTCCTCCGCGATCTCCTTCTCCACCCTCCGTGCACAACGCACCCTTTCCTCCTCCGCCAAATCGCTTAGGTTTCTCTACGTCTCTCTGCGATAATTTTTTCACAAACAAAAAATGAACAGCAGGCTGGGATTTAGAAATTAGAATGGTAATGGGTTGAGATTTAATTTGGGTCAGAGGTAGGCAAAGGTCCAGTTAATTTTTTTTTCAGGGCGCAGTTGCCCCTGTTGTGAGCTGTCTTTGCCACTGCGTTATACTACATAGATTTTTATTTAAACGTCTAAATTGAATTTTTTTCAAGAATCAATTTTTTTTTAAATTTAGATTGTTTTTAATTTAAAATAGAAAAAGATAGATAGTTTATGTCATAATGCTTAGTTTTTTTTAATAGAAAAAGATACATAATTTATGCCATGATGCTTAGGTTATTTTGAATGGAAAAAGATAGATAGTTTATGATATTATTAAGGAAATTTTGAATAGTAATTTGGTGGTTCAATATGAATATTCTAATTCCTTGATCAATTTTGCGTTACTTATCGCTATATGAGACTAATGTTGATAATTAGTACAAATATAAAAAAAAACAAATTTAAACAAAAAACACTATGTACGTATGATAGCTTTCGCTATAGCAACGCTATTCACGATAGTTTTTTATTTAGTTTTTACGCGATGACACAATATTCGCTATTTAGAACCTTGGTATATATAGATCAAACCATACGTGGCGGTGAATATATTTTTTTATGAAACTTATTTTTTTATTCTCTTGTAATATGTTCCCCTTGTAAGACACATACATAATACTTAACTAGTATCGTGTCCGTGCGTTGCAACAGGGTATATATTACAAGATGGGTACGAATATGAAAAGAAAATCCAACTTATATGTTAGGCATCAATTTTACAGAAAACTCTTGTAATGATAATTATTATTTCGATAGAACGAATAATTTGCAATTTCTTTAAGCATTATTAAAGAAATGTCCCTAGGTACATAAAATTAAAATCAATTCTAGTTGCAGTTCCTGTCATAGCTAAACTTTAACATCAATAATGAAATCAGTCTGTCGATATATAAAATTAGAGATCGTTTGGAAAACCCCTATATTACAAAGTCATTTTCATTACAAAAATACCCAACTTAATGAGGAAATTACAAGACAGTAATTGTCTGTTACAAAACAGTACCTTATTGATAATGTACTCAGAAAATTGTTTAAGCTCTTGAACTGTAATCAGTCGGAATCTGATTAGCTCCAGAATCAAATAACGAAAGCAAGCACTCATTCATGCCTTAAGTTGGCCATTAATGGTTATTTTACCCAAAGATAAAACTTAAGCTTTTTAACAATCCTATATGATTAGCTCAATTTGATGCAGCTTAAAAGTACCTGGGAAAGACAATTTACATGATCAATCTTTGATCCAGAATTGGACCAAAACATCAAAATCAAAATGCAATTTTTTCAAACCTTTGATCGTAAATTAATTTGGAATAAAGTTCATCATTTATATCCAAACAAGAAGTACGAAACACAAAATTGATTCCATATAGCTAGCTTCCACAGACATGAAACCATCAAAGATAAATCATGAATAATTAATATATGGTTAAATTGTTCCTTTCAATAAACCCATCTAGACACAACCCAACATGCTTGATTTACATATGAAATTAATATTTTAATTGCTCGTAACTCACTGTAATTAACTGAAACTGTAATAATCTAACAGTCCAATTAACCCGTATCATAATCTGTCTAAAACCCAATAAAGTAGGAATTAACACATGATTCGAGTCCATATAGTTACTTAAATGCAGAAAGTTTACCAAACATGAAATAAACTTGATTGGTACTTAATTGAGTCCAATATTCTATGTGAACCAGCAAGGAGTAAGAAAGATAGCAGCGACAGGGTGTTGTTAATGGGAGATATGAATCGGAGATATAAAGGAAATATGATAATAAGGAAATGAATCTGACATAGCTGGAGCATAAATATCAAGGGAATAAGGAAATATGAAGGAGGGCATTTAATTTGGGGAGTCGGGCATAGCTGGAGTGTTTAACAAGGAAATATATCAAGGTAATAAGGAATCAGGAAGAAGCAAATTTGATTTAGTATTTAGGGTAATTTAATTTTCAAACTAAATATTAATATACTGTGTGGCATTATGTGTATTGAATAGGTTTTTAATTAAATTTAGACTTCTATACATAAAAGAGATGTATTTAATCAAAAGATGACATATTATGTGAATTGAGGGCTGATATTAAATTTGAAAATTTATCCTTCAATCTCAGTCGTTGGCGGATCAGGACAACTACGTGCATTATATAAGAATGGAGATACTAGTAATGTTTATAATAATGGCATAATTGTTTTTACAATATTTTATTTAATTAGTAATTATCTATTGTTAAATAATTAGGTCAATGGTTAAAGTGGGAAAGGACAAAATTAATACTAAAAATAGTTATGAAAAAAAATCTTCATTTGATTTGTATTGTATTTGTTGACACTTCTAAAGATGTTAGACTTTCCATTAAATTGAGCGTCGCACCCCCCCCCCCCCCCCCCCCCCCTCTAGCTCCTACTTTCGTTTTTGTTTGATTGCCTTAAATATTGTCAATACTATTTAAAACTTTTATGCTTAGGAAATCCGTCTTTTCTTGATAATTATAATGCTCCTATCATAATAAAGCTATCATCATCTCTTTGGACCGAAAAGAAAAATGTTATTGTAAACATAATATATCGGTCAGAGCCAGGACGTTCATCAAGACCACCGAATATGGAGGTCATGTCCTTGTTAGAACCCAGAGGCGGATCTAGTGACTGGTGGTCAATTCATTCATTTTAAAAAAAAAACTGTAATATACATTTTTTTTATATAGTTTAGAGTACTACAGGTACTGTGAAATTGATCCTTATACGCAATATGAAAATTTTATATGATTGATTTTCATTCACATTTGATAGCTTGAAAGTCTGGCTCCACCCTTGTTGGAGTCCATATGTTTCATGAAAGACTGGAGACCACCCACGCCGCCCATCTGCTTCAACACCTGAGGCGGCAGTGCCTTGCCCATGTGTTGTGCATTATTTGGGATCTTTCCCTTTATCTTGCTCATGGCCTTGGCAAGCCGCTTGTACTCCTGGATCATTTCCATCACATCCTGCACTATGCGGCCTGAGCCGTGCGCTATGCGCATAATGCGTGACTCATTCAACTTCGGGTTTGTGTTGTCTAGCTCTGCAATTTTGACAGAAAGTTGCCACAATTAATGATTTGCTTTAGAGACTATCGTATAGACTACTTCCTTTAAGAATAGGTCAGTTTATAATATTAAACTGACTTCCAAATGATAATTTTGTACAACTGAATGCTAAATACTTCAACAACAAAAGATGCACGGATATTCCATACTCAGAATCTCAGATAACTTACAAAACATATATAGTAACTACCCAAAAGAAATATCCCTACCTCTAGAGAGTACCACACATCCTAAAAGTGTTACTATAATGATCATAATACTCATTAGGGCTATGGAAAAGAGTCATTACCAGCATTAGTCATGGAGTCCATCATAATCATGTATCGCTTGATCTTGGCCTGGTTTTCCTTCTCGTGACCTTTAGGCATCAATTCTTGATTAAACCCAGGAAACATGGAAAACACCTGAAAACAAAAGGTCTGATCAACTGAAAAATACAAATCAAGCAAAACAAAAACCAAGTTGCATACGAGAAAGTTCATATAATTTTTCAAAATATCCGAGCATTTAAACTGAAAAGCAAATTACCTGACCAATTGGCCCCATTTTCATAATGTTCTGGAACAGCTCATACATTAGTCTAAGAGTAAAGGTCCCTTCTGATAGTTTTTGAACAAGCTCTGGTTGTTGATCAGTTGGCACAACTTCATGAATTTTGTCCATAAATCCAGACCAATCTCCCATACCTTCATAAAAAAATATAATGCTAACAAAGGAGAAAAAAGAAAAATGGAGGAAAGGGAAAGGAAATAATAACTCTCAGTACTAATAATTTACCCAAAAGGCGGTTAACGAATGGTTTGACATCAAAGATTTCAAACTCATCTATGTGCTCTCCTGTACCAATGAATATCACTGGACTTTTTGTAGCGGCAACTCTGCAGGTAATTCCAACTTTAATTTTTGCAGCAAATCATCTTCTAATAGTATTGAGAAAACCATAAGCATTTGGTTATAATTATAGCTTTGCATGTCGAAATATATATGTTTTTGCTAGTTATTCCTCTTAATTATGTGCAAGCAATAGCATCCAAAAATGCATGACATGCAAAGTGATTTGATAAATAGGCAAAAATTAAACACTAACAAAAAAGAGGAAAATATTATAGGTTAATAACACAGCACAAAACAAGGCCTCAAGAAAATACAGAAAACAACTTGACCACTTACGCACTAAGAGCTCCACCACCTTTCGCATGGCCATCCATTTTTGTGACAATCACAGCTCCAACCGCCGCACTTTGTTTGAATGCTTGTGCCTGATCAAAGGCCGCCTGACCAATACTGCTGTCCATGACAAATATTACAAGATCGGGTTTCTAACAACAAATTAGAAATTGTCAGTGTTTGTTTCACTTCATGAAATTTTTTTTTTCTGGAACGAAAGGAAAATTAGAGAAACACTAAAGAACATCGTCTTGTAAATGATTTGTTGGAAAATAATATAGCTTTTCTTTTTGGCATAATCTTAGGATATGAATCTGTTTTATAGATTTTGCAAAGAAAAACAAGACTGTCTTAAAGCAGAGTAAAACAACAATAAGGTCCAAGAGAATTCCCCTTCCCTCCTTAAAATTGCCTCATTAGTCATTCCTTGGGACTAGGTCGCATGAAAGGTACCATACACTCTTTTAGGAAAGAATCCTTCGTTATTTCATTTTTCCATCGATCTCTTGTTTTGTTAAGTTGCACTCTTTCTTGTGTAGCCAAACAGAGACATAGCATATTTGTTTAATTCAAGGATTAACTTTCAATATTTGAAAAATACTCAATTGGATCATATTTTAGGCAACATGTGAGGTCATTAACATAATATAATATGTAGTTCATACCATCATATTCACAACCATACACGCATGCCCACTGAAGTCGGTTAAATCATAATTTTACAACCTACACCTCAAACTAACACAATTTAGCCATATCAATTTTCTACTCTATCCTGCAAACAACTGTTAAAAGATCAGTTAAAAGCCATTTCTGCTGTAACTTAGTAAATAACCCTAAATTACATGATCCAAACTAAATGCAACCAAATTGATTATAATTATGGTTATCTCTCACTTAATATATTATGTTAACAGTTAGGTGAAGTCAGCAGAAATTATATCTATACCGTAGCTTCTGAAACTTGTCGCATTTCTTCAAACAGCGCAGCTTCTTGCTTATGCCGACCACCAGTATCCACAATAATAAGATCACAGTTTTCTTTCTTGAACCTTTCCACACCCTCAACAGCAATTTTCACAGGATCCGATTCCATGTAACTGTAAATAATGCAGATAAAAAAAATCTAGTCAAATCAATAGCTTCAATGTTGGTCAAGATTGAAAATCTAGCACAAAGCCTGCCCGTGGAAGACCTCAGAAGTACAGTAATAGTGTAGTTTTGAAGCAGCAAATTGTACTTTCTTTTTGTTTTCCTTGTTTATATATTGATTATAAGCATAAAAAACTCTTAAGTAGCCTTAATCAAGCATTTACAAAACAACAATACAATGGAGATGAATTGTGATTCAACAACTATGGACAGTTTTCAATCCGCAAAGATTGGCACCAAACTTGACTTAAAAAATGGAACCAACACAGAAGATTAAGTTCGTATCTATTTTGTGCTTAAGAGATAGACAAGTAGCAAACCTCCCATAGAAAGGAATTTTAGCTTTAGTGGCATTTTGTTTTAGCTGATCAAAAGCACCAGCTCTGAACGTATCAGCGCATACCAGTGCTGGCTTCCATCCCTTCCTTTGATGATAATGTGCATATTTTGTACAAGTTGTAGTCTTTCCAGAACCTTATAAATCACAAAACGTTAACACATCAGTGACAGCTTAATAAAGTGTAAAAATAACTCATGTTAGAATTTATATCAATAACTAATTCAACAACATATATCCCAAACAAAAGAAATTCAGTAAAAAATTAGAAAGAAATGGAGCAGCTATTTGTAAGATAAAACAAAGATTTTGTAATGCAAATTTTACTCATGTCATGATGATATTATCATGTTTACTGGTAATAAATTTAGAATTCCATTTGTTCACAAGGACTAAGCATTTAATGTAAAAACTATAAAACAGTAGATAAAAGTGTATAAAACAATTACCTTGTAAACCAACAAACATGACAACACTAGTCTTCCCCTTCTTTGGAGTGAAGGATGGTTTACTGGGGTCAAGCATCTTACAGAGTTCATTAAAAACCACCTAAGAGGTGCATGATATAAAAACATAGATTTGAACCGATTAATTTACATAGGCAAGTACATGAAATAGTCACGGTCGATACAAATAAGAAAATATAGTTTATTTATTAAGCTTTATTTAATCTAAAAAAGTTTAGTTTGAATGACTCAAAACCAAATTACATCAGCAAAGTATGAAAATTTGCTATATTAAGGACTATCCCAATATAGTTTTCTTTCAGAACCAACAATCCTAAAGGAAATTCACCAATTAATTATTCATAAAATACTTTTTCAAGACCTACATCTAGAAAATTTATGCTCAAAATTGCCCAATATTTTTTGTTTATAAACCAAATTGAACAAAATAGTAGAATATCCCAATTAAGGATCTAATCAAATACATATTTCCTCAATTTAAAATTAATCATCACCAACCTGTTGGATGATTCTTCGCTTGTTGTGTCCTGCCGCTAGGTCATCCAAATTAACTATTTTCTTAATATTCGTTTGCATGTTTCTCACCATACAGAATTGTACATCGGCTTGAAGCAACGCACGAGAGATTTCATTCAAGCACTCATTCAACACCTTCTCATCGATCACCATCGCGTTGCTCATCTGTTGCAATGCGCGGGATATGCTCCCGCCAAGCTGTGCGAGCACCATGGTTAATATTTCTTCAGTTGTCCGGGGAGATGGTTTCTTTCTTTCGGGGAAGACGAAGAATTACACGGATAGCCTATATTTGATTTTAAATTCCTGTTGTAATTTATACAAGAGATTGACTAAGGCTGTGCTCCAGAAGTTTAAATAGAGGGGAAGGGGAGGGGAGGGAAAGGGCTGGAAGGGGAGGAGCTGGAAAGGGAGGGGAAATTTTTAAGGTATTACTTGCTCCATAAACGTATGCCACGAAGGGGAAGGCCTGAGGTGTATTTTTAGATTCAACTAACAATTTATCTAAAATTACTAGATTACCCTCATACAACAAAATAGAGAAGCCCAGCAATCTATGTAGATTGACTCAACTATTTTGACTAAGCAATTCCATGTGAACTTCCTCCGTTAACAGCAGCAAAAAAAAATACAAATTTCACAATACATAGCTCAGTGCAAAAAAAAAAAAATTACAAATTTCACAAACAAAATAGTATAACCAATGTACTAGTACAACAGGTACAGATTCTATATTACAGATTCTACAATACAGATTCTATATTTCATTTATGTGCCTAAATCATTTCATTTTCTATATTACAGATTCTACAATACAGTACTGTACCGACTGGTACATTACAGTAGATTACATGATGCATTATATTCCAAAAAGTGTATTAATCCATCAGCTGTACAGTAGATTATCGACTAGTACAAAACCATCCGAAATGGATGCAAAATCAGATTTTACAAGATAGTCAATTCCCACTAGAATCGATTCCTCCAATTTGCAACTGCAACTTAAAATGTTCCCATGCATGCCAAGGTTACCAGATTAAAAAAAACCTGCTGTGATAATCAACATTATTTATTCTAAAGAGAATGCATCAATTTACATTGCTACATCTCCACAGCTCTATTTACAATGTTACATATTCAATTGATCTAGCCCTCCAACTAGAGCATCTCCTAATCAATTGAACATTATCACTTAGCACCCCTTCCTAATTACTGACTAACTTGCCTCTGAATTTCCCCTGACCTATACTGGCAGCGCCCCTCCAATGTTTGCCTTCCACTATGAGACCTCCAGCTGCGCCTCGCATAAATTCAGAACTCAATTCAGTTTTATAATAGGAAAGCATACTGGTACAAACTGGTACAGCTCAAGTGCATTGCGTACCAACATTTGTGTATTAGTAGTGCTGACAAGGCTGTAAAAAAAAATATCCTTATTTATTAGATTTGACATGTTAGTGCGTTGAACAAACATAACCAACTTAATAGAAATAAATTAGCAAACTTCAAAGAGGAGAAAGATGCATATGATTGAACATGATCTTATTTACCATAACTTATTATTTTTTAGTTCATTTTGCAGTTTTATCCTCTAACACTTGAGAAATTTCAGAACATGCAACTATGCAAATTAATCCCTTTATAGAGAGATTTACCAGTAGTGCTCTAGGGGAAAAAATGATATACAACCATATAGAACCATAAAAAGCCATAAACTGGTACCTATAACAGTATCTATGTCATTGCAAGTTGCTGAATTTTTTTGTAAAATTACAAACCATCAACATCTACACAGAAAAGATACTTGAGCAAGGAGATAAGAAATGAAATAATTTTAGAAAACACTTATAAAGAGAAGTTTGGCATAATTGATTTTCTTGATATCAATTCCACTCTTTACCACTTATAAGCAAAACTCAATCTAACAGGTATCTGGCATAAAATACAAAACATGAGAGGCCAAAAATAAAAATGATCGTGATAAACCAAGTGCACTTTCTTATCACAAAAATTATTATCAATATCAACCATGCATTACATGGACTTAGATTTTGTATAATAACGCTGAACCAATGTTGTAGCAGCTTGTAGTACCAAAAGTTGAGCATCAAAATGCTCATTAAAAATATAAGGAAAAAGAAAACAAAAAACTGTCTCAGTCTGTACGGTTTTAACCTGACATCAAATCATCAACGATATCCGAACTTTGAGCTTTGCTTTCAGACTCCTTTTCTTCAATATTAGCACTTTCAACAGGAGCAACTACTACTAAAATCAGATTTCACCAGTTTGGGACCAACTTACAATTCATAAAGAATATTCACATTATATAAGTTGCCCGGAAATGTCAGAAATATTCATCATCACCATACTATACCACTTGAATCACCATGCCCTAAAATTGGCATGGCCCTGGTTCGTAACAGAATACTCAGATTTTTACTGAAAAAAAACGTAATACTCAAATTTTACTACAAAATACCTTTTAATCCTATTTATTGTCAAATTAAAGAATAATAGCAGTCTGCCATAAGTAACCCCAAAAAACACTTTCAATAGGTCAGTCGTGAGATTTATGAAAAGTTCGGGCTAAGAGAATGAATATAGATTACCTGACCACACTACCGATGGAGATCACCAAGAGAAAAGTCGGAGATTGCTGAGAGAAAAAGCGGAGACTTGCCAAGAGGGAGGCGAAGGAGATGGCAAAAGAGATGTATACGGAGGCGGGAAGAGGGGCAAAGTTGGTCAATTTCGCCAGTGGGCCCGTTTTTCCTTCGGCTACACCCCAAATTGGGGGAATTCGTATCCTCTGAGATATCTCAAACTTTGCGTGACTTTTTGGAAGATCTTAATCGTTCAAATACGTTATGCAAGAATCTCAAAGCTCAAATAATACTGGCCCCCTAGGTTCCCCCGAATAGGCACCGGACACGTAGGTCACGCAAAAATTGAGATATCTCAGAGGATACGCACCCAAATTGGGGGTGACGGATTTCGGTCTCGTAGGGTGAACCATCCACCCGCTGTTTCTTTGCTTCCCTTTCGAAATTAATTTGTGGAGCAGGTGAATTTAAAAGATTCCCGCACCCTCCCTTCCCCTCCCCTCCATTCCCCTTAATTGGAGCACACCCTAAGGTTCTTTCATATATCATAAGTACTTCCCTAAAATACTTCATGAGTTAAATTTACAAATTTTATATTTAAAACGTTGATTTAAATAGTTAAATAACTCAATAAAATTATTATATCCAAAACTTGTAAAATAGTAACTTTTACTATTTTTAAAAATTATATACTAATTTTGATGAATTTTGAAAGATGGCTTTAATAAATTTGATTATTTTTATTATTATTAGGAAAACTATAATAAATCACAACTAGTAAAAATTCATCAAATATTGATACTAATTTAATAAGTTACTTGAATTGACCATTTATGAAACTTTAAATTCAAAGTATTTATGAAAGCACATTAGTCATTAGTAAAGAGGGTATGGACAGTGTTTGGAGATTAAATTTTACATTTTTTTTAAACAATTTACTATTTGTTTAGAATGTTTAAAATCACTAATTTTAAAAAATTATAAATAAATAATAAAAAGAATTTCAAAAATAAAAATTTGGTCTCCTAACATATTTTAATCTGGAGGTCATGTTAAATAGTTTGTTAAATAGTTTGGATGAATTGTTTTGGACTTTGAATTCAGCGGTTTACAATCCAATGTGAACCTACTATCACAATTTATATTTATATATTGCAATGGACATTTTTTATTTATGTTTTCAAAATTCAAACAGCCGATCCGACCTCCTCAGCATAATCATCATATTAAAATGTTCTTGGAGACCAAGTTTTATTTTAGAAATTTTTTATTATTTGTTTAGATATGTAAATAATCACTATTTTTGGATAGTTCACAAACAATGATTTTGTATCTATCTAAAAAATAGTAAAAAAATTAAAAAAAATATATAATTTAGTCTCCAAGTATATTTAATATAAAAATTATATTGAGCGGTTCAAATTAACTATTTATACTTTAAAAACATAAACAAAAAATGATACTCGATAAAAAAATAAAACCAAATTGTGAGCCTAATGTCACAATCCATAGCGGTACAAGTGATATGTGCCAACAAAAGTGATATTTTGTGATCTAACGAGCTTAATACCAACACCCACACCACAGTTGTGAAAAAGGAGAAAAGAAAAACATGTAGGCATTCGAAAAACATGATATAAAAATTAAAAGACCTTGATTTGTCTTATGCTCCTTCTCTTGATTTCTCCTCTTAATTAATATTATAGCCACTCTCTAATAATGAAAAAAACATATAATAGAAAATGCATTTTAATGTGTCATTAAAATCTTTCTAACATTATAATAATTTAAAATAATGTTGATCTGACTATCTCATCTGCCCATAATCTCATGTCAAAAACACTAGAGAAATCAAAAGGAGGGAAAAGCAGGGAGGGTGGTTGTCTTATTTTACATGGACAATTAAAAATTGTCATTATCAAAATCGAAGTGTAGTGGAAAGAAAAGAGAGCCCACAAGTGAAAATTTACTCAATTTACTTTTTTTTCCGCCTCTTTAGATCTCTTTTTTTGTTTAAAAAAAGAGTGCAGTTTTCACGTAGTATCTCTCTCGATTCGTCTCCTTGGAGATCATCAGTGGTGCTTTCTTTCTCAAAGGATGAGATACCTTAGGTACATCAATTCCATCTTTTTTTTAATTAGTAGTTTTAAGGAGAGTGCTATACTGATAGCAACAATTTAAATTTTGAGAGCTGAGAGAATAATTTGTTTCTAAATGTCGAATTTACCCTTAGCTTTTAATGGATAGCTTGATTAATGGGTCCACTTTCTCTCTCACATGATTAGTAATAGATCTAATAAAGAAAGTTCCTTCCGTGATGTTTCTTTCCTTCCATTCTCTCTCACTTGATAAATAATACCCAATTTTATTTCATTCGTATGAACTCAAAGAATCCAATAGCACCAGTGTAATAAAGCATGTTGGCATAATGACATTACTAAAAGAGTATATCAAATTGAGATATATTTCAGTAAACATTAAATATTTTTCGTTCAAAATTTATAAAATTGGAACAATAGTTAAACTTTGTTCAAATAAAACAATAAAAGAGTATAGTGGTCTGTACTATAATAAATTTTTTTTAAATACAGATAATTAATCTAAATCATTCAACATAATCTACATATGAAAATGTATCTATAGATTAAATTTTATATATTTTAGAATCACTTGATCGAAAAATTCTAGATCATTGGAAAATAATAATTTTCTATCTATCTAAAAAAATAGTAAAATGATCCTACAAAATATAGAATTAAGTCTGCAAGAATATATTCATATAAAATTATATTTAATAGTTCCAATCAACTATTTAGACTATGAAAACAAAAAATATTAATCTATACTTACCGATTTATGCTATACACAGTGCATTAAGATACAAAACTATTAAATTTCATATAAAAATTATTATGTCTATACATCCTTTGATTTATTTCCATTCTTGGATACAAGACGATTTCAAACTATAAGAAATTGGAGGAGAAAGAAGATACAATAATTGAACAGAATTTTCGAAACAATTTCCATTGGTGTCATTGGATTATCTGAGTTAGTACGACGGAAATAAAATTGGATATTATTAATAAGGTGTGAGAGAAAGGAAGGAAAGAAACATCATGGAATAAACTTTCTTTATTAGTTCTATTACTAATCGAGTGAGAGAGAGTGGATCCATTAATCAAGCCATCCATTAAAAACTAAGGGTAAATTGGACATGAAGAAATAAATTATTCTCTCAGCTCTCAAAACTTGAATTGTTGCCCTCAATATAGCACTCCCCATGTCTACTAACAATTACATTGATTAAAAAAAATGTATTTACAACGAGTCAGATCTACTCTTTTATTCTCACGAAATTCTTTAAACTACTCTAAATTATTCTAATATTTTATTTCTTTTTACATAAACTCTTAATCATTCTAATAAATTAATCTCATCTCTCTACAACTGAATTCGCCCGTCTTTGATTGCCACCATGCTCCGATGACTAAATATATTCACCAGTTGTGCTCCAATCGAAATGAGAATAGAGACTCTACGTTTTGAACTCTAACGACACCCCGTTCTCGACTCTACTTCACTCCAATTCTTTCCTTCCAGGGGCGGATCTAAGACTTAGCCAAAGGTGGCTAAGCCACCTCTATGATTTCAAAATTTTAATTATATGTATAGTAATTTAATTGAATTTTATTTGTTAAAATATTTTATATAGTCTAGCCACCCTCAATGAATGACACATGTTTAGTTATAGCCCATTGGTTAAAGCCCTATTTTATGGTTAGTCTTGAGTTTAAATCACACTCATTACAATTGGGCATTTTCAATTTCAGCCACCCATATCAAAATTTTCTAGTTCTACTGCTGCTAGTCCCTTCTCTCTCATTCTCCTCTTCGCTAAAATAAATAGAGCCAAAAGAGAGAGCAGCTGGACTAGGATTTGGGTTTTTGGAATCGCTCAATACCATCTTATATGTTCAACAACTATGAAGACATGTTAATCAAACAGTGCTTAGCAACCTTATTTACAGTTGTTTTTGTGCTTAGCAATATCATTTGCCCATGATCTTGTGCTTACCAACCTCATTCGCAGTTTTTGTGCTTAGGAAAATTATTTGCCCTTGTTCTTGTGCTTAAAAACCTTATTTGTCATTATTCTTATCATTATCAACATTATTTGCATTAGTTCATGTGCATAACAACTTAATTTGCCCTTGTTCTTGAGCTAAGCAACATTATTTGCATTAGTTTTTGTACTTAACAACCACATTTGTCATTGTACTTATGATTGTCAACCTCATTTGTTGTTGTTCTTATGCTTAGCAAGCGCATTTGCCAATATTCTTATGCAAAGAAATATCATTTGCCCTTGTTGTTGTATTTAGCAACCTTATTTGTGGTTGTTGTTGTACTTAACAACCTCATTTGCTCTTTTTCTTGTGCTTAGCAATTTCATTTTTGTGTTACCAGTATCATTTGCAATTTTTCTTGAGCTTAACAACCTCATTTTCTCTTGTTCTTGTGCTTAGAAACCTCATTTGGCCTTATTCTTGTGCTTAGCAATCTCATTTGTCATTGTTCTTGTGATTACCAATATCATTTGTATTAGTTCATGTGTTTAGCCACCTCATTTGCCCTTGTTCTTCTGCTTAGCAATCTAATTTTCTCTTGTTCTTATGATTAGCAACAAAATTCGCATTAGTTCTCGTTCCTAACAACCCTATTTGTCATTGTTTTTATGGTTGGCAACCTCATTATGTTGTTGTGCTTATCAACCACTTTTGCCTGGTTTTGTGCTTGGAAAGCGCATTTTCCAATATTCTTGTGCAAAGAAAGCTCATTTGTTATTTTTCTTATGCTTAGCAATCTCATTTGTTGTTGTTTTCGTGCTTAGCAACATCATTTGTCCTTAATCTTGTGCATATCAACCTCATTTTGCATTTGTTATTGTGCTTAGGAACCTCATTTAATTTGCCATTGTTCTTGTGCTTAAGAACCTTATTTGTCGTTGTTCTTGTGCTTTGCAACATCATTTGCATTTGATCTTGTGCTTATCAACTTCATTTGCATTTGTTCTTGTGCTTAGAAACCTTATTTGTCCTTATTCTTATGCTTAACAACTTCAATTGTCATGGATCGCTTATCAATCTCTTTTTCCCTTATTCTTGTTTTTAGCAACATCATTTGCATTTGTTCTAATGCTTATCAACATTTTTTTCCATTGTTCTTGTTCTTAACACCATCATTGCATTTGTTCTTTTGCTTAGAAACGTCATTTGCTCTTGTTCTTATGCTTAGCAATATTATTTGCCCTTATTCTTGTACTTACCAACACCATTTGTATTTGTTATTGTGCTTACCAACATCATTTTCATTTGTTCTTATTTTTGGGAATCTCATTTACCCTTGTTCTTATGCTTAGCAACCTCAATTGTCGTTGTTCATATGCTTCTGAATCTCTTTTGCCCTTGTTCTTGTGCTTAGTAACCTCATTTGTCGTTGTTCATATGCTTATCAACTACTTTTGCCTTTGTTTTTGTGCTTAACAACCAAATTTGCCCTTGTTCTTGTGCTTATTAACATCATTTGTATTTGTTCTGATGCGTAGCACATCATTTGCATTTGTTCTGGTCCTTAACAACCTCATTAAACTTTGTTCGTATTCTTAGGAACCTGATTTGCCCTTATTCTTATGCTTAGCAAATTCATTTGTCATTGTTCATGTGCTTAGCAATCTCATTTTTTGTTATTATTGTGCTTAGTAACCTCATTAACCCTTGTCATTGTGCTTAGCAACATCATTTTTCCTTGTTCTTCTGCTTAGCAAAAAATTATTTGTCGTTGTTCTTATGGTTAGCAACATCATTGGCAGTTGATCTTGTGCTTAACAACTTTATTTGCCCTTGTTATTGTGCTTAGTAACATCATTTGCCCTTATTATTAAGCTTTGCAACCTCATTTGTCATTATTCTTCTGCTTAGCAACTTCATGTGTCAATGTTTTCGTGCATAGCAGCAACATTTCCATTTGTTCTTGTGCTGAACAAACACATTTTCCCATGTTCTTTTGCTTGGAAACTTAATTTGTGCTTCTTGTCTTGTTTAGCAATATCATTTATCGTTCTTCTTGTACTTGTTCTTGTATATAGGAAGCTCATTTGCCCTTATTCTTGGACTTAGAAACATCATTTGCATTACTTCATGTGCTTAGCAACCATATTTGCCCTTTATCTTGTGCTTAGCAACCTAATTAGCCATTATTCTTGTGCTAACCAACATCATTTGCATTAGTTCTTGTGCTTAACAATCTCATTTGTCATTGTTCTTATACTTAGTAACATCATTTGTCGCAACTTAACAACCTCAATTGTCATTCTTCTTATACTTAGTAACATCATTTATTGAAAATGAGGTTGTTAAGCACAAGAGGTTGTTAAGCACACGAACAACGCCAATTGAGGTTATTAAGCTCACAAACAAGGGCAAATGAGGTTCATAAGAACAAGAACAAATGCAAATGAGGTTCATAAGCAAAATATCAAGGGCAAATTAGGTTGCAAAGTGCAAGAACAACGACAAATGAGGTTGTTCAGAACAATAACAAGTGTAAATGATGTTGCTAAGTACAAGAACAAGGGCAAACGAGGTTGAGAAGCATATGAACAACGACAATTGAAGTTGTTAAGCACACTAACAAGGGCAAATGAGGTTCATAAGCACAAGATGAAGGACAAAAGAGGTTGTTAACCACATGAACAACGCCAATTGAGGTTGTTAAGCACACAAACATGGCCAACTAGGGTTCCTAGGCACAATAACAAATGCAAATGAGGTTCATAAGTAAAAGATCAAGGGCAGCAAAGCGCAAGAACAACGACAAATGAGGTTCTTAAGCACAAAAACAAGTGTAAATGATTTTGCTAAGCACAAGAACAAGGGCAAAAGAGGTTAACAAGAATATGGACAACAACAATTGAAGTTGTTAAGCACACGAACAAGGGCAAATGAGGTGTCTAAGCACAAGAACAAATGCAAATGAGGTTCATAAGCACAAGAGCATGGGCAAAAGAGGTTGTTAACCACACGAACAACACCAATTGAGGTTGTTAAGCACAGAAAAAAGGGCAAATGGGGTTCCTAAGCACAAGAACAAATGCAAATGAGGTTCATAAGCACAAGAACTACGACAAATGAGGTTGTTAAGCACAAGAACAAGTGTAAATGATGTTGCTAAGCGCAAGAATATGGGCAAAAGAGGTTAAGAAGGATATGAACAACGACAATTGAAGTTGTTAAACACATGAACAAGGGTAAATGAGGTGTCTAAGCACAAGAACAAATACAAATGAGATTGATAAGCACAAGATCAAGGGCAAAAAAGAGGTTGTTAAGCACACGAACAACGCCAATTGAGGTTTTTAAGTACACAAACAAGACCAAATGGGGTTCCTAGGCACAATAACAAATGCAAATGAGGTTCCTAAGCACAAGATCAAGGGCAAATTAGATTGCAAAGCACAAGAACAATGACAAATGAGGTTGTTAAGCATAAGAACAAGTTTAAATGATGTTGCTCAGCACAAGAACAAGGGCAAAGAGGTTAAGAAGCATATGAACAATGACAATTGAGGTTGTTACGTACACGAACAAGCGCAAATGAGGTTCATAAGCACAATATGAATTGCAAAAGAGGTTGTTAAGCACACGAACACTGCCAATTGAGGTTGTTAAGCACACTAACAATGGCAAATGAGGTTCATAAGCACAATATCAAGGGCCAAAGAGGTTGTTCAGCACACGAACAACACTAATTGAGGTTTTTAAGTTCACAAACAAGGGAAATGAAGTTTCTAAGCACAAGAACAAATGCAAATGAGGTTCATAAGTACAAGATCAAGGGCAAATTAATTTGCAAAGTACAAGAACAATGACAAATGAGGTTGTTAAGCATAAGAACAAGTGTAAATGATGTTGCTAACCACAAAAACAAGAGAAAAAGAGGTTAAGAAGGATATGAACAACAACAATTCAAGTTGTTAAGCACACGAACAAGGGCAAATGAGGTGTCTAAGCACAAGAACAAATGCAAATGAGGTTCATAAGCACAAGATCATGGACAAAAGAGGTTGTTAAGCACACGAACAACGCCAATTGAGGTTGTTAAGCACACAAAGAAGGGTAAATAGGGTTCCTAGGCACAAGAGCAAATGCAAATGAGGTTCATAAGCACAAGATCAAGGGCAAATTAGGTTGCAAAGCACAAGAACAATGACAAATGAAGTTGTTAAGCACAAGAACAAGTGTAAGTGATGCTGCTAAGCACAAGAACAAGGGCAAAAGAGGTTGAAAAGTATATGAACAACGACAATTGAGGTTGTTAAGCACAATAACAAGGGAAAATGAGGTTCATAAGCCCAATATCAAGGGCAAAAGAGGTTGTTAAGCACACGAACAACACCAATTGTGGCTTTCAAGTAGACAAACAAGGAAAATGAGGTTTTCGAAGCACAAGAACAAATGCAAATGAGGTTCATAAGCACAAGATTAAGGGCAAATTATATTGCAAAGCGCAACAACAACGACAAATGAGATTGTTAAGCACAAGAACATGTGTAAATGATGTTGCCAAACACAAGAACAAGGGCAAAAGAGGTTGAGAAGCATATGGACAACGACAATTGAGGTTGTTAAGTACACGAACAAGGGCAAATTTGGTTGCAAAGTGCATGAACCTCATATGCCCTTCTTAGTGTGCTTAACAAACTCAGTTGTCATTGTTTATATGCTTCTCAAACTCTTTTGCCCATGTTCTTGTGCTTAGCAACATCATTTACACTTGTTCTTGTGCTTAACAACCTCATTTTTCGTTGTTCTTTCGCTTTGCAACCTAATTTGCCCTCGATCTTGTGCTTATGAACCTGATTTGCATTTGTTCTGGAGCCTAGGAACCACATTTGGCCTTGTTTTTGTTCTCAACAACCTCAATAGGCGTTGTTCGTGTGCTTAACAACCTCTATTACCCTTGATGTTGTGCTTATGAACCTAATTTGCATTTGTTATTGTACTTATGAACCTCATTTGCATTTGTTATTGTGCTTAGACACCTCATTTGCCCTTGTTCGTGTGCTTAACAACTTCAATTGTCGTTGTTTATATCCTTCTTAACCTCTATTGTCCTTGTTCTTGCGCTTGACAACATCATTTACACTTGTTCTTGTGCGTAACAACCTCATTTGTCGTTGTTCTTGCACTTTGCAACATAATTTGCCCTTGATCTTGTGCTTATGAACCTCATTTGCATTTGTTCTTGTGCTTAGAAACCTCATTTCCCTTGTTTGTGTACTTAAAAGCCTCAATTGGTGTTGTTCGTGTGCTTAACAACCTCTTTTTCCCTTGATATTATGCTTATGAACCTCATTTGCCCAAGTTAGTGTGCTTAACAACCTCAATTGTCGTTGTTCATATGCTTCTCAACCTCTTTTGCCCTTGTTCTTGTACTTAGCAACATCATTTACACTTGTTCTTGCGCTTAAGAACCTCATTTGTCATTGTTCTTGCGCTTTGAAACCTAATTTGCCCTTGATCTAGTGCTTATGAACCTCATTTGCATTTGTTCTTGTGCCTAGGAAACCAATTTGGCGTTGTTTGTGTGCTTAACAACCTTAATTGGCGTTGTTCGTGTGCTTAACAACCTCTTTTGCCCTTGTTCTTGTGTTGAGCAACATCATTTAAAGTTGTTCTTGTGCTTCACAACCTCATTTGTCGTCGTTATTGCGCTTTGCAACCTAATTTGCCCTTGACCTTGTAGTTATGAACCTTATTTGCATTTGTTCTTGTGCCTAAGAACCACATTTGGCCTTGTTTGTGTGCTTAACAACCTCCATTGGCGTTGTTCGTGTGCTTAACAACCTCTTTTTCCCAAGATCTTGTGCTTTTGAACCTCATTTGCATTGTTATTGTGCTTAGACACCTCATTTGCCCTTGTTCGTGTGCTTAACAAATTCAATTATCGTTGTTCGTATCCTTTTTACCCTCTTTTGCCCTTGTTCTTGTGCTTGGCAACATCATTTACACTTGTTCTTGTGCTTAACAACCTCATTTGTCGTTGTTCTTGTGATTTGCAACCTAAATTGCCCTTGATCTTGTGCTTATGAACCTCATTTGTATTTGTTCTTGTGCCTAGAAACCTCATTTCCCTTGTTTGTGTACTTAAAAACCTCAATTGGTGTTGTTCGTGTGCTTAGCAACCTCATTTCTGCTTGATATTGTGCTTATCAACCTCATTTGCCCTTGTTAGTGTGCTTAACAACCTCATTTGTCGTTGTTCTTGCGCTTTGCAACCAAATTTGCCCTTGATCTTGTGCTTAAGAACCTCATTTGCATTTGTTCTTGTGCCTAGGAATCTCATTTGGCCTTGTTTGTCTGCTTAACAACCTCAATTGACGTTGTTTGTGTTCTTAACAACCTCTTTTGCCCTTCATCTTGTGGTTCTAAACCTCATTGACATTTGTTATTATGCTTGACACCACATTTGCCCTTGTTCGTGTGCTTAACAACTTCAATTGTCGTTGTTCATATCCTTCTTAACCTCTTTTGTCCTCGTTCTTGCGCTTAGCAACATGATTTGCACTTGTTCTTGTTCTTAACAACCTCATTGTCGTTATTCTTGCGCTTTCCAACCTAATTTACCCTAGATCTTGGGCTTATTAACCTTATTTGCATTTTTTCTTGTACTTAGGAACTTCATTTGCCCTTGTTTGTGTGCTTAACAACCTCAATTGGCGTTGTTCGTGTGTTTAACAACCTCTTATGCAATTAATATTGTGCTTATGAACCTCATTTGCCATTGTTCGTCTGCTTAACAACTTCAATTGTCGTTGTTCATATGCTTCTTAACCTCTTTTGCCCCTGTTCTTGTGCTTGGCAACATTATTTACACTTCTTCTTGTGCTTAACAACCTCATTTATCGTTGTTCTTGCGTTTTGCAACCTAATTTGCCCTTGATCTTGTGCTCATGAACCTCATTTGCATTTTTTTCTTTTGCCTAGGACCCCCATTTGGCCTTGTTTGTGTGCTTAACAATCTTAATTGGCGTTGTTCGTGTGCTTAGACACCTCTTTTGCCCTTAATCTTGTCCTTCTGAACCTCATTTACATTTGTTATTGTGCTTAGACACCTCATTTGCCCTTATTCGTGTGCTTAACAACTTCAATTGTCGTTGTTTCTATCATTCTTAACCTGTTTTGCCCATGTTCTTGTGCTTGGCCACATCATTTACACTTGTTATTATGCTTAACAACCTCATTTGTTGTTGTTCTTGTGCTTTGCAACCTAATTTGTCCTTGATCTTGTGCTTATGAACCTCATTTGCATTTGTTCTTGTGCTTAGAAACCTCATTTCCCTTGTTTGTGTACTTAAGAACCTCAATTGGTGTTGTCCGTGTGCTTAACAACCTCTTTTGCCGTTGATATTATGCTAATGAACCTCATTTGCCCTTGTTAGTGTGCTTAACAACCTCAATTGTCGTTGTTCATATGCATCTCAGCCTCTTTTGCCCTTGTTCTTGTGCTTAGCGACATCATTTCACTTGTTCTTGTACTTAACAACCTCATTTGTCGTTGTTCTTGCACTTTGCAACCTAATTTGCCATAGAACTTGTGCTTATTAACCTTATTTGCATTTGTTCTTGTGCTAAGGAACTTCATTTGCTATTGTTTGTGTGCTTAACAACCTCAATTGGCGTTGTTCGTGTGTTTAACAACCTCTTATGCAATTAATATTGTGCTTATGAACCTCATTTGCCCTTATTCGTCTGCTTAACAACTTCAATTGTCGTTGTTCATATGCTTCTTAACCTCTTTTGCCCCTGTTCTTGTGCTTGCTAACATTATTTACACTTCTTCTTGTGCTTAACAACCTCATTTATCATTGTTCTTGCACTTTGTAACCTAATTTGCCCTTGATCTTGTGCTCATGAATCTCATTTGCATTTTTTCTTTTGCCTAGGACCCCCATTTGGCCTTGTTTGTGTGCTTAACAATCTTAATTGGCGTCGTTCGTGTGCTTAGACACCTCTTTTGCCCATAATCTTGTCCTTCTGAACCTCATTTACATTTGTTATTGTGCTTAGACACCTCATTTGCCCTTATTTGTGTGCTTAACAACTTCAATTGTCGTTGTTCCTATCATTCTTAACCTGTTTTGCCCATGTTCTTGTGCTTGGCCACATCATTTACACTTGTTATTATGCTTAACAACCTCATTTGTTGTTGTTCTTGTGCTTTGCAACCAAATTTGCCCTTGATCTTGTGCTTATGAACCTCATTTGCATTTGTTCTTGTGCTTAGAAACCTCATTTCCCTTGTTTGTGTACTTAAAAACCTCAATTGGTGTTGTTCGTGTGCTTAACAATCTCTTTTGCCGTTGATATTATGCTAATGAACCTCATTTGCCCTTGTTAGTGTGCTTAACAACCTCAATTGTCGTTGTTCATATGCATCTCAGCCTCTTTTGCCCTTATTCTTGTGCATAGTGACATCATTTACACTTGTTCTTGTACTTAACAACCTCATTTGTCGTTGTTCTTGCGCTTTGCAACCTAATTTGCCATAGAACTTGTGCTTATTAACCTTATTTGCATTTGTTCTTGTGCTTAGGAACTTCATTTGTCATTGTTTGTGTGCTTAATAACCTCAATTGGCGTTCTTCGTATGTTTAGCAACCTCTTTTGCAATTCATATTATGCTTATGAACCTCATTTGCCTTTGTTCGTGTGCTTAACAACATCAATTGTCGTTGTTCATATGCTTCTTAACCTCTTTTGCCCTTGTTCTTGTGCTTGGCAACATTATTTATACTTGTTCTTGTGCTTAACAACCTCATTTATCGTTGTTCTTGCATTTTCCAACCTAATTTGCCCTTGATATTGTGCTTATGAACCTCATTTGCATTTTTTCTTGTTTCTTAGGACCCCCATTTGGCATTGTTTGTGTGCTTAACAACCTCAATTGGTGTTGTTCGTATACTTAACAACCTCTTTTGCCATTGATCTTGTGCTTCTGAACCTCATTTACATTTGTTATTGTGCTGAGACACCACATTTGCCCTAGTTCGTGTGCTTAACAACTTCAATTGTCGTTGTTCATATCCTTCTTAACCTTTTTCGTCCATGTTATTGCGCTTAGCACCATGATTTACACTTGTTCTTGTGCTTAACAACCTAATTTGTCATCGTTCTTGCGATTTGCAACCTAATTTTCCCTTGATCTTGTGCTTATGAACCTTATTTCCATTTGTTCTTGAGCCAAGGAACCCCATTTGGCCTTGTTTGTGTGCTTAACAACCTCAATTGGCGTTGTTCGTGTGGTTAACAACCTCTTTTGCCCTTGATCTTGTGCTTCTGAACCTCATTTGCATTTGTTATTGTGCTTAGACACCTCATTTGCCCTTGTTCGTGTGCTTAACAACTTCAATTGTCGTTGTTCGTATCTTTCTTAACCTCTTTTGCCCTTATTCTTGTGCTTGGCAACATCATTTACACTTGTTCTTGTGATTAACAACCTCATTTGTCGTTGTTCTTGTGCTTTGCAACATAATTTGTCTTTGATCTTGTGCTTATGAACCTCATTTGCATTTGTTCTTGTGCATAGAAACCTCATTTCCCTTGTTTGTGTACTTAAAATCCTCAATTAGCGTTGTTAGTGAGCTTAACAACCTCTTTTGCACTTGATATTGTGCTTATGAACCTCATTTGCCCTTGTTAGTGTGCTTAACAACCTCAATTGTGATTGTTCATATGCTTCTCAACATCATTTAGATTTTTTCTTGTGCTTAACAACCTCATTTGTCGTTGTTTTTGCGCTTTGCCACCTAATTTGCCCTTGATCTTGTGCTTATGAACCTCATTTGCATTTGTTCTTATACCTAGAAATCTAATTTGGCCTTGTTTGTGTGCTTAACAATCTCAATTGGCATTGTTCGTGTGCTTAACAACCTCTTTTGCCCATGATCTTGTGCTTCTAAACCTCGTTTGCATTTGTTATTGTTGTTAGCCAACTCATTTGCCCTTGTTCGTGTGCTTAACAACTTCAATTGTCGTTGCTCGTGTGCTTAACAACTTCAATTGTCGTTGTTCCTATCCTTCTTAACCTTTTTTGCCCTTGTTCTAGTGCTTGGCAACATCATTTACACTTGTTCTTGTGCTCAACAACCTCATTTGTCGTTGTTCTTGTGCTTTGCAACATAATTTCCCCTTGATCTTGTGCTTATGAACCTCATTTGCATTTGTTCTTGTGCTTAGAAACCTTATTTCCCTTGTTTGTGTACTTAAAATCCTCAATTAGTGTTGTTCGTGTGCTTAACAACATCTTTTGCCCTTGATATTGTGCCAATGAACCTCATTTGCCCTTGTTAGTGTACTTAACAACCTCAACTGTCGTTGTTCATATGCTTCTCAATCTCTTTTGCCATTGTTCTTGTACTTAGCGACATCATTTACACTTGTTCTTGTGTTTAACAACCTCATTTGTCATTGTTCTTGCGCTTTGCAATCTAATTTGTCCTTGATCTTGTGCTTATTAACCTTATTTGCATTTGTTCTTGTGCTTAGGAACCTCATTTGCCCTTGTATGTGTGTCTAACAACCTCAATTGGCGTTGTTCGCGTGTTTAACAACCTCTTTTGCAATTCATATTGTGCTTATGAACCTCATTTGCCCTTGTTAGTGTGCTTAACAACCTCGATTGTTATTGTTCATATGCTTCTCAACCTTTTTTGCGCTTGTTCTTGTGCTTAGCGACATCATTTACACTTGTTCTTATGCTTAACAACATTATTTATCGTTGTTCTTGCGCTTTGCCACCTAATTTGACCTTGATCTTGTGCTTATGAACCTCATTTGCATTTGTTCTTATGCCTAGGAACCCCATTTGGCCTTGTTCGTGTGCTTAACAACCTCTTTTGCCCATGATCTTGTGCTTCTGAACATCATTTGCATTTTTTATTGTGCTTAGACACCTCATTTGCCCTTGTCCGTGTGCTTAACAACTTCAATTGTCGTTGTTCGTATCCTTCTTAACTTCTTTTTCCCTTGTTCTTGTGGTTGGCAACATCATTTACACTTGTTCTTGTGCTTAACAACCTCATTTGTTGTTGTTCTTGTGCTTTGCAACCTAATTTGCCCCTGATCTTGTGCTTATGAATCTCATTTGCATTTTTGCTTAGAAACCTCATTTCCCTTGTTTGTGTACTTAAAAACCTCAATTGGTGTTGTTCGTGTGCTTAACAACCTCTTTTTCCCTTGATATTATCCTAATGAACATCATTTGCCCTTGTTAGTGTGCTTAACAACCTCAATTGCCGTTGTTCATATGCTTCTCAACCTCTTTTGCCCTTGTTCTTGTGCTTACCGACATCATTTACACTTGTTCTTGTACTTAACAACCTCATTTGTCGGTATTCTTGCGCTTTGCAACCTAATTTGCCCGAGATCTTGTGCTTATTAACCTTATTTGCATTTGTTATTGTGCTTAGGAACCTCATTTGCACTTTTTTGTGTGCCTAACAACCTCAATTGGCGTTGTTCGTGTGTTTAACAACCTCTTTTGCAATTCATATTGTGCTTATGAACCTCATTTGCCCCTGTTCGTGTGCTTAACAACTTCAATTGTCGTTGTTCATATGCTTCTTAACCTCTTTTTCCCTTGTACTCGTGCTTGGCAACATTATTTATACTTGTTCTTGTGCTTAACAACCTCATTTATCGTTTTTCTTGCGCTTTCCAACCTAATTTTCCCTTGATCTTGTGCTTATAAACCTCATTTGCATTTTTTCTTGTGCCTAGGACCCCCATTTGGTATTGTTTGTGTGCTTAACAACCTCAATTGGCGTTGTTCGTGTATTTAACAACATCTTTTGCTCTTGATCTTGTGCTTCTGAACATCATTTACATTTGTTATTGTGCTTAGACACCTCATTTGCCCTTGTTCATGTGCTTAACAACTTCAATTGTCGTTGTTCATATCCTTCTTAACCTTTTTCATCCATGTTCTTACGCTTAGCAACATGATTTACACTTGTTCTTGTGCTTAACAACCTAATTTGTCATTGTTCTTGTGATTTGCAACCTAATTTTCCCTTGATCTTGTGCTTATGAACCTCATTTCTATTTGTTCTTTTGCCTAGGAACCCCATTTGGCCTTTCTTTGCGTGCTTAACAACCTCAATTGGCGTTGTTCGTGTGCTTAACAACCTCTTTTGCCCTTGATCTTGTGCTTTTGAACCTCATTTGTATTTGTTATTGTGCTTAGACACCTCATTTGCCCTTGTTCGTGTGCTTGACAACTTCAATTGTCGTTGTTCGTATCTTACTTAACCTCTTTTGCCATTGTTCTTGCGCTTGGCAACATCATTTACACTTGTTCTTGTGCTTAACAACCTCATTTATCGTTGTTCTTGTACTTTGCAACATAATTTGTTTTTGATCTTGTGCTTATGAACCTCATTTGCATTTGTTCTTGTGCAAAGAAACCTCATTTCCCTTGTTTGTGTACTTAAAATCCTCAATTAGCATTGTTAGTGTGCTTAACAACCTCTTTTGCACTTGATATTGTGCTTATGAACTTCATTTGCCCTTGTTAGTGTGGTTGTTGTCATTGTTCATATGCTTCTCAACATCATTTACATTTGTTCTTGTGGTTAAGAACCTCATTTGTCGTTGTTTTTGCGATTTGCAACCAAATTTGCCCTTGATCTTGTGCTTATGAACCTCATTTGTATTTGTTCTTCTGCCTAGGAACCCAATTTGGCCTTGTTTGTGTGCTTAAAAACCTCAATTGGCGTTGTTCGTGTGCTTAACAACCTCTTTTGCCCTTGATCTTATGCTTATGAACCTCATTTGCATTTGTTATTGTGCTTAGACACCTTATTTGCCCTCGTTCGTGTGGTTAACAACTTCAATTGTCGTTGTTCATATCTTTCTTAACCTCTTTTGTCCTTCTTTTTGTGCTTGGCAACATCATTTACACTTGTTCTTGTGCTCAACAACCTCATTTGTCGTTGTTCTTGTGCTTTACAACATAATTTGCCCTTGATCTTGTGCTTATAAACCTCATTTGCATTTGTTCTTGTGCTTAGAAACCTTATTTCCAATGTTTGTGTACTTGAAATCCTCAATTAGTGTTGTTCGTGTGCTTAACAACCTCTTTTGCACTTGATATTGTTCTTATGAACCTCATTTACCCTTGTTAGTGTGCTTAACAACCTCAATTGTCGTTGTTCATATACTTCTCAACCTCTTTTGCCCTTGTTCTTGTGCTTAGCAACCTCATTTGTCGTTGTTCTTGCGGTTTGCAACCAAATTTGCCCTTGATCTTATTCTTATGAACCTCATTTGCATATGTTCTTGTGCTTAGAAACCTCATTTGCCCTTGTTCGTGTTCTTAACAACTTCAATTGTCGTTGTTCGTATCCTTCTTATCCTCTTTTGCTCATGTTCTGGTGCTTGGCAACATCATTTACACTTCTTCTTGTGCTTAACAACCTCATTTGTTGTTGTTCTTTGGATTTGCAATCTAATTTGCCCTTGATCTTGTGCTTATGAACCTCTTTTGCATTTGTTCTTGTGCTTAGAAACCTCATTTCCCTTGTTTGTGCCTAAAAACCTTAATTGGTGTTGTTCGTGTGCCTGACAACCTCTTTTGCACTTGATATTGTGCTTATGAACAGCATTTGCCCTTGTTAGTGTGGTTAACAACCTCAATTGTCATTGTTGATATGCTTCTCAATCTCTTTAGCCGTTGTTCTTGTTCTTAGCGACATCATTTACACTTTTTATTGTCTTTAACAACCTCATTTGTCGTTGTTCTTGCGCTTTGTAATCTAATTTGCCCTTGATCTTGTGCTTATTAACCTTATTTGCATTTGTTCTTGTGCTTAGGAACCTCATTTGCCCTTGTTTGTGTGCCTAACAACCTCAATTGGTGTTGTTCGTGTATTTAACAACCTCTTTTGCAATTCATATTTTGCTTAAGGACCTCATTTGCCCTTGTTCATGTGCTTCACAACCTCAATTGTAGTTGTTCATATGCTTCTTAACATCTTTTTCCCTTGTTCTTGTGCTTGGCAACATTATTTACACTTGTTCTTGTGCTTAATAACCTCATTTATCGTTGTTCTTGCGCTTTGCAACCTAATTTGCCCTTGATTTTGTGCTTATGAACCTCATCTGCATTTTTTTCTTGTGCTTAGGACCCCCATTTGGCATTGTTTGTGTGCTTAACAACCTCAATTGTCGTTGTTCGTGTCCTTAACAACCTCTTTTGCCCTTGATCATGTGCTTCTGAACCTCATTTACATTTGTTATTGTGCTTAGACACCTCATTTGCCCTTGTTCATGTGCTCAACAACTTCAATTGTCATTGTTCATATCCTTCTTAACCTTTTTCGTCCATGTTCTTGCGCTTAGCAACATGATTTACACTTGTTCTTGTGCTGAACAACCTAATTTTTCGTTGTTCTTGCGATTTGCAACCTAATTTTCCCTTGATCTTGTGCTTATGAACCTCATTTCAATTTGTTCTTTTGCCTAGGAACCCCATTTGGCCTTTCTTTGTGTGCTTAACAACCTCAATTGGCGTTGTTCGTGTGCTTAACAACCTCTTTTGCCCTTGATCTTGTGCTTCTGAACCTCATTTGTATTTGTTATTGTGCATAGACACCTCATTTGCCCTTGTTCGTGTGCTTAACAACTTCAATTGTCGTTGTTCGTATCTTACTTAACCTCTTTTGCCAATTTCTTGTGCTTGGCAACATCATTTACACTTGTTCTTGTGCTTAACAACCTCATTTGTCGTTGTTCTTGTGTGCTTTGCAACATAATTTGTCTTTGATCCTGTGCTTATGAACCTCATTTGCATTTGTTCTTGTGCATAGAAACCTCATTTTCCATGTTTGTGTACTTAAAATCCTCAATTTTCATTGTTAGTGTGCTTAACTACCTCTTTTGCAGTTGATATTGTGCTTATGAACTTCATTTGCCATTGTTAGTGTGCTTAACAACCTCAATTGTCGTTGTTCATATGCTTCTCAACATCATTTGCATTTGTTCTTGTGCTTAACAACCTCATTTGTCGTTGTTCTTGCGCTTTGCCACCTAATTTGCCCTTGATCTTGTGCTTATGAACCTCATTTGCATTTGTTCTTATACCTAGAAACCTCATTTGGCCTTGTTTGTGTGCTTAACAATCTCAATTGGCGTTGTTCGTGTGCTTAACAACCTCTTTTGCCCATGATCTTGTGCTTCCAAACCTCGTTTGCATTTGTTATTGTTGTTAGACACCTCATTTGCCCTTGTTCGTGTGCTTAACAACTTCAATTGTCGTTGATCGTATCCTTCATAACCTCTTTTGCCCTTGTTCTAGTGCTTGTCAACATCATTTACACTTGTTCTTATGCTTAACAACCTCTTTTGTTGTTGTTCTTGTGCTTAGAAACCTCATTTTCCTTGTTTGTGTACTTAAAAACCTCAATTGGTGTTGTTCGTGTGCTTAACAACATCTTTTGCCCCTAATATTGTGCTTATCAACCTCATTTGCCCTTGTTAGTGTGCTTAACAACCTCAATTGTCATTGTTCATATGCTTCTCAACCTTTTTTGCCCTTGTTCTTGTACTTAGCGATATCATTTACACATGTTCTTGTGCTTAACAACCTCATTTGTGGTTGTTCTTGCGCTTTCCGACCTAATTTGCCCTTGATCTTGTGCATATTAACCTTATTTGAATTTGTTCTTGTGCGTAGGAACCTGATTTGCCCTTGTTTGTGTGCTTAACAACCTCAATTGGCGTTGTTCGTGTGTCTAACAACCACTTTTTAAATTCATATTGTGCTTATGAACCTCATTTGCCCATGTTCGTGTGCTTAACAACCTTAATTGTCGTTGTTCATATGCTTCTTAACCTCTTTTGCCCTTGGTCCTGTGCTTAGCCACATTATTTACACTTGTTCTTGTGCTTAACAACCTCATTTATCGTTGTGCTTGCGCTTTGCAACCTAATTTACCCTTGATCTTTTGCTTATGAACCTCATTTGCATTTGTTCTTGTGCAAACCTCATTTCCGTTGTTTGTGTGCTTAAAATTCTCAATTAGTGTTGTTCGTGTGCTTAACAACATATTTTTCCCTTGATATTGTGCTTATGAACCTCATTTGCCCATGTTAGTGTGCTTAACAACCTCAATTGTCGTTGTCCACATGCTTCTTAATCTCTTTTGCTTTTTGTTCTTGTGCTTAGCGACATCATTTACATATGTTCTTGTGCTTAACAACCTTATTTGTCGTTGTTATTGCGCTTTGCAACCTAATTTGCCCTTGATGTTGTGCTTATTAACCATATTTGCATTTGTTCTTGTGCTGAGGAACTTCAATTGTCGTTGTTCATATCTTTCTTAACCTCCTTTCCCTTCTTTTTGTGCCTGGCAACATCATTTACACTTGTTCTTGTGCTCAACAACCTCATTTGTCGTTGTTCTTGTGCTTTGCAACATAATTTCCCCTTGATCTTGTGCTTATGAACCTCATTTGCATTTGTTCTTGTGCTTAGATACCTTATTTCCCTTGTTTGTGTACTTAAAATCCTCAATTAGTGTTGTTCGTGTGATTAACAACCTCTTTTGCCCTTGATATTGTGCTTATGAACCTCATTTGCCCTTGTTAGTGTGCTTAACAACCTCAAATGTCATTGTTCATATGCTTCTCAACCTCTTTTGCCCTTGTTCTTGTGCTTAGCCACATCACTTACATTTGTTCTTGTGCTTAACAACCTCATTTATCGTTGTTATTGCGCTTTGCCACCTAATTTGCCCTTGATCTTGTGCTTATGAACCTCATTTGCATTTGTTCTTATGCCTAGGAACCCCATTTGGCCTTGTTTGTGTGCTTAACAACCTCAATTGGCGTTGTTCGTGGGCTTAACAACCTCTTTGGCCCATGATCTTGTGCTTCTGAACCTTATTTGCATTTGTTGTTGTGCTTAGACACCTCATTTGCCCTTGTTATTGTGCTTAGACACCTCAATTGTCGTTGTTCGTATCCTTCTTAACCTCTTTTGGCCCTGTTCTTGTGCTTGGCAACATCATTTACACTTGTTCTTGTGCTTAACAACCTCATTTGTCGTTGTTCTTGTGCTTTGCAACCTAATTTGCCCTTGATCTTGTGCTTATGAACCTCATTTGCATTTGTTCTTGTCCTTAAAAACCTTATTTCCCTTGTTTGTGTACTTAAAAACCTCAATTGGTGTTGTTTGTGTGCGTAACAACCTCTTTTGCACTTGATATTGTGCTAATGAACCTCATTTGCCCTTGTTAGTGTGCTTAACAACCTCAATTGTCATTGTTCACATGCTTCTCAATCCCTTTTGCTTTTTGTTCTTGTGCTTAGCGACATCATTTACATTTGTTCTTGTGCTTAACAACCTCATTTGTCGTTGTTCTTGCGTTTTGCAACCTAATTTGCCCTTAATCTTGTGCTTATTAACCTTATTTGCATTTGTTCTTGTGCTTAGGAACTTCATTTGTCCATTTTTGTGTACTTCACAACCTCAATTGGTATTTTTCATATGCTTAACAACATCTTTTTCCCTTCATCTTGTGCTATTGAACCTCATTTGCCCTTGTTAGTGTACTTAACAACTTCAATTGTCATTGTTCATATCCTTCTTAACCGCTTTTGCCCTTGTTCTTGTGCTTAGTGACATCATTTACACTTGTTCTTGTGCTTAAGAACTTCATTTGTGGTTGTTCTTGCGCTTTGCAACCAAATTTGCCCTTGATCTTGTGCTTATTAACCTTATTTGCATTTGTTCTTGCACTTAGGAACCTCATTTGCCCTTGTTTGTGTGCTTAACAACCTTAATTGGCGTTGTTCGTGTGTTTAACAACCTCTTTTGCAATTTATATAGTGCTTATGAAGCACATTTGCCCTTGTTTGTGTGCTTAACAACCTCAATTGTCGTTGTTCATATGCTTCTTAACCTCTTTTGCCCTTGTTCTTGTGCTTGGCAACATTATTTACACTTCTTCTTGTCCTTAACAACCTCATTTATCGTTGTTCGTATCCTTCATAACCTCTTTTGCCCTTGTTCTAGTGCTTGTCAACATCTTTTACACTTATTCTTATGCTTAACAACCTCATTTGTTGTTGTTCTTGTGCTTAAAAACCTCATTTCCCTTGTTTGTGTACTTAAAAACCTTAATTGGTGTTGTTCGTGTGCTTAACAACATCTTTTGCCCCTGATATTGTGCTTATCAACCTCATTTTCCCTTGTTAGTGTGCTTAACAACCTCAATTGTCGTTGTTCATATGTTTCTCAACCTTTTTTGCCCTTGTTCTTGTACTTAGCGATATCATTTACACATGTTCTTGTGCTTAACAACCTCATTTGTGGTTGTTCTTGCGCTTTCCGACCTAATTTGCCCTTGATCTTGTGCATATTAACCTTATTTGCATTTGTTCTTGTGCGTAGGAACCTCATTTGTCATTGTTTGTGTGCTTAACAACCTCAATTGGCGTTGTTCGTGTGTCTAACAACCACTTTTTCAATTCATATTGTGCTTATGAACCTCATTTGCCCATGTTCGTGTGCTTAACAACCTTAATTGTCGTTGTTCATATGCTTCTTAACCTCTTTTGCCCTTGTTCCTATGCTTGGCAACATTATTTACACTTGTTCTTGTGCATAACAACCTCATTTATCGTTGTTCTTGCGCTTTGCAACCTAATTTACCCTTGATCTTGTGCTTATGAATCTCATCTGTACTTTTCTTGTGCCTAGGACCCCCATTTTTCTTGTTTGTGTGCTTAACAACCTCAATTTGCGTTGTTCGTGTGCTTAACAACTTCAATTGTCGTTGTTCATATCTTTCTTAACCTCTTTCGCCCTTGTTTTTGTGCTTGGCAACATTATTTACACTTGTTCTTGTTCTTAAAAACCTCATTTGTCATTGTTCTTGTGCTTTGCAACATAATTTGCCCTTGATCTTGTGCTTATGAACCTCATTTGCATTTGTTCTTGTGCAAACCTCATTTCCCTTGTTTGTATACTTAAAATCCTCAATTGGTGTTGTCCGTGTGCTTAACAACCTCTTTTTCCCTTGATATTGTGCTTATGAACCTCATTTGCCCATGTTAGTGTGCTTAACAACCTCAATTGTCGTTGTTCACATGCTTCTTAATCTCTTTTGCTTTTTGTTCTTGTGCTTAGCGACATCATTTACATATGTTCTTGTGCTTAACAACCTTATTTGTCGTTGTTATTGCGCTTTGCAACCTAATTTGCCTTTGATGCTGTGCTTATTAACCATATTTGCATTTGTTCTTGTGCTGAGGAACTTCAATTGTCGTTGTTCATATCATTCTTAACCTCTTTTGCCCTTCTTTTTGTGACTAGCAACATCATTTACACTTGTTCTTGTGCTCAACAACCTCATTTGTCGTTGATCTTGTACTTATTAACCTTATTTGCATTTGTTCTTGTGCTTAGGAACCTCATTTGCCCTTGTTTGTGTGCCTAACAACCTCAATTGGCGTTGTTCGTGTATTTAACAACCTCTTTTGCAATTCATATTTTGCTTATGGACCTCATTTGCCCTTGTTCATGTGCTTAACAACCTCAATTGTCGTTGTTCATATGATTCTTAACATCTTTTTCCCTTGTTCTTGTGCTTGGCAACATTATTTACACTTGTTCTTGTGCTTAAGAACCTCATTTATCGTTGTTCTTGCGCTTTGCAACCTAATTTTCCCTTGATTTTGTGCTTATGAACCTCATTTGCCTTTTTTCTTGTGCTTAGGACCCCCATTTGGCATTGTTTGTGTGCCTAACAACCTCTAATGGCGTTGTTCGTGTACTTAACAACATCTTTTGCCCTTGATCTTGTGCTTCTGAACCTCATTTACAATTGTTATTGTGTTTAGACACCTCATTTTCCCTTGTTCGTGTGCTTAACAACTTCAATTGTCGTTGTTCATATCCTTCTTAACCTCTGTCGTCCATGTTCTTGCGCTTCGCAACATGATTTACACTTGTTCTTGTACTTAACAACCTCATTTGTCGTTGTTCTTGCGATTTGCAATCTAATTTTCCCTTGATCTTGTACTTATGAACCTCATTTGCATTTGTTCTTGTGCCTAGGAACCCCATTTGGCCTTGTTTGTGTGCTTAACAACCTCTTTTGCCCTTGATCTTGTGCTTCTGAACCTCATTTGCATTTGTTATTGTGCTTAGACACCTCATTTGCCCTTGTTCGTGTGCTTAACAACTTCAATTGTCGTTGTTCGTATCTTTCTTAACCTCTTTTGCCCTTATTCTTGTGCTTGGCAACATCATTTACACTTGTTCTTGTGATTAACAACCTCATTTGTCGTTGTTCTTGTGCTTTGCAACATAATTTGTCTTTGATCTTGTGCTTATGAACCTCATTTGCATTTGTTCTTGTGCATAGAAACCTCATTTCCCTTGTTTGTGTACTTAAAATCCTCAATCAGCGTTGTTAGTGTGCTTAACAACCTCTTTTGCACTTGATATTGTGCTTATGAACCTCATTTGCCCTTGTTAGTGTGCTTAACAACCTCAATTGTGATTGTTCATATGCTTCTCAACATCATTTACATTTGTTCCTGTGCTTAGCGACAACATTTACACATGTTCTTATGCTTAACAACCTCATTTGTCGTTGTTCTTGAACTTTGCAACCTAATTTGCCTTTGATCTTGTGCATATTAACCTTATTTGCATTTGTTCTTGTGCTTAGGAACCTCATTTGCCCTTGTTTGTGTGTTTACCAACCTCAATTGGCGTTGTTAGTGTGTCTAACAACCACTTTTTCAATTCATATTGTGCTTATGAACCTCATTTGCTCATGTTCGTGTGCTTAGCAACCGTAATTGTCGTTGTTCATATGTTTCTTAACCTCTTTTACCCTTGTTCCTGTGCTTAGCAACATTATTTACACTTGTTCTTGTGCTTAACAACCTCATTTATCGTTGTTCTTGCGCTTTGCAACCTAATTTGCCATTGATCTTGTGCTTATAAACCTCATTTGCATTTTTCTTGTGCCTAGGACCATTTGGCCTTGTTTGTGTGCTTAACAACCTTAATTGGAGTTGTTCGTGTGCTTAACAACCTCTTTTGCCCTTGATCTTGTGTTTCTGAACCTCATTTACATTTGTTCTTGTTGATAGACACCTCATTTGCCCTTGTTCGTGTGCTTAACAACTTCAATTGTCGTTGTTCATATCTTTCTTAACCTTTTTCGCCCTTGTTTTTGTCCTTGGCAACATCATTTACACTTGTTCTTCTTCTTAACAACCTCATTTGTCGTTGTTCTTGTGCTTTGCAACATAATTTGCCCTTGATCTTGTGCTTATGAACCTCATTTGCATTTGTTCTTGTGCAAACCTCATTTCCCTTGTTTGTGTACTTGAAATCCTCAATTAGTGTTGTTCGTGTGCTTAACAACCTCTTTTGCCATAGATATTGTGCTTGTGCTTAGCAACCTCATCTACACTTGTTCTTATGCTTAACAACTTCATTGGTCGTTGTTCTTGCGCTTTACAACCTAATTTGCCATTGATCTTGTGCTTATGAACCTCATTTGCATTTGTTCTTGTGCCTAGGAAGCCCATTTGGCCTGGTTTGTGTGCTTAATTATCTCAATTGGCGTTGTTCGTGTGCTTAACAACCTCTTTTGCACTTGATCTTGTGCTTATGAACCTCATATGCATTTGTTATTGTGCTTAGACACTTCATTTGCCCTTGTTCGTGTGCTTAACAACTTCAATTGTCGTTGTTCATGTCCTTCTTAACCTCTTTTGTCCTTGTTCTTGTGCTTAGCAACATCATTTACACTTGTTTTTGTGCTTAACAACCTCATTTGTCGTTGTTCTTGTGCTTTGCAACTTAATTTGCCCTTGATCTTGTGCTTATGAACCTCATTTGCATGTTTTCTTATGCCTAGGACCCCCATTTGGCCTTGTTTTTGTGCTTAACAATCTCAATTGGCATTGTTCGTGTGCTTAACAATCCCTTTTTCCCTTGATATTGTCTTTATGAACCTCATATGCATTTGTTATTGTGCTTAGACACCTCATTTTCCCTTGTTCGTGTGCTTAACAACTTCAATTGTCGTTGTTCATGTCCTTCTTAATCTCTTTTGCCCTTGTTCTTGTGCTTGGCAACATCATTTACACTTGTTCTTGTGCTTAACAACCTCATTTGTCGTTATTCTTGCGCTTTGCAATATAATTTTCCATTGATCTTGGGCTAATGAACCTCATTTGCATTTGTTCTTATGCTTAGAAACCTCATTTCTCTGTCTGTGTACTTAAAAGCCTCAATTGGTGTTGTTCGTGAGCTTAACAACCTCTTTTGCCCTTGATATTGTGCTTATGAATAGCATTTGCCCTTGTTATTGAGCTTAACAATCTCAATTGTCGTTGTTCATATGCTTCTCAACCTCTTTTGTCCTTTTTCTTGTACTTAGCAACATCATTTACACTTGTTCTTGTGCTTAACAAGCTCATTTGTCGTTGTTCTTACGCTTTGCAACCTAATTTTCCCTTGATCTTGTGCTTATGAACCTCATTTGCTTTTGATCTTGTGCCTAGGAAGCCCATTTGGCCTTGTTTGTGTGCTTAATTATCTCAATTGGCGTTGTTTGTGTGCTTAAAAACCTCTTTTGCCCTTGATATTGTCCTTATGAACCTCGTATGCATTTGTTATTGTGCTTAGACACCTCATTTGCCCTTGTTCGTGTGCTTAACAACTTCAATTGTCGTTGTTCATATCCTTCTTAACCTCTTTTGCCCTTGTTCTTGTGCTTGGCAACATTATTTACACTTGTTCTTGTGCTTGACAACCTCAATTGTCTTTGTTCTTGCGCTTTCCAACATAATTTGCCCTTGATCTTGTGCTTATGAACCTCATTTGCATTTTTTCTTGTGCTTAGAAACCTCAATTCCCTTGTTTGTGTACTTAAAAGCCTCAATTGGTGTTGTTCTTGTGCTTAACAACCTCTTTTGCCCTTGATATTGTGCTTATGAATCACATTTGCCCTTGTTATTGTGCTTAACAACCTCAATTGTCGTTGTTCATATGCTTCTAAACCTCTTTTACCATTGTTCTTGTGCTTAGCAACATCATTTACACTTGTTCTTGTGCTTAACAACCCCATTTATCATTGTTCTTGTGTTTTGCAACCAAATTTGCCCTTGATCTTGTGCTTATTAACCTCATTTGCATTTTTTTCTTATGCCTAGGACACCCATTTGGCCTTGTTTGCGAGCTGAACAATCTCAATTGGTGTTGTTTGTATGGTTAACAACCTCTTTTGCCCTTGATGTTGTGCATATGAACCTCATTTGCCATTGTTACTGTTCTTAACAACCTCAATTGTCATTGTTAATATGCTTCTCAACATCTTTTGTCCTTGTTCTTGTGCTTAGCAACATCAATTGGCATTGTTCGTGTGCTTAACAACCTCTTTTGCAATTCATATTGTGCTTATGAACCTCATTTGCCTTTGTTAGTGTATAACAACCTCAATTGTCATTGTTCATATGCTTCTCAACCTCTTTTGCCATTGTTATTGTGCTTAGCAACATCATTTACACTTATTCTTGTGCTTAACAACCGCATTTGTCGTTGTTCTTGTGCTTTGCAACTTAATTTTCCCTTGATCTTGTGCTTGTGAACCTCATTTGCATGTTTTCTTATATGCCTAGGACCCATTTGGCCTTGTTTTTGTGCTTAACAATCTCAATTGGCGTTGTTCGTGTGCTTAATAACCTCTTTTGCCCTTGATCTTGTCCTTATGAACCTCATATGTTTTTGTTATTGTGCTTAGACACCTCATTTGCCCTTGTTCGTGTCCTTAACAACTTCAATTGTCATTCTTCATATCCTTCTTAACCACTTTTGCCCTTGTTCTTGTGTTTGGCAACATCATTTACACTTGTTCTTGTGCTTAACAACCTCATTTGTCGTTGTTGTTGCGCTTTGCAATATAATTTGCCCTTAATCTTGTGCTTATGAACCTCATTTGCATTTGCTCTTGTGCTTAGAAACCTCATTTCCCTTGTTTGTGTACTTAAAAGCCTCAATTGGTGTTGTTCGTGTGCTTAACAACCTCTTTTGCCCTTGATATTGTGCTGATGAATCTCATTTGCCCTTGTTAGTGTGCTTAACAACCTCAATCGTCGTTGTTCATATGCTTCTCAACCTCTTTTGCCCTTGTTCTTGTGCTTAGCAACATCATTTACACTTGTTCTTGTGCTTAAGAACCTCATTTGTTGTTGTTCTTGCGCTTTGCAACCTAATTTGCCCTTGATCTTGTGCTTGTGAACCTCATTTGCATTTGTTCTTGTGCCTAGGAACCCCATTTGGCCTTGTTTGTGTGCTTAACTATCTCAATTGGCATTGTTCGTGTGCTTAACAACCTCTTTTGCCCTTGATCTTGTACTTATGAACCTCATTTGCATTTGTTATTGTACTTAGACACCTCATTTGCCCTTGTCCGTGCGCTTAACAACTTCAATTGTCGTTATTCATATCCTTCTTAGAGCATCTCCATTGGTTAAAGTCTTTGCAATTGCAAACAGCCTGTCACAGAGGTAATTGCAATTTCAATCCATTTTAATTTCAACCGCTCTGCATCCATAAAATTGTATTTAATTTCATTTTGACTGCCACATCAGCGATATATTTTTTTTTTTGGTTGACCTCTTCCTTTCTCCTCCGTAAAAGCTTTCGTTCCTATTATAAATGGCATTTACCCGGATTTCCTTCGTCCCTTCGTCCCTTTTAATGGCATGGGCCTGCTATTCAACTCAAAATCAAGCATTTATCCTACAAGAGTGTCGCTATATATAAAAGTTTTCATTTTGACCTCTTTTTTTCTTCTCCGTAAAGTTTTCGTTCCATGAAATTGAATTTAAAGGCATTTTCAATGGTCTTCCAGCCTATACTGACAATTAGAGTAGCTTTTAACTATGGAGAGGACAGAGATGGTTGAGAAAATGTCAAATATTTTTGGGGGTTTTAACCACAGAGAGGAGAAGAAAGGAGGAGCGGAGCTCTTCAACGGGAGGGAGGGAGGGAGGGGAGCAGAGCCCTTGAGCTACTGTGCGAGAGGGAGGAGACCGAGAGAGAGGAGCGGAGCGGAGAGGGAGGAGACGAGCAGAGTTCTTGAGCGACTGCGCAAGAGAAGGGATTTGATTGGTTCCTGTCGCTAGAGTGGCAATATGAAAGCGATTATGAAAGCTTTCATATTATGAAAGCTTTCAAATTTTAAAGGGGCTCCGCAGTCGTGAAAGGTTAAATGAAACTGCCAGCGTGGATTTATTAATCGCCAGCGAGGATTATGCAATTCGATATGCAAGCCGATGGAGTTGCTCTTAACCTCTTTTGTTATTGTTCTTATACTTTGCAACATTATTTACACTTGTTCTTGTGCCTAACAACCTCATTTATCGTTGTTCTTGCGCTTTGCAACATAATTTGCCCTTGATCTTGTACTTATGAACAACATTTGTATTTGTTCTTGTGCTTACAAACCTCATTTCCCTTGTTTGTGTACTTAAAAGTCTCAATTGTGTTGTTCGTGTGCTTAACAACCTCTTTTGCCCTTGATATTGTGCTTATGAACCTCATTTGTCCTTGTTAGTGTGCTTAACAACCTCAATTGTCGTTGTTCATGGTCTTCTCAACCTCTTTTGCATTTGTTCTTGTGCTTACCAACATCATTTACACTTGTTCTTGTGCTTAACAACCTCATTTGTCATTGTTCTTGTGTTTTGCAACCTAATTTGCCCTTGATATTGTGCTTATTAACCTTATTTGCATTTGTTCTTGTGCTTAGGAACATAATTTGCCCTTGTTTTTGTGCTTAGCAACCTCAATTAGTGTTGTCTGTGTGCTTAATAACCTCTTTTGCCCTTGATATTGTGCTTATGAAACTCATTTGTCCTTGTTAGTGTTCTTAACAACCTCAATTGTCATTGTTCATATGCTTCTCAACCTCTTTTGCCCTTGTTCTTGTGCTTAGCAACATCATTTACACTTGTTATTGTGCTTAACAATCTCATTTGTCGTTGTTCTTGCACTTTGCAACCTAATTTGCCCTTGATCTTGTGCTTATGAATCTCATTTGCATTTGTTCTTTTGCCTAGGAACCCCATTTGGCCTTGTTTGTGTGCTTAACAACCTCAATTGGCGTTGTTCGTGTCATTAACAACCTTTTTTACCCTTGATCTTGTGCTTATGAACCTCTTTGCATTTGTTATTGTGCTTAGACACCTCATTTGCCCTTGTTCGTGCGCTTAACAACTTCAATTGTCGTTGTTCATATCCTTCTTAAGCTTTTTTTTCCTTGTTCTTGTGCTTAGCAACCTCATTTGCACTTGTTCTTATGCTTAGCAACAACATTTGCCCCTGATCTTGTGCTTATCAACCTCATTCGCATTTGTCTTTGTGCGTAGGATTCTCATTTGCCCTTGTTTTTGTGCTTAAAAACCTCATTTGTCATTGTTCTTGCTATTATCAACATCATTTGTATTAGTTCATGTGCTTAGCATTGGTTCTTGGGCTTAGCAACTTCATTTCTAGTTGTTTTTATTCTTAGCAATATCATTTGTATTTCTACTTGGTTTTAACAACCTCATTTATCCTTATTCTTGTGCTTCGGAATATCATTTGGTCTTATTATTGCACTTAGCAACCTCATTTGTCATTGGTCTTGTGATTAGCAACATCATTTGTATTCGTTCATTTGGTTAGCAATATGATTTGTCATTGTTCTTGTGCTTAGAAACCTAATTTATCCTTATTTTTGTGGTAAGTAACACCATTTACACATGTTCTTGTGCTTAACAACCTCATTTGTCGTTGTTCTTATGCTTAGTAACCTCATTTGTTGCTATTCTTGTGCTTTATCAACCACTTTTTTCCGTTGTTCTTATGCTTAGCAAGCGCATTAGCCAATGTTCTTGTGCAAACAAAGCTCATTTGCCCTTCTTCTTGTGATTAGCAACCTCATTTGTGGTTGTTCATTAACAAAATCATTTGTCATTTTTCTTATGCATTGGAACATCATTTGTCTTCCTTCTTGTGCCTAGCAACTTCATTTCTTGTTGTTTTTGCGCTTAGTAATATCATTTGCATCTCTTCTTGGACTTAAAAACCTCATTTGTCCTTATTATTGTGCTTAGGAACATCATTTGGCCTTATTCTTGTGCTTAGCAATTCCATTTGTCATTGTTATTGTGATTAACAAAATTGTATGCCTTAGTTCACGTGCTTAGGAATCTCAATTGCCCTTGTTCTTGTATTTAGTAACCTAATTTGCCTTTGTTCTTGTGCTAAGCAACATCATTTGCATTAGTTTTTGTCCTTAACAACCTCATTTGTTATTGTTCTTATACTTAGCAACCTCATTTGTTGTTGTTCTTGTGCTTATCAATCATTTTTTCTGTTGTTCTTGTGCTTACCAAGAGCATTTGCCAATGTTCTTGTGCAATGAGCTTGCCCCTTGTTCTTGTGCTTAGCAAACTTATTTGTTGTTGTTCTTGTACTTAGCAATATCATCTGCCCATGATCATGTGTTTTCCAACCTCATTCGCACTTGTTTTTGTTCTTAGGATTCTCATTTGTCCTTGCTATTGTCCTTAAAAACGTCACTTATCATTGTTCTTGTCATTATCAATATCATTTGCATTAGTTCTTGTGTTTAACTACATAATTTGGCCTAGTTCTTATGCTCAGCAACATCATTTGTATTAGTTCTTGTACTTAACAGCCTCATTTTTTCATTGTTCTTATGCTTAGCAACCTCAGTTGTTGTTGTTGTTGTTTTTGTTGTTGTCGTGCTTAACAACCTCTTTTGCCCTTGTTCTTGTGCAAATAAAGCTCATTTGCCCTTGTTGTTTTTCTTGGCAGCCTCATTTGTGGTTGTACTTGTACTGAACAGCCTATTTTGCCTTTTTCTTGTTCTTAGCAACTTCATTTCTATTTGTTTTTGTGTTTAGCAATATCATTTGCATTTGTTCTAGGGCTTAACAACCTCATTTGCCATTGTTCTTGTGCTTAGCAACATCATTTAGCATTGTTCTTGTGATTAGCAATATAATTTGCATTAATTTATGTGCTTAGCCACTTCATTTGTCTTTGTTCTTGTGCTTGGCAACCTATTTTTGTCTTGTTCTTATGTTTTGCAATATCATTTATATTAGTTCTCGTTCTTAACGACCTTATTTGCCATTGCTTTTATGCTTAGCAACCTCATTTGTTGTTGTTCCTGTGCTTATCAAACAATTTTGCCCTTGTTCTTGTGCCAAGCAAACGCATTTGCTAATGTTCTTGTGCAAAGAAAGCTCCTTTATCCTTGTTATTGTGCTTAGCAACATCATTTGTAGTTGTTCTTATACTTAACAAAATCACTTGCCTTTTTCTTGTGCATAGGAACTTCATTTGTCTTTGTTCTTGGGCTTAGCAACTTCATTTCTAGTTGTTTTTATGCTTAGCAATATCATTTACATTTCTACTTGGGCTTAACAACCTTATTTGCCCTTATTCATGTGCTTGGCAACCTAATTTGTCCTTGTTCTTATGCTTAACAAACTAATTTACCCTTGTTCTTGTGGTAAGCAACATCATTTGCATTAGTTATTGTACTTAATAATATCATTTGTCATTGTTCTTATGCATAGCAACCTTATTTGTTGTTGTTCTTTTGCTTATCAACCACTTTTCTCCCCTGTTCTTGTGCTTAGCAAGCGCATTTGCCAATCTTCTTATGCAAAGAAAGTTCATTTACCCTTGTTCTTGTGCTTAGCAATCTCATTTGTGTTTGTTTCTGTGCTGAGCAACATAATTTGACCTTGATCTTGTGCTTATCAACCTCTTTCACATTTATTTTTATACTTAGCAACCTCATTTACCCTTGTTCTTATACTTAAAAAATATCATTTCTCATTGTTCTTGTCATTATCAACATCAATTGCATTAATTCATGTGCTTAGTAACCTAATTTGCCCTTGTTCTTGTGCTAAGCAACATCATTTGCAATGGTTCTTGTGCTTACCTACCTCATTTGTCGTTATTCTTATGCTTAGTAACCTCATTTGTTGTTGTACTTGTGCTTATCAACCACTTTTCTCCTTGTTCTTGTTCTTAGCAAGAGCATTTGCCAATGTTCTTGTGCAAATAAAGCTCATTTGCCATGTTGTTTTGCTTGGTAACGTCATTTGTGGTTGTACTTGTACTTAACACATTTGTCTTTATTCTTGTGCTTAGCAACTTCATTTCTATTAGTTTTTGTATTTAGCAATATCACTTGCCTTTGTTATGGGGCTTAACAACATCATTTGTCCTTATTCTTGTGTTTAGGAACATTATTTATCATTGTTCTTGTGATTGGCAATATGATTTGCATTAGTTTATGTGCTTAGACACCTCATTTGCCCTTGTTCTTGTGCTTAGCAACCCAATTTTGCCTTGTTCTTATGATTAGAAAAATCATTTGCATTAGTTCTCATTCTTAACAACCTCATTTGTCATTGTCTTTATGATTAGCAATATCATTTGTTGTTGTTCTTGTGCTTATCAACCACTTTTGCCCTTGTACTTGTGCTTGGCAAGCGCATTTGCCAATATTCTTGTGCAAAGAAAGCTCATTTGCCCCTGTTGTTGTGCGTAGCAACACCATTTGTGGTTGTTCTTGTACTTAACAACATCATTTGCCATTTTTCTTATGCATAGGAACCTCATTTGTCTTCGTTCTTGTGTTTAGCAACTTCGTTTCTAGTTGTTTTAATGCTTAGCAGGGGCGGACCCAGCATAGTCCAGGGGGGCAGCCGCCCCCCCTGGATTTTGAGTTTTAGTGGAAATTTATCGGTTCCGACTGGCTTTGCCCCCCTGGAAATTTTTTTGCCCTCCTCTGAATGTTTAATTGGTAATTCGGGTTCAATTTATAGTTAAAATAAAAATAAATTTCTCGAAATATGATTGATAATTATAATTATAAGTCAGAATATCATAAATTACAAGTCAGAGCATTATAAAGTATAAGTTAAAGCATTATTTTTTATCAAATACTTAATTAGTTAATGGGTTTAAATCCGATTAGCCATTTAAACCCGATTCGATATTTTTTTGCCCCCCCTAACGAAAATCCTGGATCTGCCCCTGATGCTTAGTAATATCATTTGTATTTCTACATGGGATTAACAACCTCATTTGTCCATATTCTTGTGCTTAGGAACATCATTTGACCTTATTCTTGTGCTTAGCAACATCATTTTGCATTAGTTTCTGTGCTTAGCAACCTGATTTGCCCTACTTCTTGTGCTTAGCAACCTGATTTGCCCTACTTCTTGTGCTTAGCAACCTAATATACCCTGGTTCTTGTGGTAAGCAACAACATTTGCATTAGTTCTTGTGCTTAACAACCTCATTTGTCATTGTTCATTTGCTTAGTAAATTCATTTGTTGTTGTTCTTGCGCTTACCAACCACTTTTTTTCGTTGTTCTTATGCTTAGCAAGCGTATTAGCCAATGTTCTTGTGCAAAGAAAGCTCATTTGCCCTTGTTCTTGTGCTTAGCAGCCTCATTTGTGATTGTTAATGTACTTAGCAACAACATTTTCCCCTGATCTTCTGCTTATCGACCTTATTCGCATTTGTCTTTGTGCTTATGATTCTCATTTGCCCTTGTTCTTATGCTTAAAAATCTCATTTGTCATTGTTCTTGTCATTATCAACATCATTTGGATAAGTTCATGTGCTTAGCATTCGTTCTTGGACTTAGCAACTTCATTTCTAGTTGTTTTTATACTTAGCAATACCATTTGTATTTCTACTTGGGCTTAACGACCTCATTTACCCTTATTTTTATGCTTCGGAACATCATTTGGCCTTATTCTTTTGCTTAGCAACCTAATTTGCCATTGTTCTTGCGATTAGCAACATCATTTGCATTAGTTCATGTGCTTAGCAACTTGATTTGCCCTTATTCTTGTGCTTAGAAACCTAATTTGCCCTTGTTCTTGTGGTAAGCAACAGCATTTGCATTAGTTTGTGTGCTTAACAACCTCATCTGTCATTGTTCTTATGCTTAGTAACCTCATTTGTTGTAGTTCTTGTGCTTATCGGCCAGTTTTTTTTTTTCCGTTGTTCTTGTACTTAGCAAGCGCATTAGCCAATGTTCTTGTGCAAAGAAAGCTCATTTGCCCTTCTTCTTGTGCTTACCAACCTCATTTGTAGTTGTTCATTTACTTAACAACATCATTTGCCCTTTTTTTGTGCATAGGAACCTCATTTGTCTTTGTTCTTGTGCCTAGCAACTTGTTTTTGCCTTAGTTATCATTTGCATTTCTTCTTGGGCTTAAAAACTTCATTTGCCCTTATTCTTGTGCTTAGGAACATCATTGACCTTATTCTTGTTCTTGTGATTAGCAACATTATATGCATTAGTTCACGTGCTTAGGAATCTCAATTGTCCTTGTTCTTGTACTTATGAGGGGTCGCACTCGACTCTTGCCTGCCATCCGCCCGTTGATTTGTAGCCATCTAGTGAAGGAGAGAAAGCCTAGATAGACCCCACGGTGATTGATACGTACCTTCTCGGGGAGCAGGTCCGTATGTCAGGTTTATAAATATTTGGGCTTTTGGGTTCGTCCCACTTTAAGGAAACGGGCTGAACTCGGGAAAGGGGAAGTTGTGGAGATATTCGGACTCTTCCCTATAAGATATCTCATTTAGTAAAAGGCCCAGCCCCTATGAAATGAGACTTTTGGCCTTAAATAGATCCTCCCTAACTGTCATTCCGTGTTGTCAGAGCAGTTACGGGAGTTCGCATAAGAGCGGTGACGCTCGCATGGTACGACGGTGACCATATCCCATCTAGCGTGTACGACCAAGGGATTGGACCGCAGACCGAGCTTAAGCCGGCCTTATATTATAGTGAGTTTTACTAGGCCATGTTGGTCGTTTGCTTATTGGGCCTCGGCCTTTATTGGATAATCTCGGAGCCGACTCTTAATTGGGCCCAAGATTATTGTTTATTAATTTTATTGGTCGTGGACTTCATTCCTCTTCTAGGTTAGCCCTCTCATAGAGGTTCTATCTCTCGAGGTATTCATTACCCACAACAAGTATTAAGAGGGCCTTCGTATATGACCCTATCATGCTCAATTTTTCTTTTGCATCTGGCCATATATATAACCTTGCTAGATATTAAAAATGTTGATATACCATTGATGAGCCTAAATTATATATACTTTTAGCACGGGTTTAACCTCAATTTTATAGCCAATCTCCTTGTATTTTAGTATAATTTAATATAGAATCATGCTAAGAATCAAGTTATTGCTTTTAGTTTGTTTTGATTACAGTTTTGGAGCTTTTTCACATATTGTGCGGTCTCTGGGGAACTATGTGCGGCCGCACAACTATCCTTGAAGTCCCTACATCAATCCTGCTGAAGAATTGGCGATTCACAGCCACTGTGCGGCTTGTCATGCGGCCTCCCTTGGCCGCACATTCTCTCAAGAGCCTCAGTGTTGATTGGTGCGGCCTCCTTTACCCGCACATCTGGCCGCACAACACAGAATGGAGAATCAACCGAGTCAGTGGGAAATTGCGGCCAAAGATGCAGCCTCCCTTGCCCGCACAAACCTAAATCCACAGCGCAGACCCCTTTGTGCGCCCCCTCTAGGCCGCACTCCTGGCCGCACCAATGTAGAAAATCACAGGATCTGTTGCTTTAATGACGCGATCTTTGCCCGATTTACTTCCAAACTCTGCCTGATTGTTTCCCAAGTCACGAAAATTGTTATAAAATAGGCAGCAAGCAACAGCAGAAAAGACATCTCTCCTTTGGGGATTGAAACCAAGTCACCTCCTATTCTACATCTCTTCTTCTTCTTCAACCCTAATTCTCCATTCATCTCTCTGAAGTGTTCAAAGGCGAAGAAAGGGATCGGTGGATTGTTCAAGGACGCGAAGCAAGCAAAGACGGAAGCATAGCTTGGGAATTGGTGTACTCTATTTCCCTGTTATTTTCTTAGTTTTAGTTGCTTAGTTAATTGAATTTTAATCATGAATGCTTTTGTTGTTGCAAACATGAGCGGCTAATCCCTCTTCTAGGGGCTTAGGTCGCGAATCATGAACTTGTGTTAATTTAATTGCTTAGAATATTTTCTTGTATGATGATTGCTTTGAATTGATGTTTAGTTCTTATTTTATATATTTGTGAGTTATGCATGACTTGTGTTTTTGAAACCACACCTTGCGGAGGTAGTGACAGCCCTCTTGTTTTCAAGGGTATTTAAGCCATTGATAAAGCTGAGTCTTGTACACGAATAACCCTAGGGATAATAGATTAGATGGCCCAAATCGAGTCTACCCCTGATCATAAGAACTAAAGGTTGGACATGGAAAGTTGTGGGAAACCAATTTACGAGTACTTCGCAATCGGGATACTTTAGGTAGTGACAGCCCTAAGACGAGGTAAATTAATATGATAGGCTTGAAACATGAAAAGTATTGATTCTAAATAGAAATAGACCAACCTAGTTGGAACTCCCATCAAAACAAAGCATGAATCAAGAGAATAAACCAAGCGCTGAGTTAACCAAGGGATTGTAGACCAAATGCCCCTAGACTTCATTAACTTGATCACAATCTTATTTTCTTATTTTGATCTTAATTTAGTTTTTGTTACAAACCAACTTCTCTCGGGTATTGAACCCAACAATTGTTAGATTTGCAACAAACTCCCCCCAATTTACTTATTCGCACTTAATTTAGGACTGATTAATTTAGTAAAAACTATAATTGTCCTAGTCTTTGGATCGACACCCATAATTACTACAATGATAGATTGTGCGCTTGCAATTCAATCTACTCTGCGTATTTAGGGTTCTTATAAATTTAAAGCAATAGTGTATGAAATAGACCGATTAATTATATACCCAAAATACACATCAACCATCTCTGATACCATCTCAAATATTGAACACCTTTAACTTTCTGAGTACTGGTACCAGTCGGTACCACTATTTGTGTTGTTGGTATGTTGTTTTTTTGTAGTTTTTTTTTTTGTAAGATTGAATTTTGTTCAAGTTTTATTTTCTTAGATGGCTCAAAGTTATAGAATCACAATTAATTGTTGAACTAAGATGCTATAATTCCAATTTTGCATGGAAAACATGGAAACTATTAATTTAATTATTGTATGAATTATTTAGTATCATATCTATTTATTATTATTGTACTTTTCAATTGTATGAATTATTTTTTATCATCATCTTTATTTGTTGTATTAATTATTAATTAACATTTTTTGTATTGATTATTAACTTTAGGTAATTTTAATTATTTGCTGTAAAACGTTTGTAATATGTTGGAAATGATAATTGTATTAGATGTCAAGAAAAATGTGAAGAAGGGGTATTTAGATCTTTATATACTACAATATATATTTTACTTGGTCTTTATTCTTTATTCTTAATCACAGTACCGTACCACTGGTACTGAGCGGTACTGTACCAGAATCCAACCTTTGACCCTAAACCCTACCAGTATGACTGGTACAGGCGTACAGCCCCCTATTAGCAAAGATCGCTGATACAGCATTCTAACATCACACATAAATTATAATTAAAACTAAAAAACAACAACAAACTAAATATAAAATTGGTCCTGAGCAGTGAGCATTCCCTTCATCCCTTCATCCCCTCTCTGTCTACCATAGAGGATCTTCAAATCACATTAATCCGGATCCAGTAACAAATTTGTGCCCATCAAACTCCTCCTGCTAGCATTACAGAATTTGATCCAAAGTCTCCCATCATCCACTATCCTGTCAGTTACCAATCGCGAAGGAACCGTTATTCCTGAAAATATTGTCTCGTTCCTTCTCTTTCATAGATGCCAGCAGGTACACTAAAACAATGCTTTCCATTCGTAATAACGTCGCGTTCCTCTCAATCTTGCACATTCTAACGATTTAAGCCAGATTGCCTCAATCTTTTGTTTCCGGGTGCATGATATGGTAGCCGATTCTTGTTCAAAGATCACACCACACTTCAACCGAGTTTGGGCATAGAAATATTAGGTGAAGGGAAGAGAAAAAATTGATTTTGAGTTATATATCGGATAAGGGTATGAATTAGAGCAATTTCATTTCATACATGCTATCATATAGGTAATTAATAAATATAAAATTATAAATAATATTTTCTTAATAATTAATTTAATTATGTAGTATTTTACATTATCACAGAATTGTTTATACAATATTTTATTTTATTTATTTTATTAGTAATTTATTTATTTTTAAATAATAAGGTCAACAATTATATATTATATTTTATATTTTATGATATTATGTACAATTATACATGTTCCATTTAAAGTAGTATATCCATTCGTCTTATTGTTTTGTAAGTTAATTGACCTAGTTTAGATAAATTACTTTTTCAACTATTGAGGGCTGAGAGAATTTTTTTCTTCTATGTACCAATTTTGCCCTTCTTAAAAACCTTTATATTTTTAATTTTCTACTTCTAATTAAAATCTGTTATAATTAAAAAGTTAATAACCTGTTAAAAGATAGAAAGAAATAGCTAGACATTAAAAATAGAATATATTTTATTTTTATTTGAAGTCCATAGGCTTGAAAACAGAAATTTGATTCTTTATTTATTTTTATATCTAATGTCCCCTTTTTTGCTCTATTTTATTCTGATTTTAGAGTCTAATGTTACTTTTTCTAAGGAAGAACCAACTTTGACTGAATTATTCGCAAATTTTACGAATATTTTCCAAATTTTATGAATTATTCATGAAATTTTTTTGTCTGCTCTTTTGTGGAACTGAAATCTCCGATCTGGATAATTCTAAATTATTTCCGAATTATACTCGAATTATTTCTATAGACTCACTCTTTTTTCTATGTTATATTTAAAGTGTTACAAAATTCTTGTAGCCGGTAGTCAGTGAAATCAAATGAGGACATAATTAGTGTATTACAAACGGGCAGGGCCGGGCAGGGCAGGGCACGGGCATGCGCGGGCACGGGCGGATGCGGGCACGGGCGTCACGGGCACACGGGCACACGGGCGCGGGCACCGCGGGCGTTTTTTTCAAAAAATCTGCCCTGCCCGTTTAATGCCCGTGCCCGCCGCGGGCGCGCGGGCAGGACAGGCCGGACACCGCGGGCAGGGCCGGGAATTTTTTTTTCTTTTTTTTTTCTGTTTTTTTTTTCTGTTTTTTTTTCTGTTTTTTTTTCTGTTTTTCTGTAATAATAAAATATAAATTAAAAATTTCTTAAATCAATTACTTTAAAAATAATATGTCAAATGAATTTAAATTGGCATGAATTTGGATTTATAATTTATTGGTTTTCAAAGAAAAAAAAACTGAAAAAAAACTGAAAAAAAAACCGAAAAAAAAACTGAAAAAAAAAACTGAAAATTCAAATCTAATTACTTTAAAAATTCAAATCTAATTACTTTAAAAAAATCTAACATATTCAATTACTTTAAGAAAATCTAACATATTCAAAACAATTACTTTAAAAATAATTAAGTTCTTATTTTAAAACAATAGATTAAAAAATAAAAGTTACCCTCCTCTTTTATTCCGGGCTTGGGACCGGCTATGTAAAATAACATAGGCAGAGTTCTAACTTTTTTTTTGTTAGTAATTTTTCGTTAAAATGAATAATTTAAAAACTAATTGAAATGTTTAGAATCTTATAATTTAAAAAATAACCATAAAGATTAAAGATGTTAGAAATATATACCGACACTATTTATCTAGAAGTTCGCATTCCTATACCATTGTTCGCTCTCTTCCGCACCATCTGAATCCAAATTAGCCTCGCCCCCGTGCCGCACCTCAGTACCGCTCTCTTCAGTGTTGGCTTCGGGTGATGATTGTTGTTGAGGCAGATGTTGCGTGCGCTCTTCAGCATCAATCCAGTCTTTTAAGCACACAAGTCTCTCAAAGACATGTGCACCCAACTTACTGTGTTTATCGGAGAGGATCCTGTTCGCCGAACTAAAACAACTTTCGGAAGGGACGGTTGACACCGGCAAGTCAAATACATCACGGGCCATCATCGCCAGGACTGGAAAGATCCTTGCATGCCTCCTCCACCACGCAACAACGTCAACAGTTTCAGGTTCATTGAACATCGCCATATAGCTCAACATCTCGTTTGTGGATGTGTGCGGTTGGCTCTCTGGCTGGAAATCTGCTAACAATCCACCACTGCTAGTGCTCCTAGAAGTGAAACTATAAAAAAAAAAAAAATTAGCGGACAAATAATGTAGATATTATAAATAATAAATATTAAAAATACATGTATATTTATATTTATACCTAGGGCCAGCTTGGGACGAAGACGGGTTCTGATTGCCATTCATTCTTGAGCTGTATATGTGAAACATCTCATCGAACTTCGAATCCACGTATGCCTCCACCCCGGTGTTGTCTAAATGTAGATAATCTTTGTACCTTTCAATAAATTTGACCGTGTAATACTTCTTGTATGCCGGGTGGAGGCAGTTTGCGATAACGGCCAAGAGGGGTACATCTTCCCAATATTTTAGGAATTTTTGTTTCATGGCATCTACGATCGGAGTGAGAGATTTATCATTGATTTCAGCTTGTTCCAAATCATTATATACCTTGGAGATGTAATAGAGATGTTCGAGCAACTTAAACGACGTTGGTGAGTACGAGCAGGATAGTTGAACGGTTGCTGTAAAGAAGGCTTTTAGAAACTCCTTAACCCTTTCTAGTTGCTCCCATTCTCGGTTGGTGAGATCCAATGCCAATCCCTCGGGGATTGAGCCTCTCAAAGCCTCCCCTATGACAGCTCTGTAAGGAAGACATCGGTGTAACATCCTATAGGTAGAGTTCCAACGGGTATCTATATCCCAAGGTACTCTCAACTTGCTCATATTATAGTGGACACATAATCTCGCAAACCGTTGTTTTCTTTCTTGGTTCGAAACAATGTGGTTGAGAGCATCTTTAAATTTAATTATCAGTAGCTTTACGGCTTCTGTTTTAAGACCCGCCTTCACGACGAGGTTAAGTATGTGGCAAGCACACTTTTGGTGAAACATTTCACCGTTCATAATCGGGTTTAGTGACCGTTTAAAAATCTCAATGGAAGCTATGTTGTTGCTAGCATTATCGAATGAGATAGAAAAAATCTTATTATCCATATTCCTCTTAAGGTTATAATCTTCTAAAACGTCAGTAGTTGATTTAAAAATTACATTTGCAGTGTGCGGGGAGTCCAACACTCGAAAACTTAATACCCTCTTTTGTAATACCCAATTATCATCCATCCAATGCCCGGTAATACAAGAGTACCCGAGTCCATGTTTACCAGCAGTCCATATATCGGAGGTAATTGAGACCTTATTGTTTTGGTATGCAAATGTAGCTTTCAGATCATCTTTTCTGTTGGTAAACTGGTTTTTTATTTCACTAGACAATTTTTTATGATGAATCCTCTTGTACAATGGTTGAGAACACCCCCGAATGACCAACCGGGCAAAACTCAGGCAACCACCCATACTTATTGGTTGTTCTTTATGGGTAATGTACCGAGCCAATTCACTAAGCATTTTTGATTCATCGAATTTTGGGTTGGTTCTGGTACCATCCGCGTTCAATAGGGTTTGGATTTGTCTCGGTCCAACATTTTCACTTGGTTGTTGACCATGGTTTTTGTGCATTTCGGCATATCTCTTAAAGCTATTCATATCGTCCTTTCTTTTATACACAAAAGTCTTGGGACAGTCCTTTACCTTACATTGTAGATATTGCATAGTGCTCTCCTCATCTCTTGTCCAATCATAGTATTCCAACCATTCTTTATTGTATTCGGGCCATTTTTTCGCCTTCTTTCCTGCTGGTTGTTGCGGGGGCACTTCTTCTGTCAGAGGAGGGGCATCTTCTTCTTGAATTTCATGGAGACTTGTCGGAGGAGTACCTCCTATAGGGGCAGTGTCCGTGAATTGACTCGATGCTACAGAAGAAGTGTCTCCCTGTGCATACGGTGGTATCGGTTGATGTGCAACACTCAAAGTGCCTCCCTGTGCATACGGTGGTACCGGTTGATGTGCTTCTTGTGGAATAAATATGTTTGGATCATTTGAAGTATAATACGGTGCGATCATTTGAGGGGGTTGTTGACAATTTAAATCTAGCATTTGGTCTCTTCTTTGATAAGTTAGTGGATAACTGGGTTGATAATTTTGTTGATAATTTTGTGGATTTTGTGGCATAGTGGGGGCAAAAAGTTCGGTCGACATTCTTTGGATTTGTTCTTCCACCGATTCGCGATTAGGAGTTGTCATTTTTTAACCTATTACAAAAAAATAAATCTAACTACTTAACATTCAAAATAAAATCTAAAATATTCTAAAATAAATCTAATTACTTCACATTTTCAAAAAATAAATCTAACCTATTTTTTTTAACCTATTAAAATTAAATCCGAATTTCAAAATAAAATCTAAAATATTCTAAAATAAATCTAATTACTTCACATTTTCAAAAAATAAATCTAACCTATTTTTTTTAACCTATTAAAAATAAATCCGAATTTCAAAATAAAATCTAAAATATTCTAAAATAAATCTAATTACTTCACATTTTCAAAAAATAAATCTAACATATTTTTTTTAACCTATTAAAAATAAATCCGAATTTCAAAATAAAATCTAAAATATTCTAAAATAAATCTAATTACTTCACATTTTCAAAAAATAAATCTAACCTATTTTTTTAACCTATTAAAAATAAATCCGAATTTCAAAATAAAATCTAAAATATTCTAAAATAAATCTAATTACTTCACATTTTCAAAAAATAAATCTAACCTATTTTTTTTAACCTATTAAAAATAAATCCGAATTTCAAAATAAAATCTAACATATTCTAAAATAAATCTAACTACTTCACATTTCCAAAAAATAAATCTAACCTACTTTTTTTAACCTATTAAAAATAAATCCGAATTTCAAAATAAAATCTAAAATATTCTAAAATAAATTTAATTACTTCACATTTCAAAAAAATAAATCTAACCTACTTTTTTTAACCAATTAAAAATAAATCCGAATTTAAAAATAAAATCTAACATATTCTAAAATAAATCTAATTACTTCACATTTCAAAAAAATAAATCTAACCTACTTTTTTTAACCTATTAAAAATAAATCCGAATTTAAAAATAAAATCTAAAATATTCTAAAATAAATCTAATTACTTCACATTTCAAAAAAATAAATCTAACCTACTTTTTTTAACCTATTAAAAATAAATCTGAATTTCAAAATAAAATCTAAAATATTCTAAAATAAATCTAATTACTTCACATTTCAAAAAAATAAATCTAACCTACTTTTTTTAACCTATTAAAAATAAATCCGAATTTCAAAATAAAATCTAACATATTCTAAAATAAATCTAACTACTTCACATTTCCAAAAAATAAATTTAACCTATTTTTTTAACCTATTAAAAATAAATCCGAATTTCAAAATAAAATCTAAAATATTCTAAAATAAATCTAATTACTTCACATTTCAAAAAAATAAATCTAACCTACTTTTTTTAACCTATTAAAAATAAATCCGAATTTCAAAATAAAATCTAACATATTCTAAAATAAATCTAATTACTTCACATTTCAAAAAAATAAATCTAACCTACTTTTTTTAACCTATTAAAAATAAATCCGAATTTCAAAATAAAATCTAAAATATTCTAAAATAAATCTAATTACTTCACATTTCAAAAAAATAAATCTAACCTACTTTTTTTAACCTATTAAAAATAAATCCGAATTTAAAAATAAAATCTAACATATTCTAAAATAAATCTAATTACTTCACATTTCAAAAAAATAAATCTAACCTACTTTTTTTAACCTATTAAAAATAAATCCGAATTTAAAAATAAAATCTAAAATATTCTAAAATAAATCTAGTTACTTCACATTTTCAAAAAATAAATCTAACCTATTTTTTTTAACCTATTAAAAATAAATCCGAATTTAAAAATAAAATCTAAAATATTCTAAAATAAATCTAATTACTTCACATTTCAAAAAAATAAATCTAACCTCAAATCTAACTACTTAACAAATTTAACAAATCTAATTACTTAACATTTAATAAATCTAACATTCAATTTAAATTCTAAATTTATCTACAAAAAAAAATCTAACATCAAATTTAATTTTTAAATTACTCTACAAAAATAAATCTAACATTCAATATTTCAATCTAACAAAATTTAATCTAGCAAAATTTAATCTAACAAAATGTAATCTAACAAAAATTAATGTTACCTTTTTAATTTCGCGGGAAAATCTTCGAGAATAACTTCGTAATTCCGTTTCCGTGTTTGCGTTTGCGTATTTGTTAAACAACTATATTTTTTTAACAATAAAATTAAAATTGGAGAATAATAAAAATATTGAGATTGAGATTGAGAGAATGAGAGATGAAAATATTGAGAGAGATGTGAAAATATTGAGAGGATTGGGTGTATATTTATAGATTTTTTTTTGGAGGGATTAAAATTTAAAATATGAATTTTTAAAAAAAAAAAAAAAAATTATGGAGAGGGCTGCTGCCCCTGTGGGGGTCCGGCTGGGAGGAGAAGGAAGGGGGGGGCCGGGTGGGGGGAAAATTGGGGGGAATTTCAAAATTTCAAATTCAAAAAATTTGAATTTTCGGAAAAAAAAAAAAAAAAAAAAAACACGGGCGCGGGCGCGGGCACGGGCACGGGGCGCGGGCGCGGGCACGGGCGCGCGGGCACGGGCGGCGCGGGCGCGGGCAACGGGCACGGAGGGCCGGGCAATCGCGGGCGGGGTTCCAAAAAATCGTGTCCTGCCCGTTTAACGCCCGCGCCCGCGTGCCCGCGGCGTGGGCGCGGGCAGGGCACGGGCAGGGCGCGCCCGCGGGGGCATTTACCAAACACTAGACATAATTCTCTTTTTTTTTTCTTAGTACGACCAACAAAAGTTATCAAATTGAATTAACGACACTCACAAAAGTCCAAACAATTTCCAAATATATAATCAATACTACCCTATCAAAAATATTAGAATTTTCTTTTCATGCTACAGTGCTTATATGAGAATTGCGTGGTCTATAAATTAGTAGTATTTTATTGAAAGCAAAAATAAGAAAGCATTAAAGAAGGGCAAAATTGTAATTAGAAGAAAAGATTTCGAGAGCACTCCTCCCATAATAATATTTATTTGTTTGTTGTTCGCTAAGAGTAAGCTTGGTTAGATTGTGGATAGGTTATTTTTGGAGTTAGGCTATTCAGAATAGCTTATTTGGTGTTTGATTGAGTTAGAATTGTTAGAATTGAGAATTATATTTTGTTATCTTATTAAAATAGATTATTCCTAAGAATTTTGAAATTTTGCTAATAAGACAAACAATAGTTATTTTTTATTTGACTATTCTGATTATTTTTGTTTTGCAATCAAGCAAATTAGTGTAAAGTAAGACTAAATTTTTAATGGCTCAAGAGAGAACGAGGGGGAAAGAAATACTTAGGTACAAAAAATTCTTCATTTTATTTGTATTATATATGTTTGACACTAAAAAGATGTTTAGCTTTCAATTCAATTGAGCACCTTAAGTATTGTTCAAACTATTAAAAGTTTTATTCTCAACGTATCCTATTGTAATAGTTAGAAAATTAAATACATCTTTTCTTTATAATAATAATGCTCCTATCATGCATAAACCAATCACCATCTCTCTGGACCAAAAATTTTAAAAAAAAGTAATTGTTGCGTAGTTACCAGAGTAACAGCACATCCATCCTGACCATAATCAAATTCATGATAGCAACAAAATGATAGTAATGTAACAACTGCATATTGCCGATTTGTCAAATTTCTGAGCATTCAAATTCTTTTTAAATATTATAGTCACAATATTCGCGAATTATTTGTGAATAATTTGGTTTTTTTAGTAACGTCAAACTGAACGCCGAATTATTCGCGAATGATTCACGAATTATTAACGAATTTTTTCTAGAATCTTTTTTTTGCTCCCTTGCAGGATTAAGATCTCTAATCTGAATAATTCCAAATAATTCATTTGACATTGGCGAACCGAACCCAAATAATTCATTTGTTACTATGTGAAAAGACTCTCTTCTCTTAAAAAGTCACGCAGTTCACAGCACCAACAGTGCCACATTAAATCAGGCCTTAGGTAATAGCAAGGTACACCTTATTTTCTGTATAAACTAAAAGCTAAGAAGTAAACTTCAGATAAGGACTGTTTACTGGCCGCTAAATCAATGAAGTATTTTAAATGATGCCTAGATGTGGAAAAGGAGAATCTTTTCTTCTTCTTTTTTCTTTATATAGATATATATATATATATATATAGATATATATATATATATATATAGATATATATATATATAGATATATATATATATATATATAGAGAGAGAGAGAGAGAGAGAGTGACTAATATGATTTCAGTAGCATATGGGCCGAAGTGCTTACGGTTCAAATTTAAAATTTTAAAATCTAAAAAGTCGATCTGAACCGTTAGATGTGTTCTTCATATTGAAAAATGCCTGGAGACCAAATTTTACATTTTTTGAATTTTTTTTGCTATTTATTAAGCCACTTTGAAAATCGCTGATCCAATGGTGGCTTAACCCAACAGTGCCACCGTTGGATCAGCAATTTTCAAAGTGGCTTAATAAATAGCAAAAAAATTTCAAAAAATGTAAAATTTGGTCTCCAAGCACTTTTCAATATGGAGAACACATCTAACGGTACAGATCGACTTTTTGGATTTTGAAATTTCAAATTTGGACCGTAAGCACTTCGGCCCATATGCTACTGAAATCATATTAGTCATTCTCTCTCTCTATATCTCCATTCTTATATAATGCACGTAGTTGTCCTGATCCGCCAACGGCTGAGATTAAAATATGAATTTTTGGATTTAATATCAGCCCTCCAATCACATAATATGTCTTCTTTTGATTAAATATATATGTTTTATGTGTAGAAATCTAAATTTAGTTACAAATATACTCGCCACACATATTACTATATAGTTTGTCACAATTAAAAAATTATTATCCGTTTAGAAAACAACCTGGTTCAATCAAATTCCTTAAATTATGGAAGTGTCTCTCCAGAAATATCGTTTACTTTTAGATCATTTCCTTCTCCTCTCTTGTATAATTGGAAACAAATTAGAGCATGCAAATAATTAGCTAGATCTTTTCCTCATTTGCTTATAGGTTGGTTTCTGGAGTGCCTTATATTGTTGGAAACAATCAAAACATACAAATAATAGATGATATATTTGTCTCATTTGCACAGAATATATCATAGTCTGAATTACCCTAATATAATTGACACATTCTACTAACTTCATAAAATTTTAAGTAATAAAGACATAGTAAACTTGTTAAGTTTGTACCATGATACATGAAACACAATAAAACAATACACGTAACATTTTTTACTTGTCTAGGTATCCGACAGAAATACATATACGTAACATTTTTATTTTAAATGTTTAAAAAAATCAACGCTTGAACCAGTTGATCTATCGGTCCGACCAGTAAACTATTGAACCGAGGCTTTATCGGGTCGATATCCGGCCCAGTTTTGATAACATTGATGAAAATGAAAATTATTCAATATTTCTGAATCTGTAGAGAAAATTATTTTTATGATATGCTATATTCATTGTGTTAAGAAGAGAACTAATCTTTATTAGGGCTACTGTATATTTGAGAAAAGACGAAGAACATATTTTGTGCTAATGGAAATAATTATATATTTCTGATTTGGAGAGAAAATGAAGTTTCATCAAGAATATATATGTAGAGAAAATCCTTAGTTGAATCATTTAATCATATTTTTCCCAATTTTGTTTATTTACAAATTATTTCTCCTCTAACTATTTGAATCATTTAATGACTTGTCTTTTTTGTGGAGAAAATTAGATATTAAATCGTATTGTGTTTTGTGTTAAATTTCCCAACTACACGGCCAACACAAGACGAGAAGCATTGTGCAGTGAAACTTATAAGTTCAATTTAATAGTTTTTAAATTGGAGTGGTACCAGTTTCTTCATTGCTTAGTGGTACATGTTTTTGATGTAAGAGGGGCTGATTTGAATAATAATTTAAATTATGAGTCTTAATCCACTTTGGAAGATGTAAGTTAAGTTTTACTCTAGGGTTATAATACATTTACTTTCTAGGTGATAGTTATACTTAATAGTTTTGTGAACAAGCATTTATATTGTTGTACTTACGCGAGAAATAAGATATGAACCACATTAATTTAACGTTTTATTATTTTATTATATGTTTTCAATTTGAACAATTATAATCTACTTTTCATATTTTGTTTGTTCATTTTCATAACTATTTGACTACATTAAAGAGGGTCACACTGGTAATGATACTTCAAGGACTTTTTTCATGTTATATTTGATCATTTTTTTCATTTGTTGTTATTTCTTTTATTGTTATTTATTGTTTGAATTTTTTTTTCTTTCATTTGTGTCTTTTATTTTCATTTGAATATATTTTTTCTTAATTTTGTGTGAATGTCAAATAAAAATGTCTCTTTATATTCTATTCAATCTTATAATATGTTCCCGTTGCAACGCAAGGGCACGATACTAGTATATATATATGTATGTATGTATGTATGTATGGCGTGCTCATTCCTGACAAAAGGTAACTAAAATTCAAGCTAGCAATGATCTCAAAGATATCCAGATCACAAAAATTAAGAAGAAATTAAAAACAAATGTCAAACACTAAATAAATAATAATTAAATTTTAATTTTTAAATCTCTACATTCTCGTATATATCTTTTTTTAATTGTTTATAGTGCAGACCACATTAGCAATTATTGCTAAACCTATAATACAGAGATGCTCTCAAAAAAATTATTATTTGAATGTAGTTTTATAAAATTAAAACAATTAGTCGATATTTGTGGGAAATGATAATTCTAATATCATGAAAATCGCAAGTGATGAGGTGTTTATAAAATTAAATGTGAAATTATTAACAAAGCCCATTTAAGTCGCTCGTCAGTGTCTATCACCGTGATTAATTAATTTTCTATCAAGATTGATTAGTCGGTCAAGAATTTAAAAGCTTAAGATGTTTATTAACTCTCATGATAATGCTGTTCTAACTAAAAGATACGACTTACAAATAATTTCAGATTTTGGTTTACTATTCTACCAGAAATTAATATTTCAATATTAGAGAATTATATTTTGAATCTGAAAGCTCGTAGCTCCAAAATGAGTCCGGCTAGTATGACATCGGTGTTATATGACACCAACTCCAAAATTGATTGGATATAGTTCAAACGACTAATTCGAACCGTTCAAACCGATTTACTTTATGAGTGATGGATTTACATGCAATTTTTTTATATTTTCGAATTATTTTAGTATCAAATCAAGCGGTTAAAAATGTTGAAAAATGAATGCATTAAAATTAACTTAAAAACTCACAAATTTGACCACTTGACTTGATACTAAATAAATTCGAAAAATTATAAAATTTGCATGTAACGCACAACTAATGAAGTATATCGGTTTTAACGGTTTGGATTCACCGTTGGAACTTGATTCGGTAGATTTTAGAGTTAGTGTTATATAAACTGAAATGACCCTAATATTATACTAGCCGGACTCCTCCAAAATCCGGCTACAATTTTTTTTAAATTGGAGAGATTTGACTGGTTGTCTCCATCTTTTATCTCAAAAAAATATATTATTTTTGAACTTTGGCAAAGTAGAATTGTAATATAAAGTGTAATATCTAGTTTTTGTTAGAGTCATTGATAGAAGATGTACAGTAAAATTATAGACTAATTTATTTTTGAGTAAAAATTAGAAATCAAACTACTCAACTATTTAATATCTATAAAAAAAAAATCTATCTAAATTTCGAATATGCGATCTCCCACACAAATTATAGACTATTTAGTATGCAATATTATGCTTGTTTGACCGTTTTAATATACAGTAGTTTTTTTACAATGAAATTGGGCATTCAAATTAAATGATTAATATGCTACTACTTATTGTTTTTTATTCTAGTGAGCAACATGAAATTACAATAGATATGGTATTGCAAACATTTTTTCTCAATATTCGAAACCCTCATAACTCACTTATTTCAGTCTCTTCTTTTTGACTAGTATTTCGTGTAGCTTACATTAGACTAATGAATCCCATTTTTTTTTCCAAAATTCGATCTTGAGCAAACTTTCTTGATTTCTATTCACTGAATTTTGGATGAGCTAAACTTTTTATCTATATCCCTTTTATCTATCCTAAAGATTTGAAAAAAAAATCGTCACATGGAATTCTATTCTCCTTCATTTCTTATTTAAATGGATAAATATATTTTATTTCGACTAATAATTTAGATATGCATAAATGTTAATATAAACACATATTTATCGTCAACTTTATTTAGTTATAACGTAAAGCTTAACCCCTTAATGCTACTAAACACTGATCCGTTAAAGCTTTCCATTTTTTAACGAAAAAACTTGGAAGCAAATTGAATGTCCTTGTGTTACTCATCTGATCATATTTGATTATGGAAGAAAGATGTAAAATAAATTTCTCATTACATTTAAAATTATTAAATAAGGAGTAAAATAGAAGAGTAAGATGAAGTAATGACAGAATAAGTTAAACAATCTCTTCACAAGTATGACATATTGTTATGAACATAGATTAATATTCAAATATCTTACGCTTTCAGATAAATTAATTTAAATCATGATTTAACTATCAAATAAAATGTAAAACAAAAAGAGTAAAATAAAATTAACAATTTTATCCTCCTCAAATATATAGCAACCAAACATAACCCTGGAGCGAATCATATAACAAAAAGACACGAATAATAAAACAAAATCTTTATATTTCAAACAGGCTCCGAAATAAATTTAAATTTTCCTGGAGTACCTACTCATTCCCTTTTAGCCTCTCTGGGAAAAAAAACACAGAGGATCAAGACAAAATAACATGATCTTCATTTTGTATGATTTTGCAATATCTTTCTGCTCATAAGAATTTTAGGATTCTTCTATTAAAAAAATATCTGGAATCATTCAAAAATGAAATATTGTTGTTGTGGTATGTACCTAATCATGTATTGTTCTTCTGGCCACTGTTGCTAAAAGCGGACGAAATGTAAAGAAAGAGCTTCAACACGTCAGAAAAAACCAAACAAATTAAATTCCCAGAACTAAAATTCTTCTAGAAAACATTACAAATTTTTTTTTTCAAAAAATCTTTAGTTTTAATATAGAAAAAGGGATAATGAAATTATTTACAATGTTCTAGTAAATTATTGCTCTTATATCATTTCGCATGAACTAACATTGGCAGAGCTCTAGCTGCAATCTTTTGCCACTGATAAATCATTGCTTATATCATTGCTAATTAAATATAGCATGCAATGCGACTTCAACGGATACAAATTATTTGTTTTAGCGGGTAAAGATATTGACAGATCACTTTTTGCTTCATTCAGCGCTTGAACAATAGAGACAAAGAAGCGCTAAACATGATTTATGCTCTGCATAAAGTAAAAAATTGTTTGTCAATATCTTTACACTTATTTAACGGCACATGCATTTTAAGGGAAAAAAGGAAGTTGAGATCAACGGTACTGAAGAAGCATTCTTAATCTTTTGTTGTTTACGCACTTTAATGCAAAAATGACAATTTTGAATTTTGTTCTCATCAACTTTTTTTTTTTTTTTTTTAGGCCATCACTTTCTCTCCCCCTCACCAAACACGTTGCTTCAAAAATGAAGAATTGCATTTTAAGAAAAGAAATGAAAAAATAACAGAGTTCTGGACAACCATGATAGAAACAGAGTACCTTTTTAATCTTTTATTATTTCATTATCTCTATTTATTTTCACTTATTAAACTACCCAACAAACTGTTGTTGGGATTCTTTCATATAAATCAATTGCTTCTTCGTAAAGGCCATTGAACTCCTAGCTAGAGTTGTACCAACAATGAAGGCTGTTTTGATCTTCCTTGCCATTTCAGTTCTCTTTTCTAATGCTGGTTAGTTATTTCTTGCTCATACAGCATTCTTATATGGTTGTATTATTGGGATTTTGATCAGTCTAACCCAGTTTGGTTTTTGTAACACAGTTGCGTATGACCCTCTCGATCCTAACGGGAATATAACCATTAAATGGGATGTTATATCATGGACACCTGATGGATATGTTGTAAGTATATAACATTTTATAATTTCTTGTTAAATAATTAATGTAATTGATTTCTTAAGCTTCATTATTTTAAAACTTTAGGCAGATAATTTAAAATTAAATAACATAGGTAAATTGTTTGATAAGTAAAAGAATTGAATTAGAAATTTTGGTATATGAACAGCCAGTGATGAATGAAGTTGATTTATATCTATTGTAGGCGCTAGTTACCATGAACAACTTCCAAATGTACCGGCACATCATGACCCCGGGTTGGACCTTGGGCTGGAGCTGGGCAAAGAAGGAAGTGATCTGGTCCATGGTCGGTGCACAAACGACCGAGCAAGGTGACTGCTCCAAGTTCAAGGGAAACATTCCTCATTGTTGCAAAAAGACCCCTCAAGTTGTTGATTTACTGCCAGGAGTCCCTTACAATCAACAAATTGCTAATTGTTGCAAAGGCGGTGTTGTTGCAGCATACGGCCAAGACCCCTCAGCAGCTGTCTCAGCATTTCAGGTGCCAAATGAATCTTTAATTATATAAGGAATTAAATACATACAATCTTAATTGAACAAGATTTACTAGAAGGGAGGGGGAAATACTTGTTAGAAATCGGTAGTGTTTGCTCTATAAATTGCTTGTTGTAATCGTGGCATTTTTATCTCCACCACAGGTGAGTGTCGGGCTTGCGGGCACCACAAATAAGACTGTAAAGCTTCCAAAGAACTTCACCTTGCTTGGACCTGGTCTTGGATATACATGTGGACCAGCAAAGGTAGTCCCATCTACAGTATACTGGACACCTGACCATCGCCGTAAAACACAAGCATTGAGTAAGTACCAATTAAGGTGCACTGTAATTGAATTCTTGCTTATAATAGGCTTTTATAACTTCTACTAAAAATCATACAACTTTTTTGGACAGTGACATGGAATGTGACATGCACGTATAGCCAAGTTCTGGCCTCAAAGTTTCCGTCGTGTTGCGTATCTTTGTCAACCTTCTACAATAGTACCATTGTGCCATGCCCCTCCTGCTCATGTGGCTGTCAGCACAAAAGTTGCATCCAGTAATTAATTCCTAGCTCTTTAATACCTCTTTTCTTTGTTTTTACCAGTAAAACTACTTGAGTCATTTTGAACTCTGAGGAACCCATTTTTTATATTCAGAGTTTGTATTAGTTACTGGTATTAATAACTTGTCTGAAGCATTTTGATTTGCGAAGTTTGACCACTCTCTTACTGGGTAGATAATAGTTACCTATAACAATTGTCAGAATGTATGTTTATCAACAGTAATTAATCATTTACCAGGAAAGATGCAAAGATCCTGACCACAACAGGTGTAAACACACCGCGAAAAGATGGCTCACCACTGCTCCAGTGCACAAGTCACATGTGCCCGATACGGGTCCACTGGCATGTAAAACTAAACTACAAGGATCACTGGAGAGCTAAAATTGCTATAACAAACTTCAATTACCGTATGAATTACACGCAGTGGACCCTCGTAGCACAGCATCCAAACCTTAATAACATCACTGAAGTTTTTAGCTTCTCTTACAAGCCAGTTTTACTCTACGGTTCCATCAGTAAGTATTTCAGCTTTTGGAAACAACTATTTTAGTACTTAGTCGGAGTAGAAAATCCCAATGAAAACAAATGTGATAAGTTGCAAAAGAAGAGTTTCTAAGACAGTTTATTGTAACTAAGTTGTTGTTGCTTTAGATTTTTATCTGAGAAAAGTATTTGTACCAGAAAGACAGACCTCTGTCAAAGCATTGCCCATTTGAACAACATTGCTTCTTTAAAATTCATCCAATTTATTTTATTTGATATGACATTATTAAATTTCATCCATTCTTTTCAAAAGCGCAATGTTCAGACAAAGGTACCAGATACATCTTGTACTATAACATGTTTTGGCAGTACTTAATTATGGAATACTTCATTAGACTTGTTATTTGCTGTCATGTTTATGTTTTCAATATTGATTAATTAATAACAATCAAACTTGATGTAAAACAGATGATACCGGAATGTTTTACGGGTTGAAGTACTACAACGACCTGTTGATGGAAGCAGGACCTGAAGGCAATGTCCAGTCAGAAATTCTCCTCCAAAAGGATCAGAACACTTTCACATTCAAGCAAGGTTGGGCTTTTCCGCGAAAAGTTTACTTCAACGGGGATGAATGTAAGATGCCCCATCCTGATGACTACCCCCACCTCCCCAACTCAGCTCCTATATTTGCAAAGAGACCCTTGCAACAGTTGTTATTTATTTTGGCATCTTTCCTTGTGGCGCTTCAAATGGTATGAGAATTAGATGATTTTTTTTTTTGGAAATTGCAAAACAGAAATCCATCTACAAACTGCAGAGAACTTTTAGGAATGCTTGAGATTTTGTACACTTGTAGAGGACGAAATTGAACGATATTTTGATTTGATTTTTGGCAAATGTCCCATGGACCAAAACGCTTATATTGTAAACAATTGAAGAGGAGAAGGGACAGCATGATTCGATGGGCGATTTGTGTAATTGTTTTTATGAATCTCCGAATATTTTCTAAACCAGGCAATTTGTTTTAGAAGCTGTCTGCAAAATGAATTCAGTCAATCAGGCCGAAAATTAAATTAAAATGAATTGAATTGAAACAAAGGTGGAACTAGGGGTGTCAATGGCACCCTTATATCCGTTTACCCGATTCGTACCGTATCCGACAACAGCTACGGGTAAGATTTTTGTTTCATAAACTTAACGTGTGCGGGTACGAATAAATATTTTTTTTCGTTATCTAAACGAGTAAGAATCCGGATAAAGCTTATTTCATACCCGTTACTCGATTAGATAATTATAAAAGAAAAATTATATATATTATTAGGGATTGAAAAAAATACTTTAATTAGTTTACTTGCGCTTAGTATAATTAGTTTTTTTTTAAATAAAATACTATGCATGTGTCAAACAAATGTATATATTTTAACATTTTATTTAATAAATAATAAAAAATAATTATTATATTAGTATTACCCGTTATTTATCCACTACCGTTCGTCATCTGACAACCACAACAAGTAAAAATAGAATACGAATAAAATAATTTGTAGCGAATACAAATAAAATACAAATAAAAATAATTTATAACGGATATAAAAGTACTCCCACCAAATCCTTACCGTACCGTTAGAGGTGGAACGCGCAGCCTGTATTGAAAATGACAAGGTTTACATCCCCAAATTTTGACCTACTGGTGAAATATCAATTTTCCAGACTGGCATGCGCTATCAAGACCAGCACTATACATAACACGTGCCCAAATTTTGACCTTCTAATTGTCAGTTACACGTGGAGCACGAGTTCAGCATGAGTAATACTTAAAAAATAGAAGACAACTGTCACATTAATATAATGCTAATACAAAGTATTTGCAATACGTGTGAAGAAAATTACAGCTGACATAAATAACAAAAAAAACTAATTTTAGTCAAATTGCAATTAAGATTTAAGAAATAGCCAATGTATCCAGAGAAATACACTTGGAATAACTATGATAAGTGAATTATATACGTTATTTTTTTTTCATTTTATATTTTTTTATTATTTTGGTGGCCTGTATGGTTTCACCTGCCTTGGCGTTCATCACAATGTATTCCATAAATAAAATTGCATCCTATTAACTGAGACTTGGTGTAGTATAAAGCTATTTTCTTCAATATGTATTTCTATTCTACCAATATGTTTATGTTACGGATTTACAATGTAGACAAAATGAAATTATAAATAAACCCAGAATCTGCACATCATAAATCACCATTTTCGTTGTTCTTTCAAACAAAGAGCAGCACCCAGGTATCCCGACTTAAAAAAAAAAATCACCCTCGCAGAATCAACATGCTCGTCAGGGACAAACAAGCAACATAAATTGTATTTACCAGTCGCCGTGCTAATCTAGGCGAAGAATTTGGCAGCATGGGGTACTGATCTGGCGATGGCATTACGCAGTTATCCCCGTTGAAATAAACTCTTCGCGGGAATGCCCATCCCTTGGAGAAAGTGAAGGCTTCCGGATCCTTCCGGAAGAGTATCTCTGACTGTGCATTTCCATTAGGGCCGGCAGCCATTAGTAGGTCGTTGTAGTATTTTACACCCCACAACATTGCCGTATCATCTGCAAAATAAAGAAAAGAAAGATAGGATCACCATTTATTACCCTAGTAAACTAAAGTTTTTTCATAGAATTGATTAAAAGGTCATGCTGGTAATTGGACCATAATATTTTATATATTGCAATCAAATATTGGTATATAATTTGGCTTGGTGGAGGCAATTTCATCGCATTGCCAAGTTTCCACCTGGGATTTTGTCAAACTGGTACATGATTGGCACTTAAAATAAGCAGGACTGGCACTTGCAGCATAACTCTTGTTGGTGAATGAATCGGGGAGTTTACCCCACCCATTGTTGGCGCGCCTCATTTCGTTTTTGCTTGTTATTGAGGGTCTATTAATTTATGTAATACTTATGGTTCATACATCTTCTCATGTCCGTTCATTTAAGTTTCTAAACTCGAGGTGGAAGGAACAATTGACCTCAATATTGCAAATTCCGCTACCAATTTAGATGTCCTTGATCAGATGAGGTTTAACCGACTATAAAGAAGTAAAAGGTAGGAACTCACTTATGGTGCCAAAAGGTACCAGGGATTCATAATTGAAACTGAACATGGTAGTGAGATTATTGAAGTTAGGATGCTGGACAACCAAATTCCACTGGCTGTAGTTCATCCTGTAATTAAAATTTGTAATCGCAACTTTAACGCGCCAATAATCCTTATAATTCAATTTGACATGCCAATGGACTCGAACAGGGCACATGTGTGAGGTGCACTGTACCAATGGAGTATTGGTGCTCTTGCCAGGGCCGTTTATTGCCTGCTGCAAGTAGGGTGAATTTCCCCTACAATCAATAAAATAATAAATATAAAATAATGGTTAAATCGGCTATTGAACAAGAGCAAAATTTTATAGTGACTTTCATAACATGTTTTTACCGAAAAAAAAAAAATTCATCATTCAATTCCCTGGTGTGTTGCAAACAAAATAGTTCCTAAATTTGCATTGTGGAGAATAATCAAGGAACAGATAACTAAAGTAATAAAACTGACAAGTTTACCTTTCAGTTTTATAAGATATACGTTAACTACACGATTACATCACAGAACTGTTTTTGCAGAGTGCATCTATTACAACAACAACCAAGCCTTTAGTCCCAAACACACGAGCAAATTAAGGGTATCCATTATTTTGCAAAATATAAAATAAGGTACTTTTTTCCCTAAATGATTCAGATATTATGATGACTTACATAACACAGCTTCCCGGGTTAGTGTTGTTGTTTTGACATCCACACGAGCAAGTCGGGCAGTTGACAATGGTGTCATTGTAGAAGGAAGACATTGAGACACAACAAGTCGGGGTCCTTTGTGCCAGAAATTGAGAATATGTGCATGTTATATTCCATGTCACTGCTCACAAGAGACAAAAAATAAAATAAAATTACTTGAACTGTGAATTGAGAGGAAAAAAAAAACATGAGTGCCCTTTAAAGTAGGAACATAATGTATAATAATATAAAGGTAATGCCTGTACCCAACTTCTAGACAAGCCTAATATCCTCTTTTCACCAAGATAAGCCTCCATTAAAGATTAGAAATGAGTAATCTAATAGTTTTCAAAGAAGTTTCCAGAAAGTGATGATAATATAAAACTGCTGACATTAGCAATGACAATGGGTACAATGCACTGTATGATAAATAGTTATAGATTTTTTTTCCTTTTCGGCAGAGAAGATATAAATTTATGAGCAAACATATAAATAAAGTAAAACACTTTAGAGACTTACAGAGGGACTGAGTAATTCTCCTGCCATCCTGGGAGACAAATTTGCTTGACGGCACCTTCTTCGCGGGTCCACAAGTGTACCCAGGTCCAGGTGCCATGAGGGTGACATTTTTAGGTGCTCTGACAGTCGTGTTGGTGGTCCCAGACTGACCCACACTGATCTGAAAAGAGGCAACGGCATTGGGTGGGTCCTGGATCCATGAACTTACAACTCCCCCTTTACAACAGTTTGCAATTTGCATGTTGTATGGCGTACCTGCACAAAATTAAGTTTAATATACCAGTCCTGTGCTTCTAGGCATACAACTCCGGTGCAAAAGTACTTCAGTATTTTAAGGTCGGGTGCATCACACGAACCAGCATGGAACTCAGTTGAATTTACAACATAATAACCCCAAGTATGATTTGTAATATAAAATTGACCAAAATTTGCCATTCTGCTAACAATTGGCCAAAATGGCTTCAAAATATCTCAGAAGTTATGAAATCAAGTACTTGAACTTCAAAAATCAAAATGTTTAGGAGCACAAAAGTTTCAAAAGAACAAAAGTACTGCAGGATTTTGGTTGACACTACTAAAATGCCTCGAAGAATTGGGAGCAATGTTTCTTCCATTGGTGGATTCACTAATGTCTGCTGCAGGTATGTTATATTACCTCTGGTAGTTACAAATTCCATACAATTCCCCCAGCACATCTATGTACCAAATCATATTAAAGAAAGATATGAAAATATGTACCAGGTAAAAGGTCAACAATTGACGGGTTCCGTTTGCAGCAGTGGGGAATGTTGCCTTTAAACTTGGAGCAGTCACCTTGTTCAGTAGCCTGGCTACCGACCATGGACCATATGACCTCCTTCTTGGTCCAGGCCCACCCAAGTGTCCACCCTGGCGGTTGTATGTGCCGGTATTTTTGGTAATTGTACATCGTGACTACCCCCTTTATAAAATTCATTTGTCTCAATTTTAGTATAATAGGTTTTCCATTAAGCTAAACTGAATAGCGCGCGCGCGCATACAGATGGTTCATCGGGTACCTAACTTACTGGTACAGTCCAATTACATCCTTGCATGGAATTAAGTACCTGATTGATAGGGACTGGTACAGTTGGTATGTCCCTATAGTCAGACCCCACCACTTGGAAAGTCCAGGGGAAAAGGTCATAAAAAATTCTAAACCATGGATGGGGCTTTGATTGTCAAAAGGCAAAGAATACTGGTCAAAATTAGAAATTTCAAATTCAAAATTAAGAGGCAGGGATCCATCTAGTGATATTATTAAACCATGCAAGATAATTTCAGAGATGGTTGAAATTGATGGGCTGATAGTGACAATTGAATTAGCCGTGATAGACTAAAGACTACCACCAAAGTAGACAAAGTTTGTATATTTAAAATCTACCATAAAAAAATGTCTAATAGCGACACAAATTAACTTCTGAAAAGGCATTTCAAAAAAAAGGAATTGATAGGTTTTACTTACCACATAGCCATCTGCAGTCCATTGCATAATATCCCATTTAATTGTTATATTCCCAGTTGGATCAAGCGGGTCATATGCTTCTACATATTAAAGCAAAAGAAAAAGGACTATTTTAGTTTTTTAAACTGTGATTAAAGAGAGAAATTGTGAACACCACAAGACAATCAATCAACCAATAAATTTTGCTCAAAAGTACAGTTTTGATTATGCTTTCACTTTTCAGATATAACCTAATGTGAGGTACCACAAGCTTCAATTCTTTTGTACCCAAACAAAACTAGGGGGAATATTCCTTAAATTATTTTTTCAAGCTAAAAATTTCGTACAGATTCTTTCAGAATTGCACTACTTTGGCAACAAACAAAACAATAATAAGTTAAATTTTGTAGACCCAGTTATTCAACATAGTACATTGATTGAGGAAACAAAAAGAAAAGGTCCTTGTACTATTCCAAACTCTACTTAAAAGGAAAAATTACAAACCAACGGTACCGTACCGCTTCTCCCAAATCTGAACATTTAGTAATAGCGGGATTACAATTTTTTCTAACAAGGAACAACTTAAAGGCCCATGCAATTAAAAAAAAAAACGAATAATAAAAATTTATCTCCAAGTCGTGCTTTGCACTTGACGTATAAACCAAGAGGAAAATTCCAGAAAGCAAGAAAAAAAAACGGAGATTCGAAAATCGAATATAATGTTTTCAAACTAAAAGAAAGGTAATATGGTAGAAATTTTACCAACCTGAAGAGTGGGTTAGAAATGAAAGTGCCACAAAAAGGGCAATGGAGAATGCAAAACGCTTGAAATTCAAGCTTGATCGGTTCATGGTTTGCGTGATTTTCACTGACCAAATTGCTTGAGCTCTCTTTTAATTTGTGAAGAGCAAGAAAAGAAGAAATTGGTAACCAGCTTTCCTCTTTACTTAATTACTAATATTTTGTTAGTGAGAGAGAGAGAGAGAGAGAGAGAAGGGGTTTTAGTGCGTTTTAAGAGGAGAACCATAACGCGTGGTTTTATGGTTTTATGGGCAGGGGAGATTACGAGGATGTTATGTTCATGAAATATTAAAAAAAGTGTGCGCGCACCGAGTGATAGCAGAGAACTCAGAGAGAAAATCGATGTAGGTCCCACCTAACAGTGACTTCTTACTCTTAGTGCTACATGTTTCGAATAGGAAGAATGTGTGCATGCACTCTTAGCCTGTGATTTATTTTACGAGATGAAAATTGGAAAGCCAAGTTGTTTCTTTTCAAAAAAGAAAGCCATATTTTTTCCTTATAGGGTTGCGGGACTGAGGGACTCTATACACTGCTAGGTCCGGATCCTCTCTGACAAAAGTAAAACGAACGGATATTTGTCTCAAAGAAGAAGAAAAAAACGAATTAGACGTGGATATTCAATTCATATTTTGTTTGTAAATTGTAATATAGTATTGTTATGAATGAGGTTGTGATATTATGCATAGTGCGGATTGGTCCGTATTGTGGATTAATATGTTTATTTTTAAAGTTCAAACAGTTAATATGAACCATTCATGCTAACATGATCATGATACGTTTGTATTTTTTTTTATTTATTTTACTATTTTTTTCTATTAAAAAATAATTAAAATAATTAAATTTTTTTGTAAAATTTAATCTGCAAGTATATTTTCATATGAAAATCATATTAAATGGTTCACATTGATCATTTAGATTTTGAAAATAAAAGTATTGGTCCATAGTATGGACCAATCTGTTTTTATTATGAAAATAAAAAATAAGTATAAATTTATGACTAAAAATGTGTATATATTGTATATAATCAATTATACATTTTGCACTAAGAAAGAGTGCACAGGAAATAATTTGTCATCTACTCATCCGATAAGAATTCGAAATAATAAAATGACTTTTGATTAACTGTTACTGAATCAATGTGTTAAACGCTTCTATCATTTTTATCATTTTGTGTCGATATTTCCAATGTGCTAAATGATCTGCATTTTTGATGGAGCATTTCAGTCATGATCCGCATGACATATTTAACTCAACGGTATGTTTTTTATTGTATTATAAAAATAGAATATTTTGTATTATATTATTTCTTGTTTTTTGTATATTTTTTTTTATGAATAATTACGTTTAGAGAGGGAAGAATCAATGCAGGATTGAATTTGGACCCAGAGGATGTTAACACAAACAAAAGCAAGACAGCTATCCATGCATTCTAGAGGGTTCCAAGACATTTTTTTTTCCAAGTTTGCTAGGTGCCCAAATTAATTCTATCATTAAATAATATATTTACTTGATCTCAATAAAAATTTGCAGAACTTGTATCAAATTGAATTTTCCTACATAATTAGGAAAATGTTTTCAGCAAAAAAAAAAATTATATTTTATTGTCTATTTAATTCAGTATAACAGCTTCACTTTCATTGTATTGTAAGATGCTAAACAGTATATTTGCAAAAATAATATTATGATGGACAATTATTTTGTTAGTTCACGTAATTTATTCTTATTTTTTTTATTGTAAACAAAAGTTTGGAATTTGTAAAAGTCATGAAATTTCATTATGGAATCCGTATTCCCTCAGGTACCTGAAGCTATTGCTTGAAAAATTATGGTATGGATTATCGAAAGAATATGAAGTTTATTCTAGCTATAGGGAGTGTTTTGAGATTCGTGTCAAAGTTAAAAGAACAATCTAAATTTATTGATAGTACCTTAGTACCTAAGTAATGCATATTCGAATTCACATCCTTTTTATTACTTGAAAAGGGAATCTTTTACCATTAGTGGATCCAGACCGTTCTTTTAAATTTGGTACGAATCTCAAAGCCCAATAATACTGCCCAACACTAGTCCGAATCTCAAAGCATCTGAGATTTAATCTCAAACCGTAAAGTGAAAAAATCATCTACAGTACGGTAAAGATACTGATCATGCATATTTAGCTTCATAAAACATGTTATAGATAGAGTGGAAAAAATGGCACCGCGGAATCGATTCCGTCACGGAACCGAACAGCACGGTTACGACACGGAACGGCACGGCACGTGTGACTGTTCGTGTGCCGTGACTCACGTGTCGCGTGCCGTGGCCATCTTTTGAAAATTTGACACGGCACGGCACGTCACGCGAAAGATCTGGTCACGGCATGGCACGACACGAGGTCACGCGAGTCACGTGTAATTAGGACCGTTAAGTCTTTGATCAAATGATGAATCTTGAATAAACTAACCTGAATTATGAAAAAATAGTTAAATGTTAGAAACGTGACCAGTTACGTTTAGACACGGCACGCGAATAGTTACGACACGGGAGTCACAGCGTGACTCACGTGCCGTGACCACCCCTACACATTTTAGTCACGGCACGGCACGGCATGTGTGACTATTCACTTGGTCACGGCACGGCACGAGACCAAAGTCATGGCGTGTTAGTCACGGAACAGCACAGCACGTTTTGTCCACTCTAAGTATAGAGCATGCTGGATAAAAAATCACTTTTCGTCTTTTTATTTATATTGGTATTTATTCCATAAGGTCATGTTTGGTTGTTGAATAAGTAGTGGAATAAGTAGTGGAGTAAACCCTCTACTCCACTATTAAGGAGCCAAACGAGGAATAAATTTGAAGGAGTAAGATGGAGTAACATTTGAGTTAATCCGGATTAAGTTACTCCACCTAGAGAGGTGGAGTAACTTACTCCACTTGTGGGTCCCGCAGTTAGAGTAACATCATATGATAATTTCTTTCTCTTCATTAGCTTACTCCACCAAATTCCAATCAAACTCCAACCAAACATGATTTATTTAATCCGCCTTAGCTCGGAGTAAGAAATTTAATCTGGAGTAACTTTACTCCACAACCAAACATGACCTAAAAGTTTATAAGTGAAGGTTTTTTCAGTAAAATTGAGAATCAAGTCATCTAATTAATTTAAGGGAACGACTAATAGTTCCCTCCATTATATCCCCTAAATGTCCCCCTAACTAACTTATCCATAAAAAAGTAAAATGGGAACCACTAACTAACTAGGAGAAACATTAATTACTTGAGATACTTCTTACATTTGAAAAAAAATTACAGTTGGCAGGCACATGTATGAACACTTATGCGCGCGAGTATTCATAATTAATATATCAAGTATTCATACCTAAGATATTAAGTATTTAAACAAAAAACTGGACATCAACTTTCTTTTCTCTCTAGTCACACACATTTTACATGTTTTTAGAAGTGGGTTTTTTTTTCTCCGTTTAATCTAATCAATATTTCTAATGATCCGCGATGAATTTTTCAAATCTAAAACCACGAATATTTTTTACGTAATTTTCTCTTTCAAATGAGATCCATGATGAAGTACTTTCGGGTTCTTCGTCGTTCAAGTACTCATATCTCGGCATGCAAGTATTCATACCTCAACGAGCAAGTATTCATACTTTGCAAATTATTCATAATATAACTTTCAAAGTATCATTACTCTAAAATATTCATATTGCAAAGTATTCATACTAAAACATATAAAATATTCATACTATTTTTTTTTTAGAATATAAAATATTCATACTAGAACATTGGAAGTATACATAACAAAATCAATAAAATTAATCTTACTAAAATAATGTAAGTATTCACACTATAATATTGAAAGTATACACACTACAAGGTATGAATACTTGCTCGACGAGATATGAATACTTGCATGCCAAGGTAGGAGTACTTGAACAACGAAGAACCCGAAAGTACTTCATCATGGATCTCATTTGAAAGAGAAAATTACATAGAAAACATTCGTAGTTTTAGATTTGCAAAATTTATCGCGGATCGTTAGAAATATTGATTAGATTAAATGGAGAAAAAAAAAACCACTTCTAAAAACATGTAAAAGATGAGTGTGTGACTATGGAGAAAAGAAAATTGATATCCAGTTTTTTGTTTAAATACTTAATATTTTAGGTATGAATACTTGATATATTATATAGGAATACTTGCGCGCATAAGTGTTCATACATGTGCGCACCAGTTGTAAATATTTTTAAATTTAAGTGGTCCCCCAAGTAATTATTGTGTTCTCCCAATTAGTTAGTGGTTCCAATTGTACTTTATGGATAAGTTAGTTAGAGGGACATTTAGGGGACTAAATGGTGGGGGACAAAATCTTTACTCTTAATTTAATATTGATAAAACGAATTATCCGAATTTTGAAGCTACAATCTCTTGTGTGTATATTGTTTTTACCACTGAACAGGGAGTTTTAAAATTTTATATTTTTCTAGACAGTTGCTTTTGATCACGTAATTTTGGTTCGTCTCTCCCCAATTAATTATTGATTTTTGTTTTTTGTTCTGATTCAACTATTTTCTCCGTTCAAATCCGAATAGCGCAAAAACTTTCAGTTAGTTAAATAACAAACCTCCAATCATATCAAGTCAAACATTAAAATTGAGACAGATCCAATTTCAATATTTTGCAAAAAAATATGAAGCCGGCTTATAATTTTTTTCCTCAGATAACGTTGAAAAATCATTCATTGACTCGCTGAAGCGGAGCATCTAATAATTTAGCAAATAAATTTATAAATTCCGTGTAATTTAATGTTAAAATGAAGAGGAGGGATCCACTTGCACTATATTTTGGTGACACCAAATTACACCCTATATTTTTAAAGTTTAAACAGTCGATCCAAACCGTTCAACATAATGGATGTATTAAAATGTACTTGCAGATCAAATTTTATATTTTTTGAATTTTTTTTTACTATTTATTAATATGGTTACAAAAGTTCAATGGTCTGAAAACAACGATTTTGTAAAATACTTAATAAATAGTAAAAAAAATAAAAAAATATAAAATTTGGTCTCCAAGCACGTTTTAATACGAAGATCATGTTAAACAGTTTGGATCGACTGTTTGGATTTTGAAAATTTTGAAAATGTAGGATGTAATTTGGTGCCACCAAAAAAATAGTGTAAGTGGATCCCTCCTCTAAAATGAATTAAGAATCCGAATTCAATCCACAATAAAAAGTTTCATGGCTGATTTTGGGCAGATCAAAGTTGAGGAACGAAATTGAAACAAAGGTATATTTTAGTGAATTTTCGTGGAATTCGTCGTAAATATTTATAATTTTACTTTAAAAATGTCAATTTTCGCTGAGGGGCTTTATAAATTTCACTACGATTTGATCACTTCTAATTATCTATTCTCAATCTTTTTTATTTTGTAATATCTAGTGGTTGAGACTCTTTCTCATAATAATTTAAAAAAAATACGTGATATGACTAATAATTAAAAATATAATCCACTTTGATACCAAATAAATGAATAATAATCCTTAAGATATTTGTTTTTCTTTAATTATCTTTTTAGGTGTAGAATGGCTGAATGGGTACTTCACTCGCGTGTGCGTTTTGTTAGAACTCTTTATATCATGCCGCTTCAATAAATAAATTATATGTTTAGGTCAACTTGCATATTTCACCACAAAAAGATTTAATATTATTCTGAGGTGTTTGATAGAGCCATTAAAATAAGAATATTAAAATTCTTATATGATTTTTTTTTTACATTCATTAAAAAAGGCTTCTCATTATTATATAAAATCATGCATGTATAAGTTGAAAAATTGTTCCGTTTATTTTTTCAAAAGAGAGAAGTGATAGATAGAAAGAATATTTTTTTCTATTATATTTATGTATGAAAGAGATTTAAGAAAGGCCCTCTTAAATCTTATATTTAGATTTTCAAAAGATAAAGGCCAACATGTTATTCATTGTTCATGTCGCGTCCCAATCTGATAAAAAAAGTTCATAGAAAATAAAAAAAAAGGTACAAAATCAATCAAACATCACCAATTACAATAAAATGATGCACTGTAAAGTACCTATTCTTCTCCTTTCTGATTAACATTACTTGCGTTCTTGTAAATTCTCTTAATTTTTTAAAATTATCTTCCATACAGAAATTAAATCTCTTCCTTTATTAATTATAAACGGACTCACAATTTAATGTATATTTGTGATTTTTTTTTTAAATAGAACTCAATTCAAACAAATTAACCAAAGCAGCACAGCAGGTTGGGAAGTTATGAAAATAGCCTCTACTAGTTTTCCAAACCGGTGCGGCTTAAAAAGACTTTGCCTGTTTTATTTGTTTCCAAACTGGTGTGGCCACAGAAAATCAACCAATAATACTCCACCGGCTTGTTTTATTTGTTTTATTTGGGGAACCGGTTATCAGGATTAATAATGCTATGATTTGGTGGGATCTTAAAATCCCTCACAAAGTCAGAATAGTCAGAATATTTATGTGGCTGCTAACAATGAAAAAAAATTCAGACAAAAGACTATTTGTTGTCAAAATGTTGGCAAGGAGATTCCACATGGCTAGAGTTCTAAATTCGTGCCGTGTCGTGTCAAACACGGTTTGGCACGGCACGGCACGGCACGATTATTATTTTATTATTTTTACCATGCCGTGCCGTGCCAAAAATTGGAAGAGGTCTGCACGGTACGGTTAAGACACGGCACGTTTAGGCACGCCGTGCCTAAACGTGCCGTGTTTTAATCGTGCCGTGTCTAATAGTGACGTGCCTGTTCGTGCCGTGTTGCTTTGGTATGGCGTACCTTATTCGTGTTGATCGTGCCGAAAATTAAAAAAAATCCAAAAAATATGAAAAAAAATTCTCAAATTTTATAGATCGTGCATGCGCCAACCAGATGCTCATTGCATTATGATTCCGAGTTTCCGACCACCAAAAATGCTTTACCAATATTTATTTGATTTTCTAATTATATTTTATGGAAAAACAGCTAGCATATGTCAACAGTACCATATATGAACGTCTCGAGTTAGCTGCAAATTTCATAAAAACTTAAAATTCTTGCCACTAAATTGTAACTTTAAATTATATTTATCTTCATCCTTTGAGATTTAAAAAGGCTCAAGCCAAGCCCCCGGATCCCCACTGACACAAAACATTGACTCTGCCTTTAATTTGAAAATTACTGCCGCCCGTTAAATTAAAAAAAAATTGAACTTTCCTGCCTGTCGTGCCCAGTCGTGCCTAGTTGTGCCTAGTCAGGATCCGACTCTGCTGCTTTTATTGAATAAAAGCTGGGTCCTGCTTTTACCATCCAAACCATTCAAAATTTTTCATTCACGTATCTCGATAAAGAAACTTTTTCATGCACAAATCTCAACGAATTTGAATGGTTGAGATGGTAAAAGCAGGTTCCTGCTTTTATGGAATAAAAGCAGCAGAGTCGGATTCGCCTAGTCATTCCTAGCGTGCCTAGTCGTGCCTAAATGTGCCGTGTCTAATCGTGTTCCCGTGTCGTGCCGTGCCGTATCCCGTGCCGTACCGTACCGTGCCTCTCCTCGTAAACGTGCCGTGCTGTGCCTTACAGTAGAAAACTCAAGCACGACACGATTAAGGCACGGTATGTAAACAGTATCGTGCCGTGTCTTAGCCGCGCCGTGTTCTTATCGTGCCGTGCCGTGTCTTTGGCCACGGTGGCACGGTTTTGAGAACTCTACACATGGCACATGCCACGTTCTCACCTCAGGGTGTTGGAAACAGTTGACCACGTATAATGTATTTGTAATCTGTGTCTTTATCAGATTTATTTGGTTCTGGACTGGTGCATTTGAAACAAATAAAACAACCTCCACCAGTTCTCCAAACTGGTGGAGCATTGTTTGTTGATTTTCTGTGGCGGATCACAGTCTGGTGAGAAAATAGGTCATCCGGGTAATAAAAATGTTCCACCGGTTTGGGAATCCGGTGTAGCAAAGCTCTTTTAAGTCACACTGGTTTGGAAAACCGATGGAGGCTATTTATATAACTTCTTAACCTGCTGTGCTGCTTAGGTTAATTTGTTTAAATTAAGTTCTATTTAAAAAAAATCTATATTTGTCGTCTTCTGGTCCCCACCGTCCTAAAGTGCTGAAATAGAAGAAAACAAAGAGAATGACAGCATGAAATGATATATGAAAATAATCAATAAAAATGGTCAAAAAAATAATCAATAAAAAAACATTTCTTAAAAAAGTCAAATGCCGTGGCCTACAGTTCTATGGGTCCTACAGGAACGAGCACCGTTGCCTCTTATAAATTCAAATTTTCATTAAATTATTGCTTAAGTTGCGTATAGAAGTCTCTGGATAAATCCACATCATCTGAGGCAGGTGCGAGCTTTTTTTATAAACCATAAATAAAAAATTTAAAGTTACAGAACCAATACGGTTACGCTGGGATTTCGAAAAACCATAAAAACCGAGATTTATTTTCGGTCTCTCTTTTTCAGACCGAATTTTATTTTCGGTCTCCATTTATTTCCAAATTTTTATCCCGCCACACCTAATCACATCCCTATTTGGTATAACCGTTTGTGCTATATGTGTAATATATATTGCATATGTTGTATTGATAATTTATACTAGCGTATTTATAATATTTTGGAGTGTATTCATAATTTTCTTACTAAAAGAAGATCCGAATTAATTGAAAATAAGAAAATAAAAAATAAAGAAAACATACACATAATAAAATTCAAACAAAACATACTTTATGGTGCGGTTTCTCTGCCCCTAGGAAGTGGGAATTTCGAGTGACTGAATCTGTTGGGTGCATTTCTCTGCCGTGGAATCGGCCTCGTTCTTGACAACCCCGCTCCTGACGGCCCTGCTCCTGAAAATTGACCATCATCTCCTGTGTTGCGCCCGTCTATTAAAATATTTTCAAGCGAGTCATAAAGTCCGGACATAACATCTTCGGCAGTCGTTTGAGGAAGCACAACATCTGGTTCCCTCGGAAATTGGTCTGGATAATCATCGCTGATATTGATACGCGAAATATCAGATGGAAGTCTTGCCTTCTCAAGCAACATATTGAATAGTGAGATATGTCCAAGATCTTGTAGAAGATCGCGACTATTTTCAAGTAACATCAGTCCGTAAGCCATCTGACCAGGCGTCTTTACCAAACTAATTCATCTTGCGGTCATTTTCGTAAGGCGGAATCTCTACAATAAAATGATATTTTTATAAGATAGTTTGTGTAGTTAAAATAAAATGATATATTAAAAAGAGAAAAAAAAAAGACTCACCAAACGAGCTTGAACAATGGCATCTGAGACAAACCCGAGATCTCCTAAATCTCCTCCTGGTTCTGGCACCGACTTGCTCAGAATTTCTTCGTTGTTCTGATTCAGATAGATAGACGGCCTGCCGTTATGGAAGAACTAATGCATATACTCATGATACCTGCAAATAAAATAAATATCAATGGATCTTGAATTATAAAATCGAAATATGTTTATTAAATGTAATTATACCTATTCGGATCATACGGTCTGTCCTCTCCGACTGCAATGGGTGGTGCTGTGATAACACGCAAATAATAGTCGCTCCAGTCTACAGAGTGTCCGTCATCGGACAAACCTCTTGCTTGGTTAAAACTGCGAAAATTTTCAAGCATTGTAAAGGGTGGTGGAACCGGCGGAGGAACTGTCTGAAATAATCTGAACTGCCGAAGAACCCTCTCAGGACAGTGAATCTCTACCTCCCAGAAATGGATGCACCACAAGCGACATGTAAACATTAGCATGTCTCTTACCCCGCGGTAAGGTAGAATCAACCAGTAATTTGCATACGGCGTCCAGTTGACAACATTTTATTTTTAACGCTCAAATTGGCTCCGGAATTGTGATGTGCCTACATTGTAAAAACATGACAGTTAAATACTAAATAAGCACTGAATTATATTGAAGAGAATATTTATTATTAAAATGTACCTCTCACAGGGTTACCATCGAATTCGTGCGGACCAGTCCACTTTGCTCCAAAAGGCAATTGCTCATACTGGCCACCGATGCAAAATGGCAAATCATTTTTGGGCCTCGGCCGTCTTATAGGAAACCGAGTCCAACACCACATTTGGAGCAGTAGTAATGGACCATTAATTGATTTTATTGAGTTTCTGCAAGCCCGTGACAACTCGCTATACAGACACGCAAGCACGGCACCTCCCCAATTGTAGTCTTCATCTTGACTAGAGGTGCTATCGGGTCGGGTCGAGTCCGGATACTATTATATTTGGATCCGTACCCTAAAAGTGTTCGGGTCCAAATTTCAATCCATACACTTATTTGTTTCAAATCGGGTCGGGTCCGGATCCGAATACCTATCTACCCGTAGATATTTCGGGTCCAGTCTTTCGGTTCCGGGTAGATAAATATCCATAACTTGTTTGTAGATTATCGGGTCGGGTCCGGATCCAGAGCGGTTCCGGATCCGGAGCGGGTATATGTCACAACTCCTAAGTATTTGAGAAATCATTTACATTTAAATATAATTATAATTTCTTAAATATCTAAGTATCTCACATAATAAATCATTATAATATAAATTAAAGGCTGTTGCAAAATAAAAATTATAGTATTGTTCTTGTTCATAAATAATATAAAAATATACTATTGTTCTTGAAATTAAAAGATTGAAGAAGAGATATAATTTTTAGAAAGTAAAATATTGGTTGACAAAAGATCAAAAAGAATATATGGCAGATTTTTTATTTTAATGAGATTTATTACAAAGGACATATCAAGCAATAAATTTCTATAATTATGGGGAGGATATAAGGCAAAGGATAAATGCAATAAATTTCCAACGCAATAAATGTTATATAAAAAATTAATATGCAAACGAGATTATTGGAATGGTGTGACATTTGTTGATCGGATATTAAATTAATATGCAAAACTAATATATGTTTTATTGGGTATTTATACGGGTATCGGGTCGGGTTCGATTATGGGTCGGATAATAAAATCAAACACATATCCTACCCATTACAACATCTGTTCCGGGTTGAATCCATATCAGATATTAAATTATTAAATTTGTAACTGTACCCATAATTTAACCGGTTATATTTTTTAAACCATACCCTGCCCAATTGAACCGGATCCGGGTCGGTTCCAGTTCGGGTCCGGTTCGGTTCCGGATCGGTTTCGGATAATCGGGTAAAAGTAGCACCTCTAATCTTGACGTCCCAAATTTTCCAAGAACTGTAAGTACATTATCGGGACACCGCTTGAATTCACTTCAGGAAACATTACCGACCCGAATAAGTCCATGCAATATGCACACGTGTATCGGTTATATTAAGAAATACCTAACGAAATAATGAAATTTGTAGATCTGAACCTTTTTTTGTTTTTCTTCAAAAAATATACAATTATACGTAGTTAGATTAAGAAATAATGAATGATTGACTATTGAAAAAAAAATTGAGCGAGGCTTACCTTGAGCTCGGGACCACGAAAGAAATGGTGGGAGAATGGAGAGAGTGATTGAGGGAGAAGGGAAGAAGACCTCCGCGTATTAAAAAAAAAAAATTTGATGGGGACTGAATGTAAATCTCGGTCTTGAGTGAGACCGAAAAAAAAATTCGGTCCTGAGTCAGATCGTGGATTTTCTGTGGCGGGAAAGGGAAAACTGAAAATTTGGCTAGAGACAGAGTTTAATTTTCGGTCTTGAGAATTTTTTTTTATCGGACCAAGTTTAATTTTCGGTTTTTATGGTTTTTCGAAATCTCAGCGTAATCATATTGGTTTCGTAACTTCGAATTTTGTATTTATGGTTTATAAAAAAATCCCGGCAGGTGCCGGAGACAGAATTTAAGTCACGGGATCAAATTTCGAAAATTATGTATAGGAATGAATTATATAGATTATTTAAAAAAATAAGGAGATCAATTTTATAGTTTTTATAGTATTTATTTTAAATCAATATAATAAAATCCTATCAAAGTATTTTTTTTTAAATAAATAAAGATCAATTAAATTAATGTAATTTAATCGAGAGTAGATTTGTCATTGCTATGAGATTAATTCAGAAGCACTGATTTTGTACGTATCTAAAAAAATAGTAAAAAAATTCTAAAAAATATAAAATTTGGTCTCTGAACATATTTTAATATGAAAATTATGTTGAACGGTTCGAATTGATTGTCCAAACTTTAATTGTACAAATTTTAGAGACTTTAAACACCGTCCAAAGCCATTGGCCCATTTGAACCAAACCTCATCCCCTTTTCATTTATCCACGAGACTACGAAACTAACGAAAGTACGAACTACGAACCAAGAAAGGCTGGACATCTCCGTTTCAATTGAAATAGAGAGAGTGTGACCGAACATGAAATGGAGCGTAACGCGTGGTTTCATGAGGAACAGCAGAGCTCCAGCTAAGATTCAAATAAATCGCACACATCACAATCTCCAATTCTCCAGCCCTAGCTCTAGCCTGCTCTAGAAAAGCAATGCTCTGGTTCCACTAAACTTCTCTCGTATAATTTTTTAACTATTTCATATCAGCGGGATCTGATAGGGCCATAGGGGTGAAAACGGAGCAAAGCGAATAGTTGTTAAATTATATCTATAATATTTTTTTTATTTTTTGAATATAGACACGGAGCGGATATTAGATATATTATGCGATATGATACGAAACAGATCAGATATTTATTAAAATAATATAAAAAATATTAAAGTACATAATATTTATCTAATTATAACGGTGAATAACATAATTTTTTAATATATGGTATATCTACTATTCGGATACAGATAATTGAAACGTAAAACCATATTAGTATTCTTATCCACAAGGATATTCGGATATTAACAACACAAGTTTGATATCCACACGATAATATCTAAATTTTTCTAAAAAAATGCTTATAAATACGACTCATTTTAGAAGATAGAGATGTACAAATTATGGTAAGTATACTAGTTAATGAATAAAAATTAAAACAAGAAAGGACAAACAATTATAAATTAAACAGAAAATTGCAAGAGAACATTTTTTATAATAAAAATGTACTGATTACAGATATTATACATCTAATTAATCAAATAAAATTAAGACAAAGAAGGACAAACAATTGCGAATTAAACAAAAAAAAGAACGTGACAGTCGACGCAGTTCATTTATTTAATCTGTAAAAAAAAAAATGCTTAGTCTGTCTGTCACACAAACTCCTTTCAACGGAATTCGCATTCTCTGAGATATCTCAAACTTTGCATAATTTTTTGGAATATCTCAATCGTTCAAATACATTCTGCACGAATCTCAAAGCTCAAATAATATTGGCCCCCTACGGTTCTCCGAATAGGCACCGGACACATCGGTCACGCAAAAATTGAGATATCTTAGAGAATACGAACCCCTTTCAACGGACAGCTAACTGCGATGAATTCGGATCCTATGCATTAACTCAAAAGAAAATTTTTTGAGTTAATAAATCTGGAGCATCCAACTTAGCATTAAGATCTGTGCAGACTAAATCTGCACTAACATTTAAAAAGTTTTGTGTTAAAATTAAAAGATTAGATTAGATTAACTCTGTTTAAAATCAAACGGTTGAGATACATTAACACAAAAGATACCCTTTTAGTTAATGCAAAGGATACCGCGATAGGATTTCTTTGTTTCTTTGATTATTCCGAATGAATTCATAGACAATTTTTTTTTTTTTTTTTACTAATTTGCAGAATTGCAGAGCGATTACGTTTTCTGAGCAGAGTAAAACAAAGAACTGTCAACAAAACTTGGACAACAGACACTAAAATTATTTAGAATTCCAATTCAATAATTATTTTTTTTATCACAAAGCATAATCTTATTTTTTTTATTTTTTTATTAAATTAAAAATTTAAATGCCCAAATTCACACATTAATTTTGTTTATTTATGAAGGTCATGCTTTACGTAAACTTTCTTCATTTTTGAAATTTATTTATACTATGTGAAAACTAAATACACTAAAATTAATTTATTATGGTTATAGATTTGTTCATTTTTTTAACGGCTTGAAATAATATAAAATAAATTTCAAAATCATTAATTTTATGTTGAAACACCTCTTAGTGAATATAAATAAGATCAAAGGTTTGAAATCAACATCTAAATTATTTTTGAATTTTTAAGATTTCAAATGTTAAATAAAAGAGGAGGGTTCAAATGCTCTAATTTTTTGTGTCTTCATAATGTCATTTTCTAAACTTTAATAACAAAAAATTTAAAATAAAAATGTCAAAATTAAATCAGTAAATATGATCTATATTATTTTTCCTATTTGCGGATAATGATCGCGACATTTTGACTTTGTTTTGATTTGTATCAAGAGCTTATAAAATTACTAGTTGATAAATCTAAAAAGTTGCCTTTTCAATTTATGATTTATATACAAAGGCAAGATTGTAATATTTCGTGACACAGAAAACTTGTGAACCAAAAACCTGTGACATTGAAACTCTCCTCAAAATTCTAATATGTAATAAAAGAATTTGCAAACGGATTTTCTGATAATGTTATCGATACAGGGATGAGAATTGAACTATATCGAATCAGTAATATACTATAACCTAGGTTACCAGATACTTCCACAGCTATAATGTGGAACTATATACCAGTATTACTATTATTAAATTAATTCGAAACTTTAAAATTTTCACATGTAGACGCATCAATCATTAGATAGAAGGATTTCAACGGTTTGGATTCATCGTTTAAAGTTGATTCGATATATTTTAGAGTCAAGTTCACAAGAGGTTGGGTGAATATAGATACCTTCAATTTGTTTTTGAGGTATTAATTGTTATAAAGTAGATAACCTTTAAACAAAACCCCAATTTCAATATTGATGATGGGCCGCTGCTCAATTTGAATATTAATAATATATAGATTCTTTGAATATTGTTATAAAGTAGATGTCTCCATGATAGCAAGTGCAGGTCCAGTTTTGCTGATCAGTATCAGCCTGCTAGCAGTTGTAACATATTGGGTTTTCTATTCAAAATATTGGGCTTGGCGCTACTGGGCCGGGCTTTCTCTACTTTACCATGTACTTCTCTTTTGTATTCCATTCTCCTTTTCCATTTTGTCTCTTGAAAACAAAATGTCAATATGTTTCTTAATTCGTTATATGATGTGCATGCAATTCAATTGTATAAAAATGATGGCTATAAATTCAGCTTTTTTTTTTTTCCAGAAGGTATTATGATGCCTCCTAATGTATACTGATAAAACCAACAGAAATATCCACAGGAAAGGTGAAACTAATGCCAATTACAGCAAGATAAATCTTATTTCAAACACATATCAACATAAACCAGTCAACTGATGGCATCCTTCTAAACCTCACTAAAATATCACAAACACACCCAATACCCACCTGCTGCAAAATCGAAGGCTACCTCAATGCCTACCCTCAAAACACTAGAACCGCCATCTAGAACCTCTAAAGCTCAAAATTGTCGCTCTCTAATTCAATCTCTTTACTGGCTTCCTTATCGACAAACCATACCAACTTACCCTCGGCTGGCGTCACCATCTTGGCCGGTACTGACACATCTGGCCCAACATTTTCAGACAGTTGAGACACAGACTGCTGCACTGCCCATGCCTTATCCTCTCCAGTTGCAACAATGATCACATTTGATGCTGAATTTATGACTGGCATTGTGAAGGTTATTCTCTCTGGCGGTGGCTCAGGTGAGTTGGTGATGAAAGTGACCCACTCATCAGTGAGTTCAAGTGCAGGGTGGTTGGGATGTAATGAGGCGATACTGCCAGTGGGACCCACTGAGAGGAGGATGAGGTCAAATTTTGGGCAGTCGTTAGTTTCAGAGACGCTTATTGTCCGTGCCTTCACAAGCTGGCGAATTGTGAACTCATAGTCAGTAGCTGCCTCCTCCACAGTCAAGGTGTCATTGATGGAGTAAACATGGCTGTTCAAGATTGGTACCTGAAATTGCACAAGTTATTCATACTGTACCAGTCAGAATTGATAGTGGTGGGGCCGAGATGGTTCTTTCTGATTTGTGTCAACATTTCCTTTTAAATTGGGACTTTTTAATTCTGAACTTGTGCAAAACCTAACATTTCATTTTGATATTACTACTTCTTTGTTGCTGTTGCTAGTAATGATTTCTTTGATAAACCCAAAACTGAAATGCTTGAAATAAACAGTCTGTGTACCTTAGAAAGAAGCCCCTCCTTAGTCATTTTATAATTGCTTTCAGCATGGGTCTTTGCTACGGCCCGCTCGTCAGCCCAAAGCACGTACCACTTAGACCAGTCCAACATCTTTTGGAATGGTGCCTCACATAATTTCCTAATGTAGTATAATAATGATCAAATAGAGGTTTTCTGAATAGTAGCTAGAGGAAACAGCCAGTAAGAATATATCTGGTATAATGCAGACACTACTAGTCTTTTGGTCACTTTTAACACAACGAATTTTATATTATACCATCAATTAGACTCAAAGGAGCCCAAAAATTGAAAGCAAATTACACAACATTCAAAAAGTTGGGAAAGAAATGGAAAAAAAACTTGGCAAAACAAATCTAACAAAATATTTTAGTTGAAACTTTGAAATTCAGTACCGCATTACACCGACAGTGGGTCCACCAGAGAGTGCAATAGTAAAACATCCTCTCTCTTTTACTGAAATCTCTGATAATTGTGCAACATACTCAGCTAAATCAGTGGCTAACTCATCAGAGAATTCAAAAACTCTCAGCTCGGTGTTTTTCTTTGCTTCACACGCAGTAGTTGCCATTTCTCTATTTCTCAACAGAACAATAATAAAAACCTACTTAGTGCGCACTAAATTACCCCTGCATTAGAAGAACAATTCTATCAATAATTTGAGAGTATGTGACAGTATTAGCAATATATAATCATGACATCTGGTACCAACATGTACAAAATGCATACAAAATAGTGACAGACTGATCCCAATAACACTGCCAGGCTAATTTATTTTTTTAAGAATTTTATTTTGAAGATTGAAGTTAATTCCTACCAACTTCTTTTTAATGAAACATGATTATTTGAAGAAATATATACAAAATCATTGTTATTGTATAATAAATAATACTAATAATTATGTAAACAAATACAATAGGCTGACTGAAGCAAAAGTAATTTGACAATGGCATGCAATTTTTACAATATTTTGAACAAGGAAATAATATTTTTCTCAGAATCCATACCGATCTAAAACGTCTTACTTCTTTTAAGAGGACTGTCTTACATGCAAAGCAAGCAGAGTTACATGCAAAACCTTTTACCTGGGAATTTAGAAAGGAGAACAAAAATTAGAGGTGGGAAAGAGAGAGGAAACGGAACTAAAGGCAATTGCTAGCATAAGCTCTAACAACCATCATTTCCATTTAGACCATTCCAAAGATTCCCATCTTTTTAAAAAAATCAAGTAAAGACAAAAAACTATTCATACCTATGAAAGAGAAAGAGAGCCCAAGACGAAACTTAAAAATAAAAAAAGAATAAATGCTTTTCCATGTTTACTCAGAAAAATCATTAAATAATTCCAGGATAAATTGTAATATTACTTGGGGCCATCAGGCCATGACCGCCATGCAATACATTTCTTGACATTGGTATGAACAATTTAGAATTTTATCAAAATGTACCATCAATTGCAGTGAAAACAACAAAGGACCCAAATCCCGAGAGAATTTTTAAACTCGTGTTTCATCAAATTTAAAACAGAGATGAACAAAGAAAGAGAAAAAGGTAACGAAGAACTCACGAGGGTGGAGCCTGGCACGCCGCAACCGCAGTAGAAAAAAAGAAAACAATAAAAAAGCTCGATGACATCACTTCCCTAATTTATTGCATTTAGCGGCATTATATAAAGGAACTATTTTGTGTTTTTAACCCTGGAAAAATATCAAAACACCCCTCTTTCGAAACTCTCTGCCAAAATTAACTACAGAAAAAGACAAATTTTCGCTCCAGAGAAGAAGGCAAGAGGGCAATGCTACTGTATATTTGTAATTATGAGATTTGTAGGGATAAATTTGAAGAATTTTCAAAGTATTATAAAAAAATCCCTCATGGTTTCGAATTCCAGCTGCGCACACGTGCGCGTGCTGATCGTTATCGGCCCAAGAAAGAAGATAACTGAGAGAAGGAAATAATAAATTCAAAAGAAAACAGAGGTAAAAAGTAAAAGAAAGATCATTGTTAACTTTTTTTTTTTAATACATTCTCGTAGATCATACCTTAGTTGCTTCTGTGGAAATTTGTAATTTCTTTTTAGAAGGAGAGAATCAGAGAAGGCGATCGATCAGTTGTTGCAGTGCCGAGGGAGATGAAAAGGACCCAATTGATAATAAACGATTGAAACGAGAAGAAGACGACAAAAGATATGTGTATTTAATTTTTTACAGAAAAATGGAGAGTGCCTCGCCAGATCTTATGAGGCGGAAACATGAAAGAGAGACCATGTGCCGAATCTCTGACATGCTAACGAAAATAGCCAATGTTTTCAATTTTTTTAGAAAATAAAAAAAATTAAATGCATAGTTTTCATAGCCATAGTTGTTCTAAACGAATCTTTATTTTACGATTTCAAAATAATATTAATTGATTTCTACAATTTGTTTTTGAGCTATTAAATTAGTTATTAAATCAGTTGAATTGCTTAACTCAGGTCTAGATTATATACATGAATGAAGAAATTGAGTCTATATGAAATGCAAAGTGAAGAGTGAATAATTTGATGTTAATATCAAAAATTTCAAGAACGAGTCTTCACTAACTTAATGTAGTTTATATTCAATTTGAGATAATATAATTAATAGGGTTTTTCTACAAAAAAAAAAGTATTGTAAAGCCGGACCTAAATCATTCGTTCGATCTTAAAATTCATATTGACAGTTTTTTTATTAAGATTGAAATTATATGTACAAATTTCAAAGCTAATCCAACGGTTTGGATAAAATTTATTTAGAGTTCTTTGGCAAATCTAATTATTTCCATCATCTAGTTAATTGAAAAACTTAAGGTATTCTTTATCATTCTTATTTTACATTAACAAGGAAAGATATAAGTTTTTGAGTTCTAGTGTGCCCATACAAACTTTTTCATACCATATAATTCATAGAGTCAATCATTGTAACGATTAACAAGCGTTATGGTTTCTTGCGAACAGCCAAACCCTACATAATGGGTCAATCAACGGTTGCAATGATTGATGTCAAATACCTAGTTTTGTTCATCTCTCTGTAAATAGAAGTAAAATCTAGGTTTTGTAAAGGAATATAGCCGCCTCAAATTGCAATATTTTGAATTCCTTGGAGATCTAGAATTTCCCATTATTGCTTGTGCACAAAACTTCAATATTCTTACAACAATCTCAAGCATACTTCATTACACTCAATCAATTGTAGGACCTAGAGTGTCTTGTGTGAGAAATCTTATTTCCTATAACACTAGAGTCTTGTGTGCTCGCTTCTTGTACTTGAGGCTATTTGTATGCTCAGGCCGTGTAACTCCCATAAGGTTTGTAAACGGTTCACTGGTTCCACCTTGTAAACCTTTCTCACTGAATATAGAAAGACGTGTCATCTTGAATATGGCGAGTCCGGAGATATAGGCGTTAGTGCCAAACTCCGTTATCATCTCTTGTGTCAAATGTCTCTTAACTCTTCTATTTTCTTTACTTACACTTAGTTTAAGTTTTCTTGTTTCTATCAAAAACAACTTACGTATACATTAGATATTTAAACTTACGGTGAATATTAAATAAATAACTTAAAATTTCAAAAGTCTCATATTCACCCTCAATAAATGTGAGTTTTTATAATTTAGAAAAGTAAATAAGGCATTATGAATTTTAAAGAAGAAATTACATATGTGAAACTTTGAGGAGAAGTATACATAAAATTCTCCCTGACAAAAAAGGACATAAGGATAAGCTCAAGTACACAAGGGATAAGCTCTATTTGAAAGAATGATTGTATTCTTCTTCTCTCCAAATTCTAGATTGGTCCTAGGTATCCATGAATATTGTATTAATGTAGGGTCAAATCAAATATTATTACCTAAAATATTTTATGCTATTAAGTTATTTTTTATAATTTCAAAAATTGTCAAAAGATTTTAATCCTTAATCAGTGTTGAAATGCTATTTAAGATGGAAATTTCAGCATCTGAATGCTAAAAAAAAGATACAAATGGAGACAATTATGTGGATGTTGAAATTATTTAGTTAATTAATTGCCTGAAACAAAAAATTGACTAAAAGTTTACACTTAGTTCAGTGGACTTAATAAATTGTGTTTTGTATGAAAAATTGTGTATTCAAAATTTAATATTTGTACTAAGGAATGTAATAATTTCATATTGCATCAGCACCTATATGACATCCAAAAGAACGTACCACATAGGGGTGAAAACGGTATGGATAATATTCGATATGTATTAAAAGAATTAGATTTGAATATCTGATATCCGAATATTCGTGTGTATAAGAATATTGGTATGGTTTTACGTTTTAGTTATCCGTATTCAAATAGGAGATATATACCATATATTTTAATATATATTATGAAAAAATATGTTATTCACCATTATAATTAAATAAATATTATGAACGTTAGTATTTTTTTTAATAAATATCCGATTCGATCCGGACTTGTATCTGTATTTGTCTGATATCCGCTCAGTATCTGTATTCGGAAAATAAAAAAAAAATATGGATATGATTTTAATTACCACCATCGGCTCCGTTTTCACCCCTAACACCGCATCTTCTAAAATCCAGAATTTGTTAAAATCAATTTCAAATTTTTTAAATCACACTGTCTGAAACAATTCTTTCTCATATTCATAAAAAAAAAATATAAAGCAAAAAAAATCAACAACGCAAAGCAACGCGAGTTTCATGACTCAAGATTTTTGTGATTACATCTAAAATGAAAACATAATTGGGCTCCCTCCGTTTCCATCCTAACTTCTTGTGCATATGTTGCAATCATTGGAAGCCTGTCAGTGTTATATTTAATTTTAATTATGGAGAGAGTCCCTCTCTCAGCTTTATAATGAAAAGGATGTCAACGCTGTGACTCTTTCTCCACTTAAATTTAAGAAAGTGGTATTGAAATGAAGCAAGATATAAATTAGGTTCTAAGAAAGAATCAGTATTTGATGTAGTCATGAAGATAATGGAAAAATGTTTCAAGCAAATTCATATAGACTATGAATCTATGATGAAACATAATTATAAATAATCATAATAAATTAGAGTTGAGTTATGGCGAGTTACAAAGTAAGAATTTTGTTTTACTTTACGCCTATAAATAATAATGATGATGAGATAAAATAGAATAATTGGTTCTTCAAAACAGTAAGGTAGATAACATAAAGATCAATAGAAGAGAGTCACTTTTTGATCCAGTGGTAAAGACAATACTTTTTATGTGAAAAGTCACAGGTTCGAAATTCAGAAGAGACAATTCTGATGAATATTAAATAATTGGGTGGCTTGCCTGTAACTTTTACTAAAAAAAAAATAAGATCAATAGAATTATTGAAGGCAGGTGAATTTGCAAATAATTTGTGTAGGAGTTTATTTAAAGTATTCTATAAAAAGTCCATTTCAACAAACAACTTCTAATATTAATTTTGTTTAAATTTAATTACTAAAATATTTCTTTTTATGTGGAAAAAACTGTAGGTTTGAAACGCACTAAAAAAAACTTTAACCTTGTCTAATCTATTGCTCAAATTCTGAAAGGTCATCTTAGGCCTCAAATTTTCTTGCTTTCATTTTTTTTCAATTTTATATATTTACCAACTTGTCTTGAATTGGATGCCATCCAAAAGTAATTTTTGAAGCCCTGAACAAGAGAACCCAACCCCCTGATATTTTAATAACAAGGGGATATATTTGATTGCACTGTGTACCCACCTTTCAGCACACACACTGACACACTAGCTGACAACTGAGTTGTGGAAACGGATGGGAAAAAAAAAATCCCCAACAGATCATCTTATATATTTCACAAAAATTGAATTTTATTTATCAATTTGAGATATCAAATAGAATATTAGTTTCAGTCTAGGGCCAAGAACTATTTTAACTTGACACAGTGTACCGATTGTATATTTTTTCATTTTGTTTGTTGGTATAACTTTGTCAATATTTTTTATCATCTAGTGTTATCTTTAAGGGCGTGTTCGGCCGCACCACTATTCCCGCGGAAAAAAAAAATTCAGTTCAACTGAATTTTTTTTCCCACGTAAACAGTAATTTTTAATTCAATTCCCGTATCCATACCCATTCCCAATGGTCCGTCGAACATGCTCTAAATCTCGTTGGAGATGAAAATTGAAAAACACAATTTTCCTTGATGATACAAAATTCCTTTAGTGAAAAATGAAAATTAATCAAGATGCTTGTAAGGCCCTCCTTGAAAAATAATTAACTACCAAGTTTTCATAATGATATTAATCCTTGAGTGCTTCCAAAAAATGAACCTACAACTGATTTGTTACCTCACACCAATGACAGAGATCTCAGCTCTCACAATCCCAATCTTATTATTATAGCTACCTGTGTTGCGAAGACATTGTCTGCATATTTTATACTTCATGATTAATACATAGTTTATCAGTTTATGTGTCTATTATGAGCCTATTCGGAGTTGCTCTGACAAAGGAATTAGAACAAAACTGGATACTGTTTTTAAGTTCATCAATTTTTTTTATGAGTTTAACTTCAAAATTTATTGGTTTGATTTTAAATGACGAATCAGAACCGTTGAAATTGATTTCACGAGTAATTTATTGACATGTCAAACTTAATTAATTCAAAAATTTATAAATTATACGTGTAAACGCATCACTCATGAAGTTGATCGATTTTAGGGGCAGAATCAGACTTTCAAACTACAGAGAGGTCAAACGTGAATGGAGTAAAATTATACACTACCCATAGTATTTTATTCTAAATTATATATAAAATAAGGTATAAGTATATATTTTTTTAAATAAATAAAAGTCAATTGACTTCATTCCTTCCATATGGCTCCGCTTTGGATTAGTTATTGAAAGTTATTTTGATAGATTTTAGAGTTAAACTCATGCAAGAATTGATAAGTTTAAAATCCTTCCAATTTTACTCAAAATTAGAATAGAGACAAGAATAAATACAAATTAGTGCCACAGAAAAATTTAATATAAGAAGGGTAGGTTCTTCAAAGAAGCTCAGTGGTCAGTGGATAAACCTTTTTGGTTTTCCTTTTTTTTTTTTTTCTCTTTTTGATTTTCTGAGTGGATAATTTAGGTGGATAGAAGTGGGTATCAAAGAATAACAGGAGCCAGAGGCAGATAAAATCATGAAAAGACAGAGATGGTGCCAGAAATCCCTCAGTCAAAAAAAGGGATATTATTTCCAAAAAAAAATTGTGGTGGATATTGAAATACGGTTAATATATTTTTTGAGACAGAGAATTAGTCTTCTGACTTCAATTTAATTATTCACAAAGAATTTTTATTTGAGATTCAAATTCATTACCTCTCACACAAAAAAATATTACCTTTTAAAAAACTGTTAAACTAGTGAACATTTGTGATTATGAAAGAGAATAATGGATGCAAATTGCTTAGGAAGTCTTAATTATCTTCAATACCTTTCAAGTAGAATTTGGCTGTTTTGGGCTATCACTACCAAACCTTTTAAACATTTTAATCAAATAGCCGGGGAATTTCATGTATACCCCGAAAAAATCTCCAAATTACACATTAAAGTTCATAATATCATATTTATTCTTCTGAACTTTAAATTCACAAATTTATTCAATTTATTAACTTTTATTTTAAAACCCATTTTAAATTTATAGAATACCTATTTTATCATTTATTATAAAGTACTCATTTTATAACTGGTCAGTTTTCGAGGGCAAATAATTTATTTCTCTACTTGCGAAACATCCACAGTGCATTTAGGAATACACTTGTGTGTGTGTCACAAGTAATAAAATGAATCATTTGCTTTCACAACCGACCAATTAGAAGACTGAATATTTCTCTTAAAACATACTACATATTTTTTTATGCTTTTAGTAAATGGTAAGATGGGTAATTTATAAATTTAAATTATTTTTTAATAGAAAAGTCCATAAATTTGACATAAAATGTGAGTGTAAGTATGATATTATGAATTTTAAAGGGAGTGTACATAATTTCAAGGATTTTGAGGGGTATATGTGAAATTCTCCCTTAAATCAATAAAGTATGGTTTCAGTTTTTTTGATCCAATAATATGTATAAAATAATAGATTGATTAGCAGGTAAAACGCCAGTTGAAAATAAACGAAGAAATGATTCGATGGAATAAAAATCTTGGTGATTTTGTTTGGTTTCTCTGAACCACAATTATCAACAATCATACGTTTTGATATTTATGATGGTGATTTTGTTCGGTTTCTCTGAACCACAATTAATTTTCAACAATCCAAGACTTGTCTACTGTGATCAATAATCCAATTCTGATGTTACTATGCAATCGGTTTGTCCCTTTCAATCTGAAGTGCTCCCACCTTATAAACACAAACAACAATAAATTCACAAGAAAGAGGGACCAACAAAAAAAGAAGAAATATAAACACACATCACATCTTAGAAGAAAAAAAAAACTAAATTTAAGATTCTAATTGTAGACATCTAATTTTTTATTTAGTGACAAAGACGATGCTTTTTTATGTGAAAAACTGCAAGTTCAAAATTTGAAGGAGAGATATCTTGTAGATATTAAATAATTTAATAATTATTCAAAGAAATTAATTTTAATTATAAAAAACCGAAAATATGTTATCAAGTTCAAATAAGAGTAGCTAATAATCATTTCTTAAACAATAATGTTTTGAAAGGAACAAAAATACCATGAGTAGAGTGGTCCGGTATTTATTAAAAAAAAAAAAAAGACAAGTTTATGCTATCACCAATAATCCAATTAATGTTAGGGTTTGCAACAAAAAGGTTGATGCAAGTCTAATCCAAAAAGACATAACAAAATTGAACAATTGGGCAGGGCTGTCAACAAATCGAGCTTAGGTAAATCTTGAAATCGGCTATTAACAGAATGAACTGAGTTTAATTTTAGTCGAGTCGAGCTGAACCAAGTCAGTTCGATAATAGTTCGTTCGTGATGTGAGATGTGCATAGATTATAGGCTTTCGTCAATTTAATGATGGTTCACGAACAAATAGAGAATTTAAATAGAACCGAGAGAGAACTATTTACTATTGTTTTGAATATTTTGAAAACTATTTACTATTTTTTTAGATATGTAAAAATTCAACACTTTCGAATATATCAAAATCTATAGATCAATCAGATTTGGTTGTTTACCTATTTATTATTGTCCTTACCTGGTTTTCATTCTATAGTTCTTGTTCCCTTTCTGTATATTTTTGGATAAATTTCGTCGGAGGTCACTAAACTTTGTCCTCTATCACGAGTTGATTACTCAAATTTGATTTGTCTCTTTGTAGCTATTGAAATTTTTATTTGTCATAATCAAGTCATTTTTTTCGTCCAAAATACTTATAAAATATAAATGAGCATATTCTGTTAGTATTTTGAACCGTAAATGTAGTGAAGTGATTTATTTGAGACAAATAAAAAATTAAATAACTACACTGAAACGTATTAAATTTGAGTGACCAATCCATGATAAAAAATAAAAATTGGTGAACTATGCCAAATTTACCATATATTTTAACAAGAGATTGGCAGGTAAGCTGTCAATTGAAAAACAAAGAAAGGGACGATTTGATGATGGCATGGAAATCTTAGTACGTCATATAATTAAACGAGATGTGACGGTGATTTTGTTTATTTTATCTGAACCACAATTATCAACATGTCTCAATAATCCAAGACTTTTCGTCCGTAATCAATAATTTATTTCTGATCTTCTGATGCAATCCAACCTGTGGCCTTCAATTTGAAGTGCTGCTACCTAACAGGCTAACACTACACTAACAGTGTTGAATGCTGATATCTGGGATGTATCATAAAAAGATTACGATGGAGAATATAGTATTATTTTTAGTAGTGGCGGAGATTCACCATTTCTTAGCCCTTGAATTGACATATTGTTTGTTCTGTTCTGTTCTGTTCTCATTTCATTTTTTTCAACAAGTCTCACTGAACTATTCTGTCAATAACCCTTCAATGTTTTCCCATTTTTACATCAGGGTAAAATGGAAATTTATAAGTGCAAGATAAATTTCAGTGCAAATTCAATAATTGGGCAAAAATTAAAATTAAAATTGCCGGAATGAACGGGAGTCCCTTTTTTAAAATTAAAAAACAAAAGTTCATGTGTGTGTATCGACATTCATTTCATATGTTAATGTTGCAGCAAGGTAGATGCAAGTCTCATCCAAAGGATTGATGAGCAAACATAACTAACAATGTGCTTACAAACAATTAAGACGTTGGGCCCCACTGAAACTGGATGTCAAGTTCAGTTCACTTTACATATCAGTTTAAATAATCACGCTAACTCAAATTCTCTCGAACAGATTATGCTAAAATTTGACCCTCTTTTGTTCTTATCTCCCCAGCAAGCATAACAGGCCCCCCAACCCAAAACCACAAAATAAAATACAATAAATAAATATGAATGCAATCAGAATAATGAATAAATAATCAAACATAGGTTCGTAATTTCATATTTCAAGTTTAAGGTCGATCCAAAGAATACCAATAATTAAGATCAAACAAAGTATAGATCGTTTTTTATACACTAGTTAAGTGTCCATGCGTTGCAACGGAGATTGAAATATTATTTTGATAAAAAAATTTAAATGTGATTAATTTTTATTTAATTTTTTCACCGAATTTTTTATTAAAACCATTTGTAACAAAAAATTAAATTAAAAAAAACTCCAAATTCTAGAGAATTATTAATTTACACAGCAATATGCTGAGTTTTTTTAGTTTTTGAGGCCCTAGTATATATCAAATTTCCTAGTTTTTGTGGCATTTTGTTTTTTGGGAATGATATTAATAAAAATTTCGGATTTCTTCATCATGTATTATTAATAATAATGAAAGCATAACCTTAGAGCTTGATAATATATTATTTGTCTTCACTGAGCAATTAATTTTAGTGGAGATAATTAATTGTAAATAACTCTAAAATAAAATATAAACTCTTTCCTACTATGGCATATTTTTAACAAGAGTATCAATTGTCTCCTCCCTTCCAAAATTACTAATGACATGAATAAAAAATATCATGCAATTAAGCACAAATTGTATGTAGCATTCATGAAATATATATCTTGCGTAAATGTATGAAGAATGACTTACGAATCAAAATATTTGACCAAAATAATTTAATTAATTTAATATTATTTACAAACACTTTCTCAGTCTCATTGTATATTTTTCAGGCAGGACAAACTTGGGTCCGATGGATTCAAAAACCGTCCGATTCACTTTAAAATTTGTGCACGTTGCTTTAATATCCGTGCGCACTGATCTTTAAGAAGATCAGACGGTTTTGGAACTCATCGGGCCCAAGTTTGTCCCCTTTCAGGCAACTACATACATCAAAATTGCAATTTTGAATTCCTTTTAAAGAAAATACACTTTAGTACAGCTAAATTTAGTGTATATTCAAATCAGTCCCAATTTTCTATGCCATGTATTTACTTAAAACACTCCGCCTAATTCAAAACCACAAGTACTTAAAAAAAAAGGATTTAATCTTCTTCCTCTCCCTTGAACTCGGCGATGTTGAAGTACCGCAGCTCATACATGCTCCTGTCCTTGTTTGAGGAAATTACACACAGCTAGTCATGCACATCAAGTACTTCCAAGTACCTGTTAGTCACATTTAATATCATATATCCAGTCAGAAAATACCAAACAAAGGCTATAGAGAATTTGCTCCAATAAAAATTTTAGAAAGTTTCGGTCTGAATAAAATAAAATGTGTTTGCATTTGAGACCAAGCAAATATGACAATTTCATAAACAAATATAAATTCATAATCAGAATCAACATGAAATGTATAAAAGAAATCATACATCACATTTATGTACTTGTAAACAAAAAGTAAGAGCCAAAAATAGAGATTCATTGACATGTATTATCTGAATTTCCAAATTGATATTGCAAATTTGCATAAAAATATGCCAAAATGATCAAATTGCACAATCAGTCGTACAAATCATACATCACATTTATGTAGTTGTAAACAAAAAGTAAGAGCAAAAAAAGATGGATTTTCACCCACATGTATTATTTGGACATGAAAGGAATTCCTATCGTCACCACCAGTAACAACTGTCTACACAAACTACCAACCATAAGTAGTAAAGTATCAACAATTTCGAATAATATAACCAACTCATACATGAACAAATTTATAACCATATAGAGTAGGCCCATTTAAATCTTTTTCAGTATTTTTACAGCGTGAAAATGAGAAATGACAAATTCAGCTGAGAATCACTTTCTCATACTCAATAACAGAAATATAGAGTAGAAGACAATAAACAGACAACCTATTTCAGTCCCTTGAATAGAAATAGCAGAATCATACAAGTACGAGGATGTCACAATCAATTGAACATAAATAGCAAAAACTAAAATAATTTGCACATGTCACAGTGAAGAAAAGTAGAAAATAGCCCCTTGTCATGTACCCGGCACATTTTAACAAGAGAAATCAGCACATTAACTAATTTGCGCAGCTCATCCAGGAGTCCTTTAACAACTTCCCAATTTGACTTAGCTTTGGTTTTAGGAATTACTTCCTTGACCTAAAAAGAAAAGGCACCATCAGTCTTTGTAAAGATACATATTTGCTAACAACACCCAACACTAATATAAAACAAATGGTGCCAACTTTCTTTTACTAAATTGTATTGCTTCAGAACCCAGTTTATCCAAACTTGTGAACCAAAACTTATAATACTTGGGTTAATTCAGGTTCAAATTTGAGCTCTACAAAAGAGAGAAGGAAATAGAAGGTTTGTGGGAAAATTTTGAGCATTTTATTTTGTATGCAAATAGGAAAAATATCAGATTAATTTGCAAATGACAAAATGAACAAAAAAAAGGTTAATTTTCTTACATACCATCTTAGCTAAAGCGACATGATTCAATTTACGCTGCATAAGAAAGAACTACAAATATACCATTATTCGACATATTAAGCACAGTGCATCAGGAAATAAAAATAATAAAAGTTGAGCACATACCAGTGAGCAGTACCATGTAAGAAACATGTTCGGGCTCGGTGTTTGAAATTCATGGTGCATTTCTTGGACAACATTAGTTTTACAAGAAGGAACCTAGAAAAAAAATTAACAGAAAAAGGTAGGTAAGCTTCTTTAAAGAACATATAATCCTCCTAAAAAAAGAACATATGATCAATAAAGATTTTAATTATGTCACTGCTTGTTCACGATATCACAGGACTAATTTGTCTACGCATTTACCTAATTATGAGCTCAACAGCCTCAGATTTCGCACTCCAAATATCCTCTTCTCCATTGTGTGTGAGCTCCACTTCTATGTACACAGTTTCTTCATCCTGCAACTTTCTCTTATTGGACTGGACAAAATTTCTTTTCAAAACTTGGCATAAGAAGGAAGGCATGTGTTTGATTGCATCGGTGAAGGGGATCATAATATGCAACTTCTTAAGTGTCTCCAAGAACTTCGAGAATTTTTTTCCAATTTGGCCTTGAATTTCTCGACCCTATTAGTTAGTATATTAGGTAGGATATGGGCCCTTTATGTGAGTGCTACCACTTAGTCTTTTTACACCTTTTAGTAATTCTTGGAGTACTGCACAGTTTTGAAATCCAACATTTAAATTTCAGAAAAGAATTTCTGAATGGTCCAAGGTCGGATTGAACATAACAAAAGTCTAATTGCTATGGACTCAGAAGAATGGAGAGGCCCAGTCAAAGAAGAAAGCTAACCCCATCAAAGCATATGGAGATCTCCAGTCAGTGACAATTTTTCCCTACTTTCCAACTATGTTGACATGTTGGGCTCCAGAAATGTTGCTAATGCTGGTGAAGGACCATCGGGGGGTAGAATTGGAAAGGCAAATGATGTTTCTGTTGAGTTCAGTTCGGCAAGTAGCAGGACTGAAATGGATAAGAAATCAATTTTGTAACCCAATGAGTTTGTTAATGTGGAAGAGTAGGCCTGGTACAAGATTTGGTCCTGTACAAATTATGACTGGTAAATGAGCTACAAGCTCTTAAGAAAAAAGAAATCTAGCAAACAAGGGTCCTACAGAAATTTAGTCACCAAACCCTAATCCAAACCTGATCCAAACGCAGCCACAATACAATCTGAACTGAGAATTTTGGAAAAAGTTGATTTTGCTAATCCTGACTTGTTGAAAACTATGGGTACCACACCTGTTTTGTCTCGTTCGGGGGAAATTTTTAGTTACAAGAGGTGCACCCTTTTATATAATTATATACTTTGGTAATGAATAATTGATGTATGAGATACATTTGAGAAGTACTTCACCTTCTGCTTCACCAT